>VXAL01014255.1:5539-17604 GCA_013399475.1 Chauna torquata | reverse complement strand
TTTGGGAAGGACGGCATCCTGTGGGAGGGACCCCACGCTGGAGCAGAGGAACAGAGAGTGACCATGAAGGAGCGGCAGAGACAAAGCGATACGGACTGACCGCAGCCCCCATTCCTCGTTCCCCTGCACCGCTCCGGGGGAGGAGGTAGAAGAGGGTGGATGGGGGGGAAGGTGTTTTTAGTCTGCTTTTAGTTTCTCACTGCCCTATTCTGCTAGTGACAGTAATAAGTGATATTAGTCTCTTTATGTTGAGTCTGTTTTGCCCGTGACGATAATTAGTGAGCAACCTCCTTGTCCTTATCTCAGCCCTTGAGCCCTTGTCCATCATATTTTCTCCCTCTGTTCCTTTGAGGAGGGGGAGTGAGAGAGCTCACTCTGAGGTTGTAGTGGAGTTTAGCCGCCCAGCAGGGTAAAACCACCACAATAGGAAAACTGTCAGATATATAAACACTAACTAGGTGGATTTCTTCCAAGAAATTAATGGAACTGTTTTTGAAATACAGTTTTTAAACGAGGATAATTTTTTTTCCAGGTTCCATTGTGGAATTAATTTTCTCGTACTGTTTGGAAAGTGGGGTTTAGATAATGGGAATGTATACAGGACTGTAACACTGAAAAAGGAACCGTACAATGTTTTATAGAACACTTCTTCAAGCAAAAGAGTATTCATCATGAAAGGTCAAAGTTCAGTTCTTGCAATTTTATGTCAAGATACTGTGACAACTTGTGCTTTTTTTTTTTTTAATCACACAGTAATGAGTAGATGAAGGAAAATTGTGAGTAAATGTTTTTCTAGAAACTAAGTACTAAAGGTTGTTATGCAGTGGCTCGGGCTGGGAAAGCTGGACAGTAAGTGAAGGGCAGCTAATGGAAAACACATTAAACTTATCCGTGTATGTATATTTTTGTTTGGAATCTGTATAGTAACAGAAACATAGTCTGAAGCATGTACTGGATGTGCTATATTCTTTTACCAGAATGGTTATTAGTATAAAACACTTTTGTTAATGAAACTTGAAAATTTGGGTTCTTAAAGATCACTGGTACATATTTTTTCAAAGTTATTGTGACTCTTCAGAGTAGTTAATCATAATGACTAATGACAATACCCTCTAAAACATTTTGGTTGAGGTAAACAGTATGGTGTAAATAAAGATTAGCAATTACATTGTGTCGGATTGCTAGAAGAAATTGCCAATGACTTCCTACTATTCTCCTAAATTTGCATTGCATAATATTGCTTTATGCAGACTGGCTAAATGTTGTTAGAAGGAGGGGCAGAAAATGGTTGAAGTAAACGTGGAAAACATTTTGGAGTATTTTGTAAGTGTATAATTTATGGCTGATGTTGTTTGTGGATTGTAAAAGCAGCATTCACATTGGTTTCTTCTATGCTAGACTTGTAATTCTTCCCAGCTTCAGATGCCGGCTGGTGCTCTGGCCGTCTGCCTGGAGGCCTGGGGATATGGGCTGTGCTTGAAGAGGTCCCTTGCGCACCTTGGAGCACGCCAGTCCAGCAAAGTGGATTGGCCATAATCTCTGTTACATAGACTACCCTAAAGTAGCTCAATGAAAAAGTGACTGATACCACTGAGAGGAAGAATTTGTGATGTCTTAGCCTGAAAAATGAAGTTGCTTTGCTGTCTTTTGCTGTGCACATTTGATGTTTTGAACCTTTCACTGTAACATCAAAAATTGTGTAGAAGACTCAGCAGAATCAATTTCTCAGGGTTAAAGGAAGCATTTTAAAATCCTTTCTAGAAACTTTATTTGATTAAAGAAAAACAAGCATGACCGTACTTCTGTCCTTGTTGTGCTCATGGAAGTTTGTTAAAAAAAAATTCGACAAGTAAGGACATCAGTTTTATTGTTACATTTTTACAGGTTTGTATACACCTCAAATAGATGCCAGTTTTAGTGTAATGATATAGCTGCAACAAGGTTTAGTTGTTGTTAGTAGTTCCACCTTGTTACTTAGTTTATTTTTTTTAATATTATGGTTTCATTTGTGTTGATGGCAAAGATTTTTTAAGTCCTCTTATTTATACTTTTTTTTTTTTGACATATCACAGAATTGCACAGAATTATTGAGGTTGGATGTGACTTTAGCTGACATCTCATCTTTTGAGATAAGATTTTTTATGATTGCTAGTTGAGAACACTTGCTTCTTCCGTTGGCTAGATGCCCTTTAATGAAGTAAAAGATAAGATAGATGCCAAGAAAAATGTCCTATATGACATAAACAACTGATAGTATACATGAAAACAAATGGTGGGAGGAGGAACACTCTGTCCTTAAAGCAAAAAAAAAAAAAAAATTGACCTCTAGGACTAATTTGTTCCTAATACTTGAGCATTCAGAAGAAAATATGCCTGTGGGAAGAAAAGGGTTTGGATAGTGATGTGCTAGATATGAGCTCACAAAAATACCATTTTAAAAGCATGATTTTCCACATGAACATACTTTCTCTTTTTTCCTACCTAGTATGTACTGATACGCACCGTAGCAACTGTCAGATGGAACTGTTCTTCTAGGGTGAGAGAAAGGGAGAGATTTATGGTGCTATGTGGAATTGAACTTTCTTATATGATGGAAAATCAGCTTTAAGCATGCAGAAAGTCTAACTGAACATAAAATAAATTCAAAAAGAAACCCCCATTTTTTAGTTTTGATTTTTTAAATATTAAAAGTTCTGACCAAAGTCTAAATTTCCTGGATTTTTTTTTGTGTTAATGTATATCAACAAATATTTTTTACCATCAAGCTAAGAAAGGTTTTTGCAGACCTGTTCTCTAGGTAACTTAGTAGTGCAAGAGATTTTTTCCTTTTTTTTTTTTTTTTTTAAGCAGATCTGAAGCAGTATCTTGCAGTTTAACAGAAAGGATTACTTTCTCAACTGTAGAATCTTAAACATCTGAAATTTGCTGTGATAGCAACGCTTTTTGTTCACAAGTCTGTGTGAAGAAGTAGAGAGTTCTCCCAACATCACAACTGTAAAGATCTGTTGTAGGTGCAGCATTTTCCACTCACGGTTCAGGTGGAATGCTCTTTTTGCCTTTTAACTTAGAAACAAATTTTCAAAGGAAAAAAAAAAAAGTTTGTCAACTGGCTCATATAAATCAAGTAGATTACAGAGTCAGTGATACCTTCCCTGTCCCCCCAAGCCCCAGTCAATGACCTAACCAAACAGCCTCTCATACTTGGCAGCTAAATGAAGCAAAGGCCAAAACTGAGGTGGAATCAACCGGCTTTTGTAATGCTTTGAGCTGCTAAGAGGTACTTCATAGATGCTAGAGGTACCTGTTTCCATGCAAAATTCTCATTTGTGTAATTTGGTTTGCCAGTCTGCCAATGAGTCTGGGATTAAGATCTTTGTTTAACAAGCCTATGTGAATAAGCTAACATAATAGTTGCCCTCCAGACATGAGCTTGCATCTATTTCTTTAATGATTCTTTTAGAGGTGGCATGAGGTGTCAAGAAACGGTTTTTAGGGAAGCAGTATCAGTTTTCCTACCATTATTCCTGATCTTTTCAAACTTTGTGTTCATTCATATTCAGCATGTAACCCTTGAATCCTTTTCTGAAGTGTTAGCTAACCAGTTGTTCTCTGTGCTCCTGTAAAACATCTCTGTAAAGCTTCATCCTCTTTTCTTCAAGTCACTTCTCCATTTTTTGGAGATGTTTTTGAATTCCTGTCCTGTCTGTCATGCACATGCTGTATGTCACAGTTTCATATAGTAATGAAATTTTTGTAAGAATTTTCTCTGATTCGTTATCCAGATGGTCAACGACATCATTGGAAAGAATTGGACCATGACTAGGTTTCCCTTTGGAATGTGCCCTTCTCATCCTCCTTCAGCAGGTCCTTGCTTTCTGGCAGTGCTAAGAACTCCTGGGCTCTAGTTATCCAATCAGTTTTGTCCCTATTTTAAGACAATTTCAGCAAAGTAATTCCAATTATGCTTTGAAGAATGTCTGATAACTACAATACTTTTAGGATGAAAGTTTGGCTGACCAGTCTGTAATTCCCAGATTCCTCTCTTTCCCCCTGATTTTTGTATGTGATAGGCTTTCGTTCAAGTCCTCCCTTCCTGCGTTCATCCACAAGTTTTCAAATGCAATTTGAAAATAATGAAATTGCTTTGAATTGTTTTAAAATACGCTAGATGAAGTTCTTTAGAGTCAACCTTTTTTGAAAACATCAGCATGAGTACTCTGATTTCCCTTTGTCCAGTCTGGGTTAGTTGTCTTTGTTCTGGTGATGTTTTTAATGAAGCTTGATAAAGAAAAACATTTGAAAGTTTAATGTTTTTGATATCATCGATCTCTGCACAGAGTAGCAGGCAAACTCTTTTGTTATGTGTCTTAAGACTACAGTTGTCAAATTATTACTTGCCGTTGTTGATACTTTTTACTAATGCAGTCTCTTGTGCTTTATTTTTTTTGGTCTGGCCTTAAATGTTCATGGTATTCATATCCTTCTTATTCATGCTAACTTAACACTTCTGAAAGTTTTCGTGATTGAGGTCCATCAAAAACACATGATTGGCCTAGTTCAGTCTTTTAGTACTCTTACTGTTTCTCTTCTGCCTGTTTTATTTTTTTTAATAGAACTACCAGTTTGGTTTCCTTCTTGGACTTTTTGCAAGTCTGAGATTATTGAGGACTGCAAGGCCATTGCTTTCATTTTACTCTTTTCATTCCTGTCCTCTCTGAGGAATGTGAAATCTGTCATGCTGTGGTTGCTCTTAGCCAAAGAACTTTTCACCTTCTCGTTCCTAGTCTTTTCCTTTGTATTGGTCGTGTTCAGAATTTGAGGAGTCTTTTACTACTTTCTTCGCCTTCTAAAAATGTTTACCAGTGCATTCTAAGAACTCGAGGGATGATTGTGTACCTTAGCAACTAGTATAATGCAAAGAGAAAAGGACCAGGATTTTATTTGTGCAGTCTGTCACAGTGCTAGGAGTATATTTTCACATTGCACATTTATCACCTGTGGGAAATTTGCACCAGGTGTCAATCCTAGGTGTGTACCACACGTCTGTGAGTTATGCAGAGCGGACTTCTGTATGGACTTGTGTGCACACACAGGGAGCATACTGCTCGGAGAGCTTTGAGAAGATGCACTTTCTTCCGGGGGTAAGTACTTTTGTCTGCCTTTCAAATGAGGTGCTGCTATGCATGAGTTCAGCTTTGGTTCCACTGAAGGGGAAACCATGCTGAATGTACCAGTGATGTGTTTCAGAGTGTGTCATGCAACTCCAACAATGGCTTCAAGGCACATTTGTACCTGAAAGAATACCTTCAGTACACCAACCTATGTGTATGTGTGTGTTCTGCTATACTTTTCCCACAAATCCCTGTGAAAGCAAAGTTCTGTGCTTTGAATTAGTCTGCTGGCTCATTTTTAATCATCATATAAGCCATTTTACTAGCTAATTAAGTCTTAATTGCCCAATAAAACATACACATCCTTTATTTTATTCTCCATACTTTGTGTATTAAGCAATTTGTGAGCTCTCCTAATTTTTTTTCTCCTGTAATGTTACTGTGAGTAAGCCATCTCCCTATCCTATTTCTTAGGGTTTTGTACATGTTGCTGTGTGTTTGATCTTTACTGTGGAGTTTTGTCAGTACCTCCTCATTTTGTTAAATGAAAATGAGCCAGCAATGTGCCCTTGCTGCCAAAGAGGTTAATAGTATCCTGGGCTGCAATAGGAAGAGTGTTGGCAGCAGGTCGATGGAGGTGATCTTTCTCCTGTGTTCACCACTGGTGAGGTCACACTGGTTCCAGGCTCCCCAATACAAGAGAGACATGGAGCTACTGGAGAGAATCCAGTGAAGAGCAGTGAAGATGATTAAGGGACTGGACCATCTCTCCCATGAGGAAAGGCTGAGAAAACTGGAACTATTTAGAACAGAATAGAATAGTTCAGTTGGAAGGGACCTTCAGAGATCATCTAGTCCAACTGCCAGACCTCTTCAGGGCTAACCAAAAGTTAAAGCATATTATTGAGAGCATTGTCCAAATGTCTCTTGAATGCTTACAGGCATGAGACATCAACCACCTTGCATGGAAGCCTGTTCCAGTGTTTGAGCACCCTCAGCCTGCAAGTGGAAGGCTCAGGTGGATCTTAGCAATGTGTATAAATTGATAATAACAAATTGAAAGGAGAGTGAAAACAAGAGGGAACCAAGCTCTTTTCAGTGAGACAATGGACACAAACTAAAACATGGGAGGTTCCATCTGAACGTCAAGAAATACTGCTTTGCTTTGAGGGTGACTGCATACTGGCACAGGTTGCGCAGAGGGGTTGTGGAGTCTCCTACCTTGGAGATACTCAAAAGCTACCTGGACGTGGTCCTGGGCAACTTGCTGTAGCTGGCCCTGATTGAACTGAGTTGGAGCAGAGGTCCGGAGTTCCCTTCTGACCTCAACCATACTGTGATTCTCTGAAATAAGGTGAGGGACAGGAATAGAAAACTGGCTTCTGCCTTCCTAGTGGGCTGTGTCAACTGTTAAAGTACAATCAGACTCCTAAAAACAACCATTTTGCCTAGACTCCTGTCATGAGAATTGCTATGTAGATTTTTGGAGTGTTTCAGTGACTGGTTTGTAGCAGGTATCCTCAAATTTGATAGACTCATTTGTTTTTATGTTATGGGATCAAAAATGTTTGGATTGACACTTGCTTATCATCTTGTACTGTAGTTTATGCCAAGTTTGCAACCTTTTTCTAAATCCTATTAAATAGAATTGTCCAAAAAAGAATTCTGGGCCATGCTAGTGAGGGACTCTGCTAATATTGTATGCAACACTGCATATTGACTCAGTTTACAAGACTGGCTCTATGTGTAGTACACTGATGGAAAGTAATTTCTTGCAGGTCTCAGTAGAGGTTTTTGAGCTTTCTTGTGATACATGCAGTGTTTGAAAGTAGAATTCTGGAATTAATTTATACCGATTAGAGGTATAGAAAGAATAGTCTGAATTAATAAACCATCTAAAAATAAACTAATACAGTAAATATTCAGCATGCAGTCTTGACTCTCAATAACTTTACTTGTTCTCCAAAATAAATGTAGGTGAAGGCAATGCCTTTTTTTGTAACTGTGGTTGCACTTGTGTAAATGTTTGTGTTTTAATGGTTATACCAGGAAAGTTCTTTTTATCAGAAAACTGGCTTTGTTTCTGCAAGCATAAATAAGTAATTTTAGATTTTATTGTTTCCAGATACATATGTGAGGAAATAGCAAGCAGGAGAAAAACAATAGTAAAATAACATTAGTTTTGTATGGACTGTCAAAGACAGTAACTTTTTGTTTATCAGCATTTTCTTAAAACATGCCAACTACAGAATTCTGCATTTAACACTGCTGCTTGATTTGGTAGATGTGTATCTGTGGTATATGCTTATAGTACGGAGGCACCAAATGCTGTGTTTTAGCAATCTGTTTGTCTTCTCTTAGATAGAGAAGTGTTAATCAATTTTTTGTGATTTGCTAAAGATCTAACGCACAAGGAAGAGTAACAGGAAAAAAAAGCATTAAATATTACTTGTAAATAAAAATATAAACAATCTACCTGTGCATGTTGGGTTGTATCAACATTAAGGAAAACATTCTGTTTTACAGTTAAAGTTGTGTTATTTCTTTGAATTCAGTGAAAGTTAAGATTGCAGAAACATAGGTGTCCATTTCCTGAAAAATGAAAAAGAACTCTAAGTTCTGTGCCTCAGTTGACATTCTTTCTCTGGTCTTTTGTTTTCATGTAAATATTCTAGGCAATGCTCTCAGCTGTTGTAGTCCGACTTTTATACATTATTCCCCTACTAGTGTATTTGGTATCTATAGTCTGATGTTCACCAAATTTTGATTATTTGGGTTACATACGATGTCAAGGATTCCTGTGTGGTTTTCAAGTACTAGCCGTGTCCAGGGCTTCCAAGTGTAAATGGGATCCAGTGTAGTCAGACCAGGAAGGCTGTGGGCAGCAATTGCATGGAAAAAGCTAAATGGTTGTTGAAGACTTCCCTGACTAGCTGTGTTACTAAAAGTGAACAGCAAGTTGGCAACTGTTGTCCGCGTTCTTAGGTAATGATCAACTAATGTTTGTTAAATACAAGAAGGGGGAAAAAAAAGCCATGAACACATTTATGGAAGTAAATCTTCAGGAAGGAGGGGGGTTTGGGTATCTTGGTAAAATTTTTGTTTACAAAAAAAGTATGGCACATATGTTCTTCAGGGAATATATATTTACTCTACATCTTCAAGTATGTGCCAATTTATAGTACGGCCAGGAAATTGTGCTACTATAGCTACAAAGACTAATTTCAGCTAGAAGCTGTAGAAACAAGAATATGATGTGGAAGGGGTTATTTGACTTTGTGGATATTTGTTCTCTTTTTCTGCCGGGGAAAAAAAAAAAAAAAAGTGAATATCTCTTTCTAACACTTTACCTGTATTTATTTTCACATTTCTGTTTCCTTGTGTGCAGACTGACTTATGTCCCAGAGTTTCAGACTCTGTTTGTCTTCCACCCACTGCTTTCTGAAACTACATTAATGCGCCTCAGCTGTCTTTGCTTCTGTCAAATCCATAACTAATGACAAAATGGTGCTTTAAAAATTAATCAGACCGTTCTGGGGGAATGAATGTGTGATCTGCATGTAATGATTTTATCAAGAGAAGAGAAAAATATTCAAACGTGTAAATGAATAGTATGTAAAAAAGCGTAAGGCTTAGAAATGTGTGCACTGCTGTATTTTTCTTGAAAGTTCCTACAGTGCCTCAATTCATTCTCCACACCATTTTTAAAATGGATTGCTACAAGTGAATCACAAGTGAATCACAAATCTGAAGGCAACTTGGGTGTTATTCAGTAGTTAGAGCATTCAAATATGTCTTTAAATTCAAATGATGAATTTAAATGTGTTTATAAAGTTATGTAGCATCGTAACTTTCAAAATTAAATGTTCTCTTGTTTTCCACTTTCCTGGTCCCACTTAAAGATTTGAAAATTACAGATATACTCTCCTTTCTTATGTATTAGCTTGCTACTGGTAGAAAATAAATGAGCAGTTTATCTTGCATTATTTTTACTACTGAATATGTGTTACAATTTTTAAACCCTCACTGCGGCCTCACTGACCCCTTCCCCTTTATTTATTTATTTAAAGAAAAAATAAAAAAGCTGTATTTCAACCTTGGCTGACCAAGAAAAGAGTCTAAAAATTTAAGAAAGATGAAGTTCACACACATCGTATAAACTTGTATTTATCCACATAATTTTCCAGTACATTATGGATTTGAGTGAAATTATGGCTCATCCGAAACAGTAGATTATTTTAACTGGTTCATATGAAAATCAGTTGTAGTTTCACTGAAGGATGTCTGCACCAAAAAATAACTAAACATAAAAATATATGAATTTTGTGTTTTGTATATGTGTATATATATATGTGTGTGTGTATTATGTGCACACACATTTCCTGTATACGTATAAATAGATCAAATAAATTTTTCAAACTGGCATANTATATATATATATAAAAAATTAAAAGGTGATCCTTCCTCCCCCAAATCAGAAAGTGTAAATTTTAGTAACCTGTCAATTTTCATACCACCTGAAGAAGTTTGAGTGACAACTTCTAGCCCATCAATAATATTCTGTGTAGGCACTGTTAAGTAAGCAAGCGGATGGTTGTGGAACAGTGCAGATTGACATCTGCATCCTAAAATTGTCAAATGCGTCTCTTTGTGATCCTAAGTACTCTCATTTTTCCTATCAGTCAAAAGTCAGAAGAGTGCAGCCATGATTTTTACTTAATTTATGAAGTCTCTGAGTTGAATAAGACTAGTTGGTTTAGATTTAGCATTAAAGCAGCAGGTGCAGAGATACCACACATTAAAAGAGCTACAGTATTTCAGTTAAAAACTAAGAATTAAATTTTCAGTATTTGCCAGGTTGCTTGTTCAAAGGTTGGAAAATACTTCCGGTTTAAAGCAATGGGCTGTTTTTCCAGTGTCTTCTGATCTAAATTGATTGGCATGTCTTAAAATGTGCAGAAAATTGCCATGCTTTAACAGGACAAATTGGTTCATGTTTCAATGTTTCAATGTTTCAAACCTAAAGTTACAGTAGTGGAATGTAAATTTAAGACTGTTTGTCATGTTATTTGCTCTCATAATAGTAAGTCTTTGAACAAAAAACCCAGATACTCTGAAGTTGACTTCAACTCTAGCATTTCCTTTTTATGATATTAGTATGCATGAATGCCTGCGAAAGAGAGCTGCAGCTGAAGGGGTGTGCTTTTGCTCATCATATACTAAACCTAATTTGGTCTTTCTTTGTCTCATGAAATGTGGAGGGAATCTGAACTAGGGTTCTAATCATTTCTGATTGCACCCATTTTTTTTCCTCTCCAATTAAAAAAAGAATTACAATTTGCTGTGACCTTCTTGGGGTAATAGTGAAGCAGAAGCTGTGCAGCCATGGAGGGAGAAATCAGTTGAGTAGGCAGTGACCAATGCAGTTGAAATAAGTAACTTACAGGAAAAGGTAGGGAGCTGGATGGGGAAAAAATTGCTGGGAATGAATTATGTTTGGGGAATTCTTATTTTTACAATGGAGAACAAGGGCAATTTTTTAACTACAGAAATACAGGTCTAGTTTAGATGTAAGGTTTTGGAGCATGTTGGTTTGTTTACACTGTAGTCTTTATGAAGAATGGATTGTAGAAGAAAAATTCTGCAACAAAATTGAAGATTCACTTTATTAAATCAGTTTGGATCAAGAAACATTTAAAACTCAAACTGAGGAGCGTAACAAAAGGATGTCAGTTGCATTTTAGTTAAAACTGTTTTTTAAGATGATGTAATTTGCTTGCATAGACAAGACTAAATATTGTTTCATGGAATATACAAGATATAATTAAACTCAAATAATATGCGAAGAACTGTGTAAGAAAATGCTGCACATAATTTTTAGTTCAGAATGTATGTTGCATTTTAATCTTTATTGCATAGAGAACAAATTTGTTTTAGGCTGATTTAGAAAATGCTGTACTTTAGCGTTTGAAGCTATAAAACCTTTCTGTGGTTTGACTAAGTCTTAAGAATATAATTATTTTTAGAACAATTCTTTTACTGATTATAAACAAGCTAACTAACTTCCTTATTGCTCTATGTAACTGACAGAGGTTTTCTACATTTCTGTCAGGATGAGGATGGTCTCCTGCGTTCCTTAAAATAAGTTAAGCAACAATAAATACTTGAAACCAGATGGAAGTGGTCATTTAGATCTGATTTCCAAGACTGGAGAAATAGTTGTCCTTGAACTTCTTAATTTGCCACACACTTCCAATGTTAGGCTATTCTGTGTTTGTTTTTCCATCAGCTGTGTGCTGTGTTTGCACATGCATGCTTCTTGTATAGCTCCCTGAATGTCAGCCAGCACTTGAGGGCACTTCAGCTTGTGTATCCACAAAAAAAATCTGTTTCCTGGGGAACCTGATGTTTTTACTTCTTCCACCTTTAGGTTTCTTTTGAAGGAAGCCCAGCAGTTCCTTCAGGGCTGAAAAACGTATATAGACAATCAGTTTTAGGAGACACAAACAACTTGGGAGTAAGTTTTTACTAGTTGCTGCATGTCCTAATATAGCTGCAAGAAACAACCATTGGAAGAAACAAATTTTTGGAGTTTGGCTCCATTCCTAATAAACCCTCATCTTTCCCCAGAATCTGAAGAATGACTAGAGTTTTTTGAAGGAAACCTAGGCAACAAGAGGGTAGTGGAATTTCTTGACTGAAGTCAAGAATGAGGAAATGTAGGCAATCTTTTTGTTTGTTTGTTTAAAGAAAAATAGATTTTTTTTAAAAATCTAAAAGATGAAAAATTCTATTAAATGTACAAATTGAGATTGACCTTGACAAAAGTAGAAACCACAATTAGGGTGGAGCTGTAAAACTATCTATGCAGCCTCTGTATCTGGAACCACTTAAATGCTGTGTCCTAATTTACTTGCACTAGTAGAGCAGGAAATCATGTTTATACAGCTCACC
>VXAL01014254.1:277097-442122 GCA_013399475.1 Chauna torquata | reverse complement strand
TCTCATGATTTAAAGAATTCTAACAGCATTGTAAAATGCTTCATTTCTAACAACATCTGGGAACAGTTTAAAAGTAAAAGCCACAAACCTAGCAGCAAGGGAGAGGAGTAAGAGCATCTCAGAATTCCAACCTTAACAGTAAACATTCCTCTCCAACAGATACACCCATGCACACCCACTGCTTCAATATCCAATGTCTGAATTAACTTTGGGAACCGGATGTTGGAAACAACAGGACAACATACTTTAAATGTCCAAACACGATGTTTATAAGCTTTGTTCGGTTTACATGTGATGGATGAGAATTTAACGAATGCCTTATATTAATAGGCTATATTTTTATTGAAACACTGCATACATATATGCTCACATATTCTTGGTGAAGAGGAAACGCTTGATCTGCCTTATGCTCTGAGTATATGCACTACCATCAACACCCATACACCAAAGCACCTAACGAATAAACTGCTACACCTCTCATATCTACAGGATCACATAAGACTCACTCAAAACAGGACAAGCCAAGCTCATATATACAACCCAGAAGAAATTCAGTGCAAGTTCATAGGCATTTTTACTAAGCATGCAATTTCAACTCTAAGCTTATTATCACTTCACCAGAACTTGACATACAATGAGTATCTTCTGTTTTGTTTTTATTATTATATTAACAAAGACTACATTATTTAACCAGATTAGCATGAGATCTTACTAATAAGGCCATGAATTCCTTGAGTGCTTAATAACCCAATTACATCACTTGGCTTTAAATCCAGCATGAAGCAACTTGATACAACATGACCACCTTCTCATATTTATCCTCTATATTTTCTTTTTCCCCCCACTTCAACTCTTTTTCATGTCATCCCCAGTCAACCACATATTATTTGCATCTCCTAACAACTAACTTCAGTATTTGTACACGCGTATTTTTTCCAGTAAGGATGGATCTAGGAGAAAATTTTTTTTTTCTTCTTGTAACTATAAGCCCACTATATGCCATAAAATTTGCAGAAACTGGGAGCACACAATCAAGGGAACCTTAAAAGCCTTTAAAGCTGAAATGAGACAAGCCTCAATTCCTCTGAAAAGCCTCCAAGTTCTCAACCAAAACAATGTGACAAATTTCTCAAAGCATCTGAAGATCAAGCCGGACTATATTGAACGAGAAAGCTGAAGAGTTAAGAACCAGATCTCCACTTAAACCATGCCACCCAGCCTCATTTTCAAACCTTCAAACTTTACATTGTAACGAAAGACTGCAGGCATAAGTCTAGCCCAAGACCAGACAAACACTTCAAACACCCGGGATGAAGTACAAAACCAAGATCATTTATTCCAGCACTTCAGACTTACCATTTTGCTTTTACCAGCAAAGAAATGGTTACTCTGAAGCAGCTGTACATAACTGGTGGTAAACTAAAAGAGGAAAGAATAACTCAATAGAGATACCGTTTGGATATTCTTAGCTTTTTGGTTAGAGAATGACAGCATCTAGAAGCACAGAGTTGGTCCTTCAGTAGCAGTTTCTACATCTCACAGAATATCCAGGAGAAGGGTATTTTCTACTTGACTGACCGCTATTTTGCAATAATAAACATGAAGTACTAACGCTACCTTCCAGTCTTTAACACAATACTCGAGTTAGGTATTCATAGAAAAACTGATTTTATGAAAAACTAGAAATAGCTGTATGTACTTGCAGCTAAAAAAGAACGCACACCACATAACCCTAAATCAAACATTAGTCCTCTGAACAGCTTGTGAAACTACCTTACTTGAACCAACACTACCACCAAAAAGCAACAGCCCTACCTTCTCCCTGGCCCCAGCAGCTTGTTCCTATTGCCCTCCCCAATTCTACATTGCTGCAAGCATTTAAGCAATCATATCAGATTTGTTCCAAAGCACTAAAAAGAAATAACCAGGTTGAAGCTAATGTAATGAGTTAAGTCCCCAAGACAGGTCTGTGAAGTGGTTATCCAAGCATTTGTGCCTGAAACATCACAGTGGCAGGAAAAACCAGAATCCAGCTTCATTTGCTTGTGAAAACAGACCCCAAAGCTCTAAGAAATGGGAAAGGTATTTTCATGCTGATACTGGTGCATTTTTCAGACTGCGCAAATGATCATATTTCTCTTCTTATAGGTACAGGTATTCTGTTAAAAAGGAAAAATTGGCGACTTCTAATTAGCAACAGGCATCAAAACTTGCCTGTAAGCTCTCACAACATTCATGCCTACTTGCTATGCAGCACAAATTAATTTTCAACATTTTTTTTTCCTCTCCATTTTCAACTCTCCTTATTTTTTGACACATTATAATAACAGAATGGGTAGACACAGAAAAAAAACTCAGAGTAGACTGTCCTGAGAAAAAATACAAAAGTTATTTCAGCAGGGTCAATTTTAAAATCTGTTAAAAAGAAAGCAGGTGTCTTTCATTGTAATAAGTTTCTTTTTTTGTTGTTTTTGTCATCAAGGACATACTCCCCATAATTCTACTGAAGAAACAAACCCAGATGCCAGTTCTAAATTTCTGAACTTCACTGCACTTCATTCTTACTTCACTGTTAGAATGTTCTGCATATTTTTGCTTTCTGCTTTTGCTACAACTAAGTATTATTGAACATAAGAGTTGATTTATAAACATTATCCTAGCTAAGATGATATTAAAAGACAGTCTCCCCAATTCACAAGCAAACAACCCATTTTTCTCATATTGCTGTCCTTAGCAGAATCTTCGTCTAACCTACTAGTAACCTGATTATATCAAATATGCAAAAATAATATAAAAAGCAATCTAATATTTTAAAAAAATAAAACAGATCATCACATGGCATTTGTCTGTATGAGCAAGTCAAACAATTTCTTATGCTATCATTCCCTTCCTCTTAAGTACCTAGAGTGACAACAGTGAAGGCAAAACAATAGATCAAGGGGAAAAAAGAAACTGAAGGGAAAAAGCTATTAAAATACATTTTCTCCTTTCCTAAGGACAAACACATCTTCTGAAAACTTGCTAGAATTTCTAATAAATTCTTTCTATACTTTACTTGAACTACATACAGTATACTTAAAATCCACAATATATCCAAAATATTTGTTTCCACCACGAGAAAACTCTCAATTATTGGTAGCAAAAAACAGTCAGCATTCTATAATTTTGTAAGAGAAGAGAACCCCTCAGAACTTGAGTTAAAAAAATAAAGTGAAGTAATCTTGAAGCATTATTACAGACAATGCTATTCTGTGCTCTCTTATTTTTCTCCACCAGCTCACATCTCTTTAGACTTGCACTGGTTTTAGCTACTGCCCTTCCCCCATACAGTTAAATTTCAACAACCAGGAAAAAAGGGGACTTTGTGACACATGACTTTGGAAAAATAACAGAAAGTACTAGTACACTACTTTTTCGCATCTCCTATCCAACACTAATACAACCAACTAAAACCACAAAGAATTCCCTCTTTTCTTAAGCATACTGCAAAGGTTGATGATCTGACTTTTGGAAAAAAAGGCCTTTTCCAGATCTTCAAGCGCTACAAAACTATGTTTATATGAATATGAGTTTTCTCTCCTATGCATAACTGGGGCTGTCCACACTTAGCAGTTGAAGCTCAGTTCTCGGCCTATGTGTAGCCCAAAGTAGTTCTACAGTGTCACAAATTCCCAAATGCTATGCACCAAATAACACACCATGAAGGAACGGCTGCCTCCCCCCGGCCCCATCCATCAGGTAGAGTGTCCTAAGTAGACCCTAGCCATTCTGACACGTGCAATGCGCATACCCAAAATGAGTCACTCAATTGTTAGGCCACATTCACTGCACAGCTATTCATGCCAATCAGGAGAAAGATGATATATGAGACTGAAGTGGCCCACACTGAAACACAGTTTTAAAAAAGAGAACTATCAGCTTCAATACTAACCAGAAGCTCGCCATAAGAGTTATTCCCTGTACTTGTGTGAGGTATATTCTTCACACCACATTTTATGTACCTCATTAGATTTTTATAATTGCTCCAGAGAAAAGATACATTATATACTTCACACATTCACTTAATCAGTTGAGAGTCTCTATCACTCCAAGCACCAAGTAAGTTTACTTATCCAGATTAAAGCATCTTAACTGTAAAGAGAACATAAGACAGCAATTCAAGCTGAGCGATGAAAAGTTTGAGATTAGAAGCTAACTAGTCTCTGAATTTCCCTGAAAGAGTTAGGAGACTATTTTGGTTTTAGTNAAAAAAAAAACCACCACATTTTATATAACATGGCAATTTTCAAAAGTATGCATGAAGAAGTCTATGAATTTTTCTTCAAGAAACTGAAAACTAAGAAGTGTCAAACTATGCAGTATATTGTCATTACTGGAAACCTTAATTCTGTTGTTTTACCCAAAAAATTTTTACACAAATTGCTTATATGCAGTGGTTGCTTCATGAAGCAACATCTGACATGGAGCTAAAACTTTTTCATATTGTTGTCTAAATTGTAATGTAAGGGGTGTACTGTGTGCAGAGCAACATTTCCTTGCTTCCATGAACACTGGGTAAGCAAAACAAGACATTACGTATCAAATCAAGTATGAATTATTTCATGTATGACCACGAGATAACTAGGTTTTGATATGTTCTAATACTTTCAGAAATAAAGCATGCTGCTTCTCTGACAGATATTAGCTGGGAAGTGTGCTCTCATTGCATATTTTGATTTTGGATAGAACACCACATTTACTCCACGCAAACCAGGCTTTCAAAAAGCATGTCATTCCCCCTCTCCTCTTCACATTGTGCTGAATGTTTTCCTCAGCTTTTGAGCATTAATTTCTGTGGACTCAACATGTAAATAAAGACAGAACATTCAACAGTTTGTTAAATTTAAAGCTATTACTGTTTGATTTGATTTAAAGCATTTTTTGTTCATCAATCTCATTAACAGGTAACTGTTAGACTACATGACTCTAAAAATATTATAAGCGAGTACTCCTTCCACTTTATATTTGCCTTGTCCACAAATAGTTCCTAAAGCTCAAAAGCCTTATTTAATTCAAAGACAATTACCAGGCTATACTTGTTAACTTCTACTATTAATCTTTTTATGAATGGGTTTAAAACATAGCTAACAAGCTCACTTTTCTGTTTAAGAGAGAAACTAGCCAGTCAATATAATTTTCTTATTTGTATCAACATCACTGATGATGATTTTGATAAAATAAATCAAATTTTCCAAAGAGAAGGGTCACAGTCCTTTTCTCCAAGGATAATCAAATATATTACAAACATGTTATGCAGCCGATCAGCACATATACAGTAGGTACAAAGATCTCAAGAAAGCATAAAGGTCAAACTGGATAAGTTGATCATGTGCATGTACAGGTAAATCCTTGCCTGCTTCTAATGCCAATCATGATAAAAACAGTACTAAAAGAGCATTAAACCTGCTGATGCAAGTCCTTAGATGCAAAAGGTACCCTCTACCCATTCCCAGAGCACCCCAAAGAACAGATGACAGCCAAGGAAAAGCCACATGAATTTTCCCTGTTGTATATACAAACTATACATAAAACACCCCTCAACTGTACAGTGCCAGTTCATCAACAGCAATGAACAGCCACCAGAGGAAAAAAAAAAAGGATGTGTTTCACAATGCCTTCTACAAAACATGACTCAAGCCAACATTAGACTGCTACCCAAACTACGTATATGACTTGGCAAGAAATCCCATTTTCCATTCTTCTTAGTGTCCAGAGATAATTACAGAAGCTCCAGACGACAGTCTACCTTACTCCTCCCATATTTAACAGCTTTCTTCAGAAAACCATCATCCTTTTTATTTCCCTATACTCCTGTGCACAAATAGATTGTTTCCTTTTGAAATCCAGAGAACAAGTCCATTTTCACATGGCAAAGAGCACAGTTATATACTGGCGTGCATTTCCTTGTATTTAACTTAATCACTCTCTCTGATAGACCTGCCTTGCCTTCTTTCTTGTATTATATTCACAATTTAACTTCTACAATCAACAGAAAAAAGTAGTTATGTCATCTGAAGTATCTTCATTTCATTGGCTGGCTAGTATCTGAAAATATGCTTCCAAAACTGCACTACACCCAAGGTATTTCAGGAATGCTCAAATTCTCATAAGATTCTAAGTCACTCATATTGAGAATAAAATTGATACTGAATCCACTTACTTCTGAATTCAAAACATCAGAATTTAATGTTCAAGTAACACATGGTCTACCTGAAATTACTTCATCATTAGAAATGACTGAGGGCAATTTATAAATTGTTTTGCCCCAAAGCTATTCATGTGGTACAGTTTACTTCTGAAAGACTTGAATTCAACTGTCAAATACATTCCTATGGTTTTAATCAGTTAACATTCTCCTCCTGGGCAACAACTGTACCAGTTTGTATTTCTGGTTGGGATTAGGTCCCACAGAAGTACTTTAATAACTGTACTTTTCTCTTGATTCTGATTTTGTCTGCAATGCTACACAAACACATGCAGCCAGATAGGACCAGAATCTATACAACTGACTTCTTACAACTCCTCCTAGAAGTGAGCTTGCTCAAAAACGTAATACAGGTACATCTGACAGAGCAGTCATCATTACCTACAGGCTAATTGTGTTACTGGAAAAGCTAGTCCAAATCCAGCAGAACCAATACTGAACCTGAGCCAGAGAGCTTTACTAGACAAAACCTGGCTCAGCAAGCAGTTAACATAAATCAGCTTCAGGTGAAAAGGCAGCTAGGTAGTACAGCTACAAACTCCCTGGAGAAATGTGGAGACTCTATTCGTTAGCAAACTTTTGCACATACCACTAAAATAGAATTTCTGGCATGCATTCATTAACATAACCCAAAGATCTCATCCCATATATCCTGTCATTCACATTATTTCTCGTTCTACTTTTATGAAGTACTGATCCAATTCCTGCAACAAAGCTGAATACAAAAGTGAAATAAATAATAAATTAATAACCACTAGGAAGCTCCTTCCTTGTTATAACAAATAGGATAAATTCATAACTGAACTTGAGAGAGAACAAGTAAAGCAAAGCAAATGTCTGGTTCTGTCTACATAAGTTGTAGCTCCCATATTTTTTGTCCTGCTACAGACAACCGCTTCTTTTTTTAATTTCAATGTTAACTACTTTGAAAAGGGAAAAGAAGAAAACATTTTACCATCATGCAACATGTAAGAGTGTTGTTTTGAACAAAAAAGGGCAAAAATAAGTTTTAAAACAGAAATCTGACAGCCCTACGTTAATTTAGAACTCCTGTTTACACTTCAGTGCCATGAAAAGTCTTTGTGTAGAGCCTCCAATTTATCTCTAGGGATTTTTGGTTAATAAAGCATATACTGCTGACTAAATATCAGCTGACAATGACTGGTTAAAGTCTTACAATTTGCAATTACTGATGCTTAAAGCAGTTCATTTTGTATCAACAATTTACCCCCTTATTTGCTAAGTGTACATCCTACCTTCACACCAACTGCAACATCAGTGACAATGCTGTAAAAAAAAACAAAAAAAAGAAACACAAGTCAACCACTTTGTCCTCATAAAACCAACTTTTAGATGCATTGCAATACCAAAGTAATTAGGAATCAAAACAGCTGACAACTTCCCCAACCAAGAAAATGTGTCCAAAGAACACAACATGACCAAGGGGAAGCAGAAAGAAACCTACAAAAGCCATTGAGCTCCCCCAGCTTATAGTCTTCTCCAGAGGAGTTCAAAGTTTCAAGTAAATGTTACTCCAATGCAATACGGCCAGGAAATGCATTTAGGAAACACAGGTTTCTGGACTACTTCAGATCATAGACAGGGTGAAAATAAGAACTTAAGAATAAATACAGAACTTTTCTCACATGCCCCCATTAACTAGACAACCAGTTCAACAAAATGGCTAACTCTACAGATAATCTTACAGCAGAAAGCAATAAATACATTTTTTGAAATAAACTTGAGAAAAAAGAACACATTGGCTAGTACCAAAGTTTAATCATCAGGTATCTGTATGAAACTCTGCAACAGGTAAGCCAAGGTGCATCCTTTTCTTAGAAGTTGTCACAGCGTAACTTACACTGTGTAACAAAATTCCAAAGGTAGCATAAAACACCAAAAAAAAAAAAAGAAAGCAAAATACGAATACGTGAAAGTATTCCACAGTGTAATACTCATCAGTGACAAGATTTCTTAGGCATGATTTGTAACTCCCAACATTATAATCACAAGTAACCATAAAAAGCCTTTAAAACTCCCACAGTTGAAAGGTTATATGCTTAAAGCATACCAAAGAGATTGCTTCTGTGTTTGAATCAGAACAAACAACTTAATTGGAAACCTGGAAGCATGAAGATGTATTTACACTGATGAAGGCTATAACCACCAGCCTCCCTTTCCAGGTTCAACAGAAAGAAGGCCTTGTGCGCGGTGACTGCCCACCCATGCTCCCGGCGACCACCGAGGGCCCTTGCTGTCCCTTGACTCCTTCAAAACCATCCTTTTTTTGGCTTTTACAGCCTGCCTCCAGCATACACAAAGGCATCTTTCTACCTGGGGAGGGGAGGAAGCCAGAGGGCTACTAGGCAGTTTCTGAAAACAAAAGAACTCGACGTCTGGCTCCTGCTGGTATTGCTCCTCCTCTCCAGCCAGTTCCAAAACAAACCCGAGTCCTACACAGAGCGTGTCTCCCCACCCCACGGTGGAGGGAGAGAGAGAGGGCAGAGATGGGGAAGAAGAGGACAAGAGGCTCTTGAGGGGAAGGATGGGGGTTGATCGCGCGCCGTCTTCACAGCGGGATCCGACGCCCCAGGCACTACACTAACTAGGAGGCGGGCTCGCACGGCCCAAAGCCCTCGGCAATTTAAACGAAAGACCCTACCCAGGGGCCCGCATTACAAGGAGGCTGAGCTCCCTCTTCCCCAGCCCGCGCTGGGCCTCAGGCCTCGGCCGTCCCGCCGCGGGGCACCCGCCCGTCCCCGCCGCCGCCGGGGCAGCGGCCGCTCCCCACATCCCGACAGCCAGCCGCAGCGGGGAAACAGCGCGGGGACCGGTCCCACCACCGAGCAGGTGGCGGCACAACCGCGGCTGTGCCCTCGCCCCTGCCGTTACTCACCCGTCCATCGCCGAGCAGGACAATGCGCGGACCAGCGGGACAGAGAGCCGCGCAGCGAAGGAGTACGGAGAGGCTGTGAGAAAATGGCGGCGGGGCCTGCACGGAAATCGCCGAACGTTGCCGAGTGCCGGATTCCGCTCCTCGTCCCTCGCCGTTACGGAGCATGCGCCAGCCGCTGCGCATGCGCCGTCGGCGCCGCTGAAGCTTTTGCCATCAACTGCCCGGACCCAGCCGGCTCGTGAGGCGGCGCGTGCCTGCCCCGCCTGGGCGGGAACGGGGCGCGGCCGCGAGCTCCTCGGCACGGCGGGCACCTGGTGCGGCGGCGGGCTGCCGGCCCCGGCCCCGCCCCCGCCGTGCCCTCTCAGGAGCGCGTGGGTCGCCTCAGAGGAGCTCGGCTCATGGTCCTGCACGGGGAGAGCGCCTGAGGCTGCTGGGCGCGGCGGGGGCAGGGACAGGGGCGGGGGCAGGCCCCGCTCCGGGGGCTCCTCCGTCCCTCGGCGGTCTCTGCCGCCCCGCCAGAACGCACTGGTTGCGCGGAGAGGCTTGCCGGAGTTGGTGTCAGTCCTTCCCGGCGCCGAGAGCGCTCCTCGCTGGGAGGCGACGGCGGGAGCCTGTCCCCTCTCGTTACGGAAAAGGCCTGCGCGCCCCGGGCCCTCGGGGACGGCCCTGCCCAGCCGGGGCCTGTCCTCGCTGCTCGGCGCGTTTGGCTGCACGGTCAGCTATAGGGAAACTGCCCGTGGTTCCCTTCATAGCTGACAGCTAATGCTATTTCAAAAAATAAAGATGAACGTACAAATCGACTATTGCAGAGAGTTGGGCTCTTTGTGGAAATTGTTGTAGCCACGGTTGCCTGTAAGCTACAGTATCAGAGCACAAACTTTATTCCCTGTGTGACCATTAGGAAATGTGCTCTCTTTCCCCACTTTTTTGCTAGGTCTCAGTATTTCACACATCTTCCAATGTTCTAGAAAGAGGTGTTCATGGGACAATCCTCGATTACATTAAAATGAAAAGTGTATTTAAAGTTTTATGACGGAAAATTTGGAAATTGTCTATATGCACCTAAAAGATCCCTAGCCCAGAAGGATGTTAAGTATTTAAAATGTCTGTGTATTTTCTATACTTGGTTCTGGCAATATTGGTTTCAAAAATACCTTTTAGGAGATGATAGACCAATATTTGATTGCACTGTAATTTTCTCAGGTTAGCATAAGCCCATTGGAGTCTGTCACTGAAACTATTGCAATAAAGCCTGATAAAGAATCTGAGAGCAAAAATACTATGCACATCTCCATAACTAGAAAACCAGCATTTTCCCTGTGCTTCACTATCACTATTTCCCTCTCCTCTAAGTGACCCTGTGAGTAGCACAGCAACTAACAGTTTAGGAGTACATGGAAATTCTCATTCTAATGCATGAGTTTTGATGTCCTGTTATGGAAAAGTCACTTGGGTTCTCTGCAGCAATCAATATACTAGGTGGAAAAGAACTAATACCAATTCTCATAAATGCTAGTAACAGTTAGATATCTGCAACTACCTTTTCTTTCAGCAACTGTCTTCAGCACCCATTACTGACCACTAGACAAAAATTATTTTTAATTCTCATTCTTATAAAAGCCCTCTTAAACATTTCACTTGCTCTCTCTACTTTCTTACTTTCAACATTCTTAGGTTTAATAAAAATAAAGTATTTCTTGTAGCATTCTTTACTGTGTGCATGTGGTAAAATCAAGGACTTCAGAGATTTAGAATTTTTTACAACTGTCGTGAAAAATCTAGTGCAGGTTTATACATTTACTCCATATATATTATATTCCTGGAGTTTCTGGCACACTTAATACACTTTGTCCGTCCTATGCAAATGCAGCTTGTGGTTATGGTTGGCCACTGCCTTCACTCCCGTTTGTTGCCACATGGTGTTTGTGATTTTTTTCCTTCTTTTTTTTCCCCCTTTATAAATCTAAGTCCATCTTCCTTGTTTTTGTGTTGGCAGAAGTACTGACTCTTTTACATATTACCAATTAATATAAAATCTGTTTTTATCTGACTTACCTAGCTTGCTTACCTCTGCCTTTATAGTAATGTCATCTTAAAACTCATGTTTCTCATCTCCTTTGTAATATTCCAGTTTTCTCACTCTTTCATGACACCTACCAGAATCCGATTAAGTGAACTATTACTCATTCAGTTTATACTCTGAAGGGAATACTCCTACATATAAGGGAGACCAAGGAGAGGGCAATGAATGTTTACAGCTGAAAAGACACTGGAGCTGAGTTTGCAAATCCATGTGAAATAGTTACGTGGCAAAAAAAGATGGAAGAAGTATGAGTGGATGTGAATTTATAGAGCAAAACTCTAGTCCCCCTGAATCCAGCAATAAAAGTGATAATTAATCTGGATTTTACCTAGAGCATTTAATCTTAGAAGGAAAAAAATTACCAACAATTAGCATGTAACTAACAAAATGCATCCTTTTGCTCACTTGCTTATTCAGTATGGTATTCCACTTTCCACTTCATATAGCTTTGCATTTTATACTATTAGATTATTTTTAGTATGCTTTTGGATGCCTTTTTAAAATGTCTAGCATATTTTGAACATTGTGATACTATAAACAATGACTTGGTCATGTTTTCTCTGTTGCTGTAGTATGTCCTTGCTTTCTCTTTCTCATATTTTAGAAGGTCAGAAAAAAAATTGCTGCACAAAACACCCCCTTTTCCTTAGGCCCCATCAACTTTTTGCTGAAGTCTAGTACCAGATATTTCAGAAGGCTAAAATGTCTGGTATTAGGCAGTAAACCACCTTTAGCAAAACCCTCCACATTTAGTGGTTATATTACAAAACATGAGGTTTAATATACTCTATTCATCTTATTCTAACCGGAATTTAAGTCTGGATGTTGTTATTATTAGCTATACAAAGGTTTGGTACTTTTTAAATCCTATAAATCTTACTGCCACAATTATATTTTGTTTTCCAAAATGATTTCCTTTGATTATCAGTACATTTAGAAGTTTCACTTTTATTGATTGTTTCCTTTTTCTTTCAAGAACAGCTAATAATTAATAGTTTGTGTAGTCCAGCAGCAATACTAATAGTTAGTAGTGTATGCTTAGTGAAAGATCGCAGGAATTAGGAAGCACACAGAGATACTTTCTCCAGTACCGTCCCAAATTCAGTCCTGAGTTCAGAGTCGCTGAGAAAAAGAATAGCATCCACACTTGCAGAGGATGTCTTTTCCAAGCAGTAGTCTGAACACTTTTTGACGTTAACAACATTCTAGGGGAACAAGTTACACAATTTAATTAATCATTGTGTAAAAAATATTTCTTGTTGTTTGTTTCAAGCCTGCTGCCTCATAATTTCCTTCAATATCCATTAGTTCTTTTCCTAACAAAACAGCTGGATGACTTTCCCGTGTTCACCTAACCATACCATTCATGAATGCATATACCATCTTCAGTTCTATTTCAAGAGTCTTTTTAAATTTAATTTCTCCTCTATAAGAAGTCATTCCATATTTTCAATAATTTGTCTTGCCTTTTTCTACACCTTTCCTAATTCTGTTCTAGAAGATCATGATGGTCCTCATCACTCAAGTTACAAACCAAATGCTTTTATATAGAAGAATAATAAATGTTTTTTGTTTTATTTCTGTTTTTATACTCTTTTTCTCATGCAGGCAGTCCGATTTGCACATTTGAATGCTGCCAGACCATGAGCTGATATTTTCACAGAACTCAAGCACTCTTTCCTCTGTGGTAGTCATTCGTTTAGATTCCAGCATTTTGCATGTATAGTTTGTTTTGTTTTCTCCCTTGCATATTGCTTCCATTTTTCAGAACAGAATTTAACTCGCCATTTTATCATTCAGTCACAGAGTATCATGAGAGCTTTCCACAATTTTTCACGGTCAGCTTTTGCTTTTGTTACCATGAATAATTCAGCATCATCAGCAAACTTGGTCGCCTCGATAATCACTCTTTTTTCCAGATCATTTAAGAATATGCTGAACAGCACAAGTCCCTGTGGTACATTACCAGTGACCTCCCTCTGCTGTAAAAAATATATTATTTTTTTCTTGCCCCTTCATACCGTATCTTGTAGTAATCTAGTATTAATAAGTTATTCGTATATTAAAGAGTGTACCTGTTAATCCTGTGTCTGCTTAGTCCCAAGAGTTGTGGGCAGAGAACTTCAACAAATTATTTTTTTGAAACTATATCATGTTGTTTCAATCAGTCCTAAAACACAAACTTACTAACTCCTGTACAGAATGTTATACTTTTTGCTGTTAGATACACTTGTACAGTAACAACTCTTCATTTGTCCGTATCACCAAACTAGATAGCTCTATCATCTTTTCAGTTTCCTTATATTAACAGTGAATAGTGTTGCTTAGTACGACAGTTCCTCTGGGTATTATGGGAAAGGTTGATCATTCAGTTTACCAGTCTTTGGTATATTAAACCACATTATTCTATCTTAAATCAGTTCTTATCAACTTCATAAATTCCCTAGATGCCTTTAAGCAAAGTCCCAACATTTATTAGTAGCTGTTCATCTTTTTGTGCTTCTGCAAACAACATCCTTAATCAACATTTCTTTCCAGCAGTCTGTCTTGATTTACTTGGTTTTATTGAACTAAGTTTTGAAGCTACTTGAGTAATTCTTACAAGCTCAGTACCCTAAATAAAAGTATCTTTTTCAACTTCAGGTCAGAACTTGTCTTGCTGGTCCAAGTCCCACAGGGTATTCTCCAGAGCAAATACACCTTTTTCTACGACTATTAAATATATGTATGTTTACCTTCATCAGGGCTGGAGATCAGTTTTACTTCTTGTTGCAAACATTATATACTAGTGGTGATTGCATGTGTCTTTCATACAATAAGGCTGGCTTGTTCTTTGCCTCAGCTGGTTGGTAGCGGTGTGAGGACTGCGTTGTGGGACATGCAGGGCTGCAGCTCTCTTCCCAGTGCTGTGTTCTGTCATGGAAACAGGTGAAATGAATCATTTCTTTCTGAAATCAAAGATATGTCTGTGATGTTATAATGCAAAGGGTAGGAACTTCTCTGCTACTTGAGCTAATAAAATGTATGGATCCCTCTGTTATCACAGATAGATGTCTAAAGGTTGGCCTTGCGCTCTACAAGACCCGGCTGAAATAACCCAACACCAAAGCAATGATTGCTTTCCAAGTATGTTAACAAAGTAATTTAATCATTTGTGAGAACCTAGTTTTCCCCCCGACTGTACGGGTAGTACGTCTGACCAGCGCTGAGGAGGACAGCTCCCTTCACGATATGTGGTTTGCCAGCCTAGATCTTTACTCCTGCAGACAGGAGCGAGCTCAGACTCATTTAAGCCACAGCCTGAGTAAATAACTCCATACTTGAGAAATAAGCTGCAATCGGTTAGCAGTTTGTATCAAAAAACTAGGCTCAGATGTAAGCTAAATGGGCTGCTTAGATGTATTTTGACTCACCCACCACCTATCTCACAGGCTGACATCAGACAGAAGACTTTATGTAATGTATACAGAGAGCCGAGGCCTATACAAGGTCTGAGGTTGCCTAGATTTACAAACATGGTAACTATGATTAGTGAAAAGGTGGTAAAAAAGAAATGAAGAGAACTTTTTTTTTTTTTTTTAAAGAAATGAACAGGGTGTTCAACAACAGAAATTAAAAGAACCCAAATTCCCAGTAGCATAGTAAATTAAAGCAATACATTCTCAAAGAAAGAAAGAAAACTCACAGCAATTTCAAAGAATGGTCTTTGCACAGTTGGACTGAAATGGGACTTTGCTATTGATTTCAGGAATCCACAGCTTGAACTCTGAACTCTAATAATTTAAAAGGAGTAAAAAGTGTCTCACAGTAATTTTTAAAAGGTCATGTAAGTGACGGATGAGCTCACCTTTCCACTTTACTCTTTGATGTTAGAAAATGGAATTGTTTTTATAGAATTTTTTCAAAACTGTGCTCTCACAACATCCCATCCCGCAGAAGTTCTTCCAAACCCTTTTGCACCTTACGTAGGAACAATAATAGGTTCCCTGGCTTATTTACTAGGGATTATTTTACAGACTTCTACAAGAATGTGTAAATTATCAAAAAGAATATAATAGAGGAAAAATATTTTCAAATGGATGCTGTCCAGGGCGGTGAAAGATGTTCAAAATGGAAACCCTTTAAGAAAAACAACTTCAAAGAGGAAAACCCAGAAATGTGACTGTTTTTTAGAAATGAAAATCTTCAAAGCAGACGTCTCTTTCTGTGAGCAAGTCGTCAAAGAAGAATTCCTCCAGAGTGAGGATCGCTGAACATGAAATCTCTTAATTGATATGAAAACTTTGAAAGCAATAACCCAATCCTAAAATTGAAGGCAATATTTCCTTGACAGGGTATAGACTGTTTTTAAAGGGAGAAGTGACTACACCATTGTTAACTACGGAAGTGATCAACCCCAACTTCTCTCACAAAAAGGAATAAAGATTTTTAAAAACCTTCTAACATAATGACAAAGTTATGAATCTACATTATTACAATATTTTTTAACAAAAGTATTGGTGGCAGTATACTCTTTCATCACTGGACAGGTAGTTTCATACACACTGCAGACTTGAAAACAGCTTCTTCATTTTTAAAAATGGTAGCAAGGAAGTCCACGGAATAGATCCCACAAGAAACATTCGTGTGAATTGTTCCCAAGCAGTAACACAGATTTCTTAAAAATAAGACTTTTCACAGAAAAGATGCAGGTTTTCAGTACATTTTCCAGTTGAAGATGGGATTTTTTTTTAGAATCTTGACTGTTTTTCTATGAAGGGAATCCATTTCCAATTTTTTTTCACCTATAGCAGTCCATGAAATCATTTCTGGTTAAAAGTTTTACAGGGAAGTGATATAGAAGCACAGATGTGACAACAAAGCAAGTTGAATAACCTTGATAGAAGTTAGAAAGGAAACAATAAAAAGACAGAACTTATTCTATGATTCTATGATTCCTTAGTATCAAAATATCCTGAGTTGGAGGGGACCCACAACGATCATCGAGTCCAACTCCTGGCTCCACACAGACCACCCAAAAATCAGACCATGTCTGAGATCATTGTCCAAACACTGCTTGAACTCCAGCAAACTCGCTGCTGTGACCATTTCCCCGGGAGCCTGTTCCAGTGCCCCACCACCCTCTCGGTGAAGAACCTTTCCTAACAGCCAGCCTCAACCTCCCCTGTCACAGCTCCATGCCGTTCCCTCGGGTCCTGTTGCTGTCACCAGAGAAGAGATCAGCGCCTGCCCCTCCACTCCCCTCGTGAGGAAGCTGCAGGCCGCCATGAGGCCTCCCCTCAGTCTCCTCTCCTCTAGGCTGAACAAACCAATTGACCTCAGCTGCTCCTCCTACATCTTCCCCTCTAGACCCTTCACCATCTTTGTAGCCTTCCTTTGGACACTCTCTAATAGTTTTGTCTTTCTAATATTGTGGCTCCCAAAACTGCACACAGTACTTGAGGTGAGGCTGCACCAGCACAGAGTAGACCAGGACACTCTGTGCCACACCGAAACATGGTGGCCTTTAAGATCACTACTGTTGAAGCATTTCTTTGAGCAAAGCCCGGAGATGACCCTTCACTATCACCCAAAGGGTCTGACTGCTGTGGCACTCACTTGCTATTGATGTGTGAGTGAGCTATGGCTGACCCACAGCCAAGGGCAAAACAAAATGATTTTCCGGGCAAGATGTTGGAGTTCAAAGCAGCCTGGAGAGAGACAATCTTTTTTTGAATTGAGACATTCAGAAATTAGAAGATAAAATATATATTGGACCACCTGAGTGGCCATTTTCCCTCTTACCTATGAGGTTCTTGGCAGCAGCATCCTGGTCACATACTGTTCACGGCCATACAGACCTAAAATGGAGCCAATTACCTTCACGCAATCAAAAATACAGTAGATATTGAATAACATAGTGTTTACCCAACTCTCCTTTAGTCTCTTCTCATGCTGTCCTCACATTCTCCTCACATCAGGATTTGGGTACCATAAACACCCTTAACAGAATGCAGCTGAGGTGACATGCTGTGACACTCTGGTTTTTAATTGCTTTGCTTTACACACTCTTCCCACTCCTCTATTTGTCCAGCAGCAGTTTAACTGGCATCACTTAAACATCTTTCTGTATTAAATATTCTGGATAAAATTATTCTTTCAGACCTACTCATCTGAAATACTTTTTAGCATATCAATTTCACAGAACCAATTCCCGTAGTGTTAGTGGGAGATTTGATACGTATAGATAGGAGGCCAATCTGACCCAAACAGCATACTCTGTTTGGGTATGACAGACTTCTTACATAATAGCTTATAACTGGGGTCTGGTTTTGAGTTTTAGAAAAACAGCGGCAAAAAGTAGAAGTTGTTAGCATGCCAAAAGTTAGATGTGAATACTGTTCTTGCTAATATCAGGAAAAATCAAGGTCTCAAAGACCAATTACAGTGTTCAGTTAGTATTACAGCTTGTACAGTCACTCAGTAAACAGCCAATGCAGCTGGCAACCCTCAGAGCACTTAAGTAAAAGCTACAGATACCTCATGAGCCCATTTGAGGAAGAGGCAGAGTGCAGCCCCCACCACAAAGCTTCACACCCCTGCACCAACATGCAGCCCCCAGGACAGTGCACCTGCTTTCCATAGCCTGTGTGCAGGAGAGCAGACACCGCTGGGCTCTCCTACATCTAAAACTTCCCCAGCCTTGTGCCAGGTGCTTTACATCAGTCCCTGAGAAGCTACCAACCCCCCCTTGCAGGTTCCTTCTCAAGCTTGGGCTGGTAGATTGACTTCCACCCTCCAAACAAGGTTTTGGGAGAGGTGAGCACACCTGCAGCTCCAGCATTGCAAGGGTATTCTGGTGAACGTAGAGCTTTGGTGACACGAGCATCAATGCCTGAGTAATCTTTAGACACTAGGTAGAACCAGTAACTTCCACTGTGCCTTAGACTACAAGGCTAAAAGGCACCAAAAAGCAATCCATAAGCTAATGTTTTTGTGCTTTTTTGTTTTGTTTTGCTTTTGTTTTGTGTATGTGTGTTTTTTTTTTCTTTTCCTCATGCTCCACAGGAATTTCATGCTATGTTAGCTATAATTTAAAGCTGACCTGCTACAGCAAACAAAAATCGCACTTGTGGGAAAGTTGGGAGAACAGATTAGGGGCACCTCAGTAATTTTCCTTGTCAAGTCTAACCCTCCTTGTCTTTGTAATTTGGAAATAATAGAAAACTCCAAATGTTTCTGAGGGCACAAATATTCCTCTCTAGCCTAAATGGTATTTTCCATTTGAAAATTGTAATTTGCTCTATCAACCATACAAAGCAGATAGATACAGTTTTCTTTTTTATGTAACATAAACACTTTTAGAAATGTTATGCGGTAAAAGGCACATCAACTGACTCTGAGAATCTGAAAACAGGTGCTGGATAGAAGAGCAACAGGTTAGAGATGTAAGTCTGACAATCCTGTTAAGTTCCTTATGTTTCCAGAATGGGTATAATTTAAAAAACAAAACAAAAAAATCCCTTCAGTTTGCCATTCCAAAAACTAATGTACTTTATAATTTTGAGAGTAATCTTCTGTGTAGTCTGCTGTCATTTAGGACTGCTGATGTAGCTGGAGAACAAGAGCAGCTTGTCACACTGCATTATTAACTGTCTGCTTGCAAACCTCAGAGAATTTCTGCCCACTTGTGACTTAATGTCTCATTAACCTTTTGCAATATCTGAACCCAACAAAGATATCTGCATTTTGTGAATAAACATCTGCTATCATCTCAACTTCCCTCATGAACAGCAGCAACTTTTAACAAATAAAATCGACAGTATAAAATAGTCCAGTGATATGCTGACTCTTCAAAACTTGGATTGTAGCAGTCTTCTTTATGGCAAATTTACATGTCTACAGCGTTTACTTATTTTTTAGTTCAGATAATCAGTCCAATATCATGCTTGCTGTCTAATGTGATGACTTAAGAGATGTAAAAAATGATTTTAAAAGGGCAAAACTGATCATTTCTAGCCTTCATAGGCACAGAGTGCCTGAAGCAGAAGTCACTGTCCTGTGATAAGCAATCAAAATACTTGATTGCTGTGCTCCTGATGCAGGTTTTCAGAGGGACTGGAGTGCCAGGGTAGTCATATTCCTCCTGCTTTTACACAGGGGCAGGCAGAGTTAAGCCTTGGCCTCGGGGTGCAGGAGCTCACTGGCTGAGGGAGAAGGAGTCAAGGCTGCTGACACCGCTTGGGGATAAGCAGCATGTTTGGAGGCACAAAGTATCTCACAGCTCCAACCCAACCTGAGGCAATGCAGCTCCCTCCTATTACAGACACACACTGCTGAACAAAACAGGGCTCTACACAAACATGGTCCTAGGAGCTGTAGAGACTGTTTACATATCTCTAGACTTCTTTTGAAGCTCTGGTATTGTTTTTTCCAGGCACCAATTGCCCTGCACTGATTTTTGTTCTTAGTTGTATTTATATCTCAAGATGTTGCTGAGATCATCCCAGACTCAAAGCTTAGGGACCACCAGACCTAAACCTTGAATCTCTGGCTTCTGATTGTCTAGCAAAGCTAAAGGCATGTTCTTAGTGCTAGAGAAATAGCAGACTTACATGCTCAGTTAAAAGGGAGAAGTTTTAGTAAATGGCAGGTTGTTGTTCAGGCACCACGTATTTTTATTACTGGCAAACAATAGAATAAAAGGCCATCATAGTATCCAGCTCCTCAGTTTGCTCCTTACTTGCTGCATGCTTCCTCACCCTGCCACTTTTGGAATTAGATGTGACACGCTATGCAGTGCCCCATTAAGACCATACTCAGTTGGACAGTGTATTGATATTGCAGCTTGACAACAGCAAAAACATAAAGCCAACAACAATTTCAGGAGTAAAATCCATACTCTTTTACATTCTCCCCTTTCAGCCATATTCACTCTGTCTTTCTTGTAAGGATACACGTAAAACAAAGCAGGCTGGGGTTCACCAGAATTAACAAGTTAATAGCATTCATATGTTAGGAGGGCTTATTTTTCTTGAGGAAAATTAGTCTCAGCATTAGTTAAAGTTAAGGTACTCAGATAAGTACAGTGAAGGCTTGACTGAAACAGTCTGTTTCGGAGAGGTTTGCAACAAGTTGTGAAGATTTAATAGTACATTGCACTTAGATGTCATAAGCACCTTTCATCCAAAGATCACAAATGCAGTACCAGTAAAGATTAAGTCTGACAAGTCCTTTGTAAGACACATCATAATATTCATAATGTTTTTATTGTTGGACATCATACCAATTCATTTCAAGCCACAGAGGAGCATGGTAGCAGAGGAAGAAAAAGAGGTTTAGAGTTGAGTCCCAAGTCTTCCACTGTAACCACCATCAAAGTTGTCATACTGGCAGTGGGATTCTTTTGTAACAGGACAATAGTGCCTTTGAATTTTGTACCTCCAACAATAAAATACTCCATAAGGAAATTAATTAAAATGCATATTTTATGGGGCTTCAGAAGTTGTATTTTAAATTCCAAAATATTCTAGAATGCCTAGATTCTGATTAGCTACAGGCTCTTTCCTCTGTGGCATATTCTCAGCTTTCAGTGAAAAATATAATGATCCCAACTGTTATGGTCAGAAAGATAATTTTTAAATCATTTCACTCCTGGAGGTACAGACAGCCTGACACATTAGCTGTCTGAGAAATGTGAGCTGCCTTACTAAACTGAAGCTGAAAATTCAGCTTCAGTATATAAGTATCAAGATTTTTTTAAACCGTTTTAGTGACTGTCAGAGTATCTATGAAAGGTAGGACATGCAGTCAACCACCCCAAACCTATTACCATCTTAAAATGGTTGATTACTATCATGTATAGTGTCTATCAAGAGCCAATAGTAAGCCACAAACATTAATCCCAGTTATAGGCTTGTATAAATTATGACACGTTTGCAGATTCAGTGCAGATTTGGGCATTGTCTTAGCAAAAAAAGTATTTCACTTCTTAACAGTCAATGATTTTTAAGTAGTCTCATTAAATAGAGGGGATTTTGGCACCAAGTCTACCAAAGGGAAATAAGCATCTTCAAAATAGTAGGGACACTGAATCATCCAGAAGGAGAACCTTGAAATTACCTCCTAAATTAGCTAAGAATCAATAACACATGAGGCAAAGTAAAGGGGCAAAAGGATTTGATTTTGAGTGACCTGCTGAGCAATCTACAAGGCAGGGAAGAGGGAAGAAGAAGGCAGATGGCCAGTTTGCCGGCTGTTGCTTCTCCTGTCATGCCACCTGGGAACTGAGGGAGGGCATTTCCTTGCAGCATAGATTAAGTAGCCACCCACAGCCTATGAGTCAAATTTAAAGAAGCAAGAATAAGAAGGACAAGCTCTTGTATTTGATTTTAGGATAAGTGCAGTTTTCTTTCTATATTGGCCATTGTCTATTTTGGATTTTGTAAAGAAATAATTCACTTTAAGATTCATTGTAACATTAACTTCATTGTAACATGGCTTCAGTTAAGAGAGGTTTCAAGGACGGTGGCTAAAACCACAACATTCCATCTCAGCAGCTGTAACAATCCATAAATCCAGGTTACTGGAGCCCTTTTGCAGTGCCCATTTCCAGGCATCGAAAGGTAAGTGGCACAGTTTACACAGTGGTGATGCACGGGTCTGCATGGAAGAAATACCTTTGGATGATCTGCATTAGCCATGCAGACAGCAGAACATGCAGAAAGGAGAGAGAAGACAGCTGAAAAAGAACTATGTTCTGGTGTGCTCTCTACATTTGCAGTTGTCATAGCTTGTTAATAAAAGCATCCGGGTTTTAATTAAGCTGAAAGTGGTGTAACGTTTCAGGCAGAGAAGCATTGACTCCATAGATCTTGCAGCAAAACGTAAGTCTTCTTAATTCTCGATACATAGGACCTTTATTAAATGTCAGAAGAGTAAACGCAGTTTGGAGACATGGAGAGCTGCTCGTGTGTCCAGGTTTTTACTTAATTCAAATGTAATTGGACCAGCAGAAATTCTAATGTGACTTGTAATTGAAAAACATTATATACTGTATTAATTCACCCTTCATTAAAATTTTAACAAAAACTAGAAAGTAGGACTCCTGAAAAGACCAAGAAGGAGCGAGACCGCAGAAGGCCTTTTGTGAAACTGTTACATTTATACAATGGGATTTCTGATCAGGTGAGAGGGAATGCTGTCGAACAGAACCTTTCTGCAATATTTTTCTTTCACAGCCTGCTAGAGCTGCTGGAAGAAATTTCTGGCAGGAGTAATGCTGACCATAGCTGAGAAGCATCGAGCTTTTAGTTACATGCTTATCCCCTGAGTCACACTCCATGGCAGTCTTTCACCCTACTGCCTTGCCCAGTCTACATCCTTATAAAGAAAGAAGCAGTACTTAAGTATATCATCAATATCAGCATGACATTAAGAGGATCAATCCCAGGCTTATTGCATACCACCTTCCTCTCCCAGACCAGCACAACTCATCTTTTTCTCTGAGCACCCTTCATTTAATGTGGTATAAAAAGAAAATTATAGTTTGTAGAAATACTGTATCAGAGTTATCAGAATGAGTGTGCATGGGTGAGGACGTGAGCAAATAGATAAGTAGAAAAAAGCAAAATATGGTTATTTTTAAACATACCAGTGCTGATAACATAACAGCCAGGATATTAGAAGCCAACGTCTAGAATACCGTTTTTATGTGAGGGAAAAAAAAGGCAAGAAAAAATATTTTTGAAGTCAAGCAGGGCAGTTAGTGACCCGCAGCAAGTTATAACATTCACAAATAAGCACAGGTCAAGACCGTATATTACCCATCTTTGAATGAGAGACAGCAGCTGAAGCAGCAGCCACCACACTGGGCACAGGGCAGACTTGTGACAGAGGTGGCATCTTCCCAGAGCAAACAACCACTTGGACTTGGAGACCTGCAGTGACTCATCCAGCAGTGGTCACACAGGCGAGACTGCATCCCAGCTGTGGTGACACGCAGTCCAGAGCTCTGAGGAAAGCAGAAGCTCCCTGGCTGGGAGTGAACAAGCTTACCCCGTCTGTGTGCTCCCCAGACAGTGGGATACCTCCCTGCAGCTGCTGCACAACCAGCACGGCTCTGGGGGATGCTGCCTTCCCCACTGCTGCTGCCCCTCCAGGTGATGTTTCTCATGTCGAGCTTTCTTTATGTCAGGTTTATTTCAATGTTCTGTTAAAAGCAATTCTCATATCCCTCAGCAAGCTGCGACAATGCATGTTACAAGTCTTTAAAGTGTAGAAAGTGGCATTTACTGGTAGTATACATCAGGCCATGCTTTATTTCTTTAAACATCATTTATTCCAGCTTCCATAACACCTTACAATAAAAAGTGAACTTTTTTCTTTAAACATAAAAGGATGGAAAAATTTTAATGATTGTTGAGATGAGCATCTCATTGCTGAATCTACAGCCAATTCACTGTGGACAGTTTTTGTTTAAAAAGGCAGCTTGTTGGAGCCAGGCTGTGGTACTTGCTTTGAGAGATCCAGCTTGCAGAAAACTGCTCCTTCCTTTAAGTAGCAGCAACTTTATCATCTGCCTCAAGCAATTCTTTGGGATGTCACACATCAAAACACAGCTTTTCTTCGTTCATCCTAATAGGTAGCAAAGAGTTCAGAGTTTTTAGGTTCAGAGGCTGATGTAGTCTTGTTTTGACCCTTCTCAACATGCTGAATGCCCTGCAGTGCTCCGCACTGGAGTGCGGCAAGCACAGCAGAATCCCCATCAATCTCGTGAAGAGAGGCAGCACATCTGAGCTGCACCACAGCTTAAGAGCACTGCCCCTGTATCTTAAAATCTGATTTTGCAGCCCATTTGCTGCAATGGTAGATGCCTCAATAGCTGCAGTTAGGCTTGCTTAATATTCAGCAGCAGCTTTGTGTTTCTCAGTACTGACAGCTCTCAGTTTACTGGCAGCATTTAATATCTTTGAATCAAAAGCAAGCGGAAATAACAGTATACCTTAACCAAATGTTAAAAACAAAAAATGCTTGGTTTTCTTTTCTGCTTGGAATGAGAAATCCGTTGCCCTCCCTATGGCATGAAGTGCCTTTTCTATCTATTGCTGTCTCCGGTTAGGACGCAGAACTTGCCAGAATGACAGATAGCATTGCACTTTCAAGCCTGCATAGCCAGCAGCTCCATGATTCACTGGAGTTAGAAACTTCAGCTAATGCTGGATGCTAAATCTACACAACAGATAATAGTAACACTTTGTTTTTATTTATAATGCTGTTTTTCCTTCTCCTAGCACGTGACAGAGGTACGTATCATTACCATCATTTGGTAGATGAAAGAGTTGAGACAGGGTAAACTATCGTGACTGGCCCACTGTCACAGCACTGGGGTTTGGAGGAACGGAGCCTTTCTTGTACCAGTTCAAACTTCTTGAAATCAAAATCAAAATAACAATAAAACGTTTTTTCTTCCAACTCATTGGGAGATTTTTCACTGGCCTGCCACTCCAATGTATGATAAACCTTGCATCAGACAGAAGGATAAAAAGTGAGAAGGTAAATGAAGTATATGAAAAAGTATATGAAGTGAAGCAAAATGTGAAAAACTGAAAGTGCCTGTAGATTTATAAATGAGGTAAAAGACCTCTAAGGAAGGTAGCCACATGATCTGTTTTAGAGAACTTCTGCCACCCACATTAGGTTGATGCACAGTGTTTCACCCCTCAGTTACTGTTGGCCTCTTATCCAAAACAGCGGACAACTGCACACCCCTTTCCCTCATCCATCAGGTTATGAAAAATATATGGGGTCATAGTTACTTAACCAGTCATGCAACCATCATGCAACAACACCTGGCATTTTTGCCTGAAACAAAGAGGGCAGTAACTCACAACCAAGACCAGTTGTTCTGGAAGATCCCAAGATAGCAGTTTCCCTGCTTTTCAAAAGTTAGGAGCATAAATAATAAGGGGGGTGAGGGGGGGCGGGCAATAATCTGTTATATGTCTAATGTTAGATGCTTTAGTATTAACTACAGAGTGCAAAAATATACTTGTAAAACTGACTTGCTGCTTGTTCTGTAATCATGTCAATCATTTTGATTTACACATGAGCTGCTTAAGGTTAGACATGCTTCATGTGCTCCACACTAGCCATTCAGACAGCAAACGTTTTGGGCCAGTTCCAGTTTCTTCCTTTTAAGGAATCTCAGCTGCAAGCAAAGGAGAGAGAATGTAAATCACTGGAGAGCTGGCCGATCTCTGCCGAGCTCCACGTCGAGCATCCTGCAGTGCCGTTGGGCTGCTCTGGTTTATGCCATCCAGCAAAGAGTGCGGGGCTCGAAAACACAGCCCAAAGCCAGCCACATACACAACCACGGCCGGGTCAACAGAACAGCTGGATTACTCACACAGTAGGACTCAAATTTCACAACCACAGACATTATTGCTAAATAGTCAACAAAATGCCATTTGCAGTGCAAAGGAGCTGATAGTTACTACTTCAGAGCTGTAGATTGCTGTATGAAGAGAAGCCAAAATGACTCTTTATGATAAAGTTAATGGTGTACAGTTTGTAAGTTAGTTATAACAACACCTCAAGCATTTTACAAAACTTAATTTAATATTCCAACTCATTAAAAATCTTATTATAGAAACCACTTACAGGCTTTATAAACACATTTTTTTATTATTAGGGAAGGGTCTTAATAAAGAACAGTTTGAATGCAAAAATGCACATGTAGAGTAAATTGCTTATAGTAAAACTAGCTAAATGAAATTTGCTGTCAGCAAACCTCCTGACTGGTTTCTTCATCTGTTACAAATGTGCTATATTTTTGTGTGTCTAGACCTTCTTCTGATTGAAAGAGTGTACCAGAGATGTACCAGCAACTGAGATAATGGTGCAAACATTGGCCATAATGATACTCTACGAACCAAAATATCCTGCAGCAGTCAATGACAAGCACAGGCAGTTGATTATGACAATGGATGTAACTCCCATCCCTAGAAATTTCTCTCTTTCAAGCTATAACAATTCTTTAATAGTAAAAATGAGAAAAAATATTGAATCTTTAGAAAAGCCTCCTTGTAGAAAGCAAGTTTTGATCTACCTATAATGGTATTTTTTATGTTTAGCTACTAAATAAGCTACTGTTTTACTATTTATTACCAGCATATTGTGTCATTGTGTGGTGATATACCAGCAATATTATTCATTAAAAGAATTACCTAAAAGCAAGCATGTTTCATCTGTGTAACTGATTTTTAAGTGAGGCAATAGACTAACAGTGAATTAATGATTGATTTGTCATCAGAATAGAAATCAATAACGTTTTGCATCAACTGTATTCTTCCCCGGCATTACTGTAGTTGCTATTCATACCACGTAAATTTTAGAAACCTGTAATATTTGAATCTTACATGACAGATATTTTTATCCTTGTGTTTTAAATTTTGCACGCTAACAGGCTTGAATAGATATCATTTCAAACCTTTACAAATAACAACATTTATTGTTTGTAATAACACTTAAAATGTTAATCTGCAGATCTTTATCTTAAAAAATTAGTAGTGTTTTCTTTGTACAAAATAAATGCAAAAGGTCAGCTTATTATCCTAAAAAACTGCTGTGAAGTGAGAGAATAAATTTTGTTTTTCTGCTGAAGCCGCATGCAATCACAGAGGTTCATATGGGTGAAGTATTATGAAGTTTTGTTCACCAACACATACTACAAAATACAAAAAAAGAGCTAAGAAGTGCAGGCCGCTGAAATTACTCCTGCGTACAGTCAGTTTTTAAAAACAAGCTTTTCAGATACTTTGACAGCAGCCCTATAGCCACAGCTAATCCTCCGTTTCTGCTTCTTCGTTTTTCTTGCACCTCTCTCCAGAAATGCCCTCGCGAGCCTGATGGAGCCAAATCACGCTCCCCACGGAACACAGATAGCCCCCCTCCACGAGGCAGGATCCAAAATGGTATTCTACACCTAGTTGCCTGGGCCAGAGGAAGGGGAGGAGAACCTGCTTCTAGCCATCTCCCATGGTAGCAGGAGGGGGCACAAAGGAACAGGAAAGGTTGGGAAAGGATGGGGAGTCAGGGATGTGGGTGACGGGATAGAGCAGGCAGTGAAGTATGTAGTTATTAATATGCCATTACTTATGAAAACACAGAAGCAGGCAGCAAGACCTGCTAGAGAGGCTTTGCAGGGAGGAACCAGGAATCCATGGCCCCTCATACGACAGCCCATATATATTACCCTCCTCACCTTTCTCCCTTTTCCCCAGTGCTCACAAACAAGCTGCATGCAGTACAGAGCTTTGTCTGGTCTGATTGTCCTCATCTCTCTGACACAGATCTGGCCCCATTCTTCCCTTCCAGCCAGAAATTACCTCCAGATAGTCCTGGTGGAAACAGATTCCCAGAGAAGGAGCGCAGCTTGGGGAACCAAACAAGAAGTAGCAAACATTGTCCTGAGGTCCTCACTCATGCGACTAACAGTGAATCCACACCCAGAGCAAAACTCATAATTAGCTTTCTTCCTTAGCACCATGCATGCGGAGAAGTGGTCAGCACCAGTGCTCGTCCCCACCTGGCTGCATCCCTTTGAGCTCTTCAGCCAGCAGCCCTCTCGCATCTTGTAAGAGAATGAGGAGCTGCAGAAGACATCACTGCTAACTTCTGGAGGTCTCTGGAGGTTTTCTGCAGGGAGAAATGGTAGCTGATGCAATGGAGAGTGATGTGAGGACAGAGCCAAGCACCCTGGGGGCTTCTGCTGGCCCTAGGGTGTCATTGTCGCTTCTCCACGCTTACCCAAACACCCCAGGAAAGCATTTCAATAGTATTTAGCTGCAATCCATGCCTGGCTGTGCTTTACATTCTTTATAAAGAATAAATAAGTCCAGTCTATAATATAGCTCTGTTCTCCCTTTGGCCATTCTAAGCTTTCCTGGTCCGTACCACTTCTGTTTTTACCTGGACACTCCTTGGCAGCCTGATCTCAAGGGGTGATCAGGAGGACACTTGGGTATGGCACTAACAACAGAGAAACTTCTTTTCCTTGTGGAAGACTTTCTGCCCAAGCCATGGAACAGAAGGCAGCCAGATCTACAGAACCTGCCACGTGGGCTGCACACCACTTAGCACATGGGACTCCTTGCAGATCTGTCTGAGGAGCATTCAGGGGATGCATATTTTGAAGTCCAGCAGGGATGGACTTACTCTGTTGTGCCTGTAACCCTGTACACCAGAGGAAACGAAGGGGGAAGGACTCACTCTAGAGTGAATAAAACCTTCAGTACTGTTTGCCTGAGATTTTTTTGCAGTAATGTGTTCTGTTTTGTTTTTTAAACAAACTTTGGGAAGCTGGTGTTGTATTTCATACTCTATTACATTTGTTCATGTCTCTTTCATTTATCACAGGAATAGGTCTTGCATTTACAAGTATGGAAGAAAAAAAATTTTTTTGGTCTTTTCAATATCTATTCCATTGATGTTGTCCTTGTGGGCTTTCTATAGCTGTACCTCACTCCCAATGCAAATGTCATCATCAGGTAAAAATAAACTTTAAGACTCCCTAAAAGACTAGGTAACAAAGTAGCTTTGTTTGCCTTTAGCAATTTAATATATCTTCAGCATAAAAGTTTGCCCACATGGATGAAAAAGCTTTGTGCCTCTGTATGCACTCCTGATCTGACTCTTCTCTCCTCTGGGCCCGTGGGCTGAACTGATTTAAAGGTGCCTGATCATCTTTTAAGTACACAGCCACAAAGTTCAGCTGGTGCTTTGTGATTAAATCTTAGCTTAAAAGCCAGAAAGTTGAAGTGGTGGCACTAAGCCTACAACCAAAGCACCTTTAGCAGTTCTTTTGTGTGGCATTTGTAGATGCAGAATCCAAGAAAAGATGGTAGAAAAATTAGTTATAATGTAATTATGAACATACTCCTACATTTCTGTAAATGCCTGATATTTAATCAAAATAAATATTCATTCGTTACCAGGATTTATTGATGTGAAACAGAAGAAGATTGAAATGTGTTTGTTTGTTTGTTTTCCAGCCACAGATGTTATGTTATCTCAGGAAAATGACAGCAAGTTCTGATGCAGCATGTTGAACTTTTACTGTGTCTGCTGTGCCATCAAATAGGTGGTTGTGATCCCGGTTCTTCCTGTGATGTGCCAACAGAACTTATTTTATATCACTTCTTAGAGTTCCATAGCAGGATGCTATTCACTGCTGATGTATTTTGGTTCATATAAATACAGAAAGAATCTGTGATAGGTCACAGTATATCACCCTGTTATTTTTAGTCCAAGTACATAATTTACCTTGTTTATTGCTACTGGGGCTCCACAACTGATTCAGGGCTGTGATAGCAACTCAAATCAAGTTAGAAAAAGAGCATTAGCATTACAATCTGTACAAACTATGAACCAGAAAACTCAGATTCAATTTGGGGAATGAGAGAACACTGGAGATGCTTCACCTGCTCCTAATAATGTCGTGAATGCTACACAACCAGATACATTAGATAAGGATTTCCTGTTTTAAAGGCAAGCATAAATAAAGAGGACCAATGCTCTGATGATGCAAAATTACATAGCTCTGTTGAAATAATGGAGCTGCAATGATCCAGCAGAGTATCTGGAGACAGTTTAAAGATACTGTTTTCATGAAACTTGGCAGGATCACTCAAATCAGTGAGACAAGAAAGAGCTGGCAAATAATCAGAAAACATTTTGCCTGTCAAAATTCAAAGCTTCCATTTCTGGGTTTTCTAAAAAGCAAAGGATGGGCAGGTGGGCTCTATTTGCTCCTCCTTTAATTCAACCATTTAAAGAGCCAACCAGTAGCCTTACAGTTACTGCATCCTCCTGTGTCAGGTATTCCTTTCTTTTGTGACACTGATATATTAAATATTGGGGATCAGGTTTTATTTACTGCTCTCACTTTCTGTAATCCAATCAAATGAGTCTTCCCAGCTGCCCTTAAAGCAAAGTCAATCTTCCTTTCTAAATCATTAGTAGACAAATCCTCAGCGTTCATTGTCAGATCTAAGCTAGAAGGTATTTTATGTGACCACAAACAGATCACTGTCAACAGAAAAATCAGATGTTACTTCACAAATTACCTTTAAGCATATCTCAATAGACAAAGTGTACATAAACATCACATTTTTTGAAATGGAAAAGAAATCCTAGCATAAAATCCTACCATCCCGTCCATGTAACATATTCTAGGTATGTGGATGAAATAATGCACTAGGGAGGCTATAATGTATAATTAATAATTGCCACATTTCTGTCCTCCTCAAGATCATGCTCATTCCCATGAAGTCAGACCTATTTCCTGATCAAGTCACTGTTCTGCTAGAAAAAATTAGATGCATAGGATAATAAACAGTAATGAATAACAAAGTCTTGCTTTGCATATCCATAATGCTCTGGTTCCAAGAATTTCAGATCATGCTTCATAAACTTTAATTGAGCTGCCTGTATCCTTATGACATAAGAAAAGATTGCTTCCTGTGTTTTATAGCTAGATGATAGCACAGAGAAATACAGAGGCAAATCCTGCCCTCAAGCAAATGGCCACAGTCTCTCCTCATTGCCTTACCAGAACAGTGCTCCTCTGCAGGCAGTACTCTGAATTTATTTTACAGGTAAGGAACAAGAGGAGGGTGCTCCAGCTGTCACTGCTAAGGTGCCTGGCTGTTCCCTGAGGCAGCCCAGGGAAGCAGGTGTGATCCTCCTGAAGCAGGACAGCGGTTCTGTCCTGCGCTGCCAGCAGGCAGCACCCGCACAAGGGTAGCATCAGCCTCAGGAACTCCACAGGCTGAAGGCTAGGATTTCTTCCCCTGCTCCTCTATATGCATTACCAGCCAGCACGCTAACGGCTGCAAATGCACCCCTGGCAACTTAAAATACAATGGGAATGGGAATTTTTAAGTTCTCCACAACACAAGTGCAATAATGAATATGTGTGGAAGCTAATTCTACTATCCTCTTTTGAAATTACAGTTTCTGGGATGAGCCAAAAATTACAGCTTTTCTTTTACATAGCTTCACATTTTGCATCTCTTTAGTGGTTTTAAAGACTGTAGCATAAGTACAAGCAAGCCACAAGTTCACAGTCTTTCAGTTTTCTAGGTTACCTCATTACTTACATTGCTCTTATTGTGCATTTGTTCTCATCTCTGCTTTGTCTCACCTCCTGGTAAACTACAGACACCCATTCCAGAGCACTCTTTCATCCTGCATGTGCAAAAGTGCAACAGACACTATATGTGAAATATAGCCATCACAGATGGAGAAGTCATTTACAAAAAAAAAGAAGTAGTAGGAGCACAACTACCTGCTGACAAGGCTAACTATTGAAATGCACATGAAGTTGAAGCAGAAACCCACTGTGGATATGTTTAACAACTGGCTTAGTGCTGTTCTCTCACTGCTGTCCCAGATGCCATTATCAACTGAGTTTCCACTTTATGAATAACCTTCTCATTGTGGGGAAGACAGGGCGAGGCTGTATATGAAACAGGATGCCTGACTCATCATTGCTTATTCAAAGTTCAGTACCACACAAGCTAAACATTGTACAAACAAAAGGATGATCTTTCATCACAGGATGCCAAAAAGTGGCCCTAAGAAACAAGGAACGGCTTCACTGTGATAACAACATTGTTCTATTTCAGTCAAGGCATAAGCCTCAAACAGGTATACTCAAGAGTAACAAGACGTGACAGACAGCAGGGCACAAAGCATTTTGCTGGGCTAAAATCGGCATGATTTGATCAGCAGTAATTTTCAAGACATACAACTGTCAGTGGTTTTAGCAGCCTCTCATAGAAAGTCATTTAAAAACTTTTTTTTTTTTTTTACTAAATTAACATTGTTTTTGTTTCTTAGTAAATGCTTTGTTTTATATTTCTGTTTCTAAACTTTTGGAGCAACATCCCTGCTTCTCCAGCAAGTACTACTGTTTCTTTTTGGTTAAACTATGGAGAAACAAAAGGTCCCAGCATCACCGGGAAAAATCACCCACCTCTCCTGTACTGCTCACCACAAAAAACAACTCCTTTCCAGGCATTTACTCATTAACAGATAAACAACTAATACAATCACAAAGTTACTTCAAGCCTGCTCTCAGGCACAGCTGTTCCCAGTACTCCCCATTATTCCTACCCCACCAAGCCCCACATCATATCAGGTGCCCCACGGCACACAATAGCAGGAAGCTTGCAGGCTGCTGCTGGCTTTCCCCCGCAGCATCAGTACCTGCTACCAGAACATGGCATTTAGGCCAAGAGTACCAGCCTGCAGCTAGGTGCATCTCTTTGGAGATGCTGCATCACGGATGAATAGACTGAATTTTCGGGGGAGTGTTGCCACAATAGAAATAGCAGCAATGTAGCACGTTTTTGTGCAGTACAGTTATACCCGGTAGCATCCCCAGATTGCTGTGTGACAGCCATGGTCCAGCCTCCCCATGCAGAGATGATTTAGAAAAGGTTCCTGAATGTGCATAAAATTACAGTATCCGCCCATTGCTAAGGAAGAATTACTTTTGAAGCTGGCTTTCTTAGGATTCTTGTTTAGCTGTTTGTTCTGCCATTATTGGAGATCAATACCTCTTCAAAGGGAAGATTTTTATGAATGACTGCAGTAATATTTTAACTCCAAAGAAATTACTTGGAATTCCAATTTGTCCTGAATTCTCCCGAGTACCCCAGGGTCATGTCCTGTCAGGCTAGAGCAATATCTTTGACTGAATCTGTCTGAAAAAGGAGAAGGCAGGGCAGTAGGTCAGGTATGATCCCCAGGCTGCTCCTGTTCATTATGGCAGAAGGCTTCTTAACCTGGGGAAATGGGCTTTTGTTGTTCCTGCTGATCTCATTTTCTTGGCACGTGCATAATAAGCAGCAAAGCAGATGAACTCTTGAGAAACAAAGATACTTTTTTAATGCAAATGCTTCCAGTAACTCAGAATAAGGAAATATGGAAAGTATAGGCTATATAAGCAGAATTGTTTTGACACAAAGAAATGTTTAGCAAGACTTTCCATAAGGCAGCTGCAGCTCTGTGAAGTCAGCAGAATTGTAAAATGACAACATCCAGTCTTTATTGTTTATAATCAGTGATTTCTCTCCCCACTTCAACTTCAGTGTCCATATTACTGTGTAGGAACCTGGCACAATTATCTTCATTTATGGATATTTGGAAAACTGTCTTCTCCCAGAGATTATAGTTCAAAACGATCATGTGTATATGCATGTTCAAAGATAGTAATGTTGTGGGTAGGATATGTGCAATTTAAAGATAACAGCCCTTCTGTGAAGGTATAACAACTTTTTATAGAAAGAAAGTTTCTAGTACTTTATAAAGAATGGATTACGTAGCTTTTCAATGATGTGAAATGTAGGACTGAGCATGCAACTTTCCGATGTGATGTGAGCTCTCATCAAGTAGGAGGCCAGATTAGTCTGGCAATTAAAGAAGGCACACCAAGAAACACCTGGACACCTCTGTACCTCTTTCGTAGAGAGCAAAGGGCTCGGACAGTGCTCACTGTTGACTGGAAGAACGGTTGTGGTGGAGCGTGCCACCACATAGAGGTGAGGCAGTTCAGCTCCCAGAGATCTGCTACTTTTCTGCAGGAGGCAGCAGTTCCCATCCCAAGGTGGAGAGCCCAGCTGTGACACTGGTGACATAGCGCCCACTGCCAGGAAAACATGCAGCAAAATAGTTTAGATTTATATGCCATTCTACTTTTTCAGTCATTATTTTTTCATTTCAAAATGCTTCAAAATCTAAAATTTAAAGATTGCCTATGAAATGAAATGGCCAGGAGAAATGCTTTGCACTTGAACAAGAACTTTCATTTTGATGAAAACAAGATGTCTTCTGCTTCTGACCTTCCTATTCTTTTACCGCAGGGAGACATGCCGTGCTTTGATTTCATAGCAAAGCTAAAAATAAATAAATAAATAAAAGCTTTTCCACTGAAATATCAAAACAGGCTGAGTTTTTTGTTGTTGGTGGTGTGTTTTTAGCCACAAAGGAAGCTTTGGTTTCCTCTTCTGCTGTTCCTGGTTTCTGCCCATCAGGAAACTCTCCCTGCCTTGATGGTGATGGCAGCCAAGGTCCAGCTTGGACAGAGAGGCTCAAAGGCCTGGTACCGACAGTGGGAGCTGCTTCCCCCCTGAGCCTGGGCAGTCGGTGCTTAGCACCATGAGAGGGTTGTGCTCGTTCTCCACAGTGATTCCTGTGCTTAGTTAGAAAACATCCGAGATGGTGTGCAATGAAAGGGCATGATCTTGCAACAGATAGATCATTATCACAGAAGCTAATTACCCTTTACTGATTCCTGGACAAGGAGATTAGCATCAATGAGGCAGGGAAAATCTAGGGGAAATCTATCAAGAATAAAAAGAGATGCAAAAGACAAACAGAGGAAATTAAATCCCTTGGTTAAACAGAGCAGCGAGACACTTTATGAGGCAGAATGAAGCCCGGTACTCCCTCTCCCTCCCTGCCACTCGCAGATAGGGGAAGGGAAGGTATTGATAAATAATGCTCTTTTGGTACCACGGAGCACAGCAGCCAAGATGACAAAATACGTGCTGCCAGCCTGGGCTGAGCCACATGCATCACATCCCAACCACAGACACTACTCAGGGACAGCACAGCAACTCCACTTGGGACAGACCTGCACTGCAGCGACACCGAAACAACCAGCCTGGTACCTGGGGACTTGTGTGTCATGCCATCGGCAACAGCCTTCAGGCTCCTGACTCTAGAATTGTTTGAGCATATATGCTTAAAGATAAGACTTGAATTTATAGCGAAATAATTAAGACAGAAAAATAAGGTTACTTTTTTAAAAGTACTTGGCAGTGGTAAACTTTGCCTGTATTGAGGTCAATGGCATTTCTTTCTACATGTCTTAAATGGAAACCAAATTAGGTCAGTGATGAAGTGCTTCTGTAAATCAGACCTGTGTGGTAAGCAAGCAGGTACAGCATGTTCCTCTCCTTTGGCAGGTTAGGAATATCTCCTCTGATGCAGTACAGCACGAAGTCCTTCTTGATGACAAAGACACTATTGTTTATATCTAGGAAAAAAAATGTTAATTGTGTATATGAAAGCAAGAATATTTGAAATGCTCTTAACAGGTTACAAAGTTATATATTTGAAATTCTTTAAAAAGATGGAATATATTTGTTTCAGTCTCTCTAGAATTTCCCTGCCCAACTAGGAAAAAAGCGTACCTGCGTTAAGAACAAGAATGCAAAAGCCTTCTTTCAGGAGAGCAGGACGTTTGCAGTGCAGAATTATTAACTGCCAAACAGTCAGGAGGTTTGGAACAGAAGCATTTCTGAATCTTTACCCTAGAATAATGTCCCAGTAACACTACACCAGAGAAACGAATAGGAAATTAGAAAAATCCTCAGAAAAAAAGCACAGTTTATGAAAAGATTAGACACACAAGTGTGTGTTGAATATGCATGCACAATTGCATGCTTAATTTGCACACCCAATTATTGCCATTGTGCATAAAATTGAATAATTACCCATGAAAATAACTGATTATGGTTATTTACTTCCATAATTACTTGATTTGCACATACAATCATGGTAATTAGGCACACAAATTAGTCATCACACAATTGCATGCCTAACCTTATTAAGAATCAGAATCAATGTATTTATCTTAAATTGCATTTGTCCAATCCTGTAGTACTGTGATTTTGGTTATAGCTGGTTTTGGAGCTGACATACATAGCAGAGACCAACTTCAGAGCCTGCCCCTGTCCCGGTGCCACTCCGCAGCCATCCACAGAGCCCGGGAATGCCCTGCAGTCCAGCGCTGAGTTATGCACAGGAGACTAAAGTAATGGCATAAAAAGGAAAAAAAGCAGGCAAAATGTGTCAAAATTAGTCGAAACAGCATACAGCTTTCAAGTATTTACTTTCAATTCAGGAATGAGGTAAATTAAAAAAATTGTTTCAACCATTTGTGAGGAGGAAATGGGAAGTAATATAGAGGAAACAACACTTTAATGATGCTTTTCAGCATTAAATCTGTGAAATTTTTTTAAGTACTGTATAATCAGTTAGTATAATGTTTCTGAAAATCCAGAGAAACTATTACCTTCATTTCATAGGCAAAGTCTGCTAAGAATGGAGATGTTAAATGCCCAAGCCCACATCAATTCTCTGATACAATCCCAGTAATAAAACCCAATTTCATCTCCCAGATTTGTGATTTCACTTATTAGTTTAAATGTCTTCCCCTTGTAGATGTCCTGTCTCCAGGTGCAGTAGGTGAAGATACCTTTATTAACTTTCCTATAAATCACATTTTGCTAGGAAACATAATAAAAGCCTGGGGAATTAGTCAATAAAATACTGCTGCTTCTCTATCACTTAATAAATGGCTGGGTCCTGCAGTTGGAACTTGGTATGCTCTCTAATTAAAAAGAACAAATATAAGAAAAACACTGGCAAACTTGAAATATTGAGCTGTTTCATGTTTGCTACTGGAGCCTTCTTGAGTACAATTTTCTAATAATTGGGCCAGATGGACAAGAAAAGAAAAATTAGCATGACAGTTTAAACTGAGCATGTTGCTATATAGAAAGAATCATGCACAGAGGATCTGTGAATTTCCCTGTATAAATCACCATAAGCCCTACTGTGTATGTGCATATATCTACTTTTTTTTTTCTGCCAGTTTTGAGTTAATGCCAAGGTAGTTAATGCTGGAAGAAATATAGGAGTTAAAACATTTTGTCCCGAACGTATCTTTTTTTGTTGTTGTTAATTATGTGTCTTAATTTAGTTCTTGCTTAATGCACTTTAGAATGAATTGTATTTCTTGTAATTGCTTTATTATTACTTGACATTAGACCTTATGTTAAGCAATCAAAATGGTATGGCAGGATAAAAAGGAGGGAAAATGATCAAGATATAGCAAAGATGAGTTTGCCTCTCTAAAGCAATCACATAATACCCAACTGCCAGAAATGTTGTAGGATTAACATTACACTTTCTCTAGATTACATTCTATCAAAGAAAAGAAGAAAGAATCCCTGAGCAGCAGCTATTTGTTTTCTGTTAGCTTGCAACAAAGCTTTGCATTGAGTAATTGCACACCTACGAGACCTGCTGTCAGGCTGATTCGTCTTTGCCACCCTGCACTGAAATCCACCGCATCTGGGGAGCGACAGCCTCGTACCAGGAGGGCTCGCGCCGGTTCAGAAATCCTCGGTGTGTCCAGGCGCATACCTTTGAAATACTCTCAGAAGTCAATGGCAAAAATGCTTTAATAAAACCAGTTAATGCCCTGATACAAAAACTCACTTCCAAATCCCTTAAAATATTAGTAGATCTAGGTGCCAAAGCCTGCCAGAAAAATATAGTGCCTTTGCAACATAGTCCCATTAGTATTTTATGGCAGTAAGAACCTTAAGACTCCCCTATCTTAAATCCTAAGGAAAGCCGTTTAATAGAAATAACTCAGGACTTCCAAAGCAAATGTTAACACCTCTTGCTAGCTTAATTCTTTCACAAGGTTATGTTTATAAATCACAAGTAATTGATGGTTTATAATGTAATTGCAACCAGTCTGAAGTTAAGACACGAAAGAAAAACCCAACCCCAAGAGGTGTTTTAACTTTAAACCATTCATTTTGCAGTGCGTAGTCCTGCTGCAGCCTGATGGCATACAGATTTGATGCGCTGAGAGAGTGTTAGGACCGTGCAGAAAAAAAAATATTTATTTACCTGCAGAAGGCCAGTTTTTTTTTTTTTTTTCCTTTTTTTAAATCTGTATATTTCATGCTGCTAAGGGGGTATTTGTTTAGTTGATGTAATAGTTTCCATAATGATTTCTGATTACCAAAATGCATAGCACAAATGGTAATCAGTGCCCCTTTCAAAGCAAATGCTGATGCTGAGTACCTCCTATGAGTTTAATCACAGTGTGCGATTCACACCGTAATGTGTTATAATTGCCCCCTACAAAGTTGATCCTGTTTCATTTTAATATCACCGGACTAACTACTGAAACTCAACATGAGTTCCTTAAATGCTGCATTCTTCATTGAGAATTTTACATACATAATTAATCTCAAATAAGGTTACCCTGAGAAAGGTGAGGATTTTTAAAGAAATGCCTTAGTTTTTAATAGCTCTAAAATCAGTAGTGGTACTTTCAAAAGTTCACACTGTTGGACACTTTGCTTTGAGGTCCATCCTGATTGCCATTTCCTTCAGGTAATCTTACTGTTCTTTTGACAAGAATAAGGTGTGCAGTGATGCAGTGGAAGGCTTTGTACTTTGTTACTTTCTGGCATTGGGAAGTTTATCCTCATTTTCATACACAGGGAGTCAGCTATGTACATCCCTCCACACTGAGACGAGATGATAACTCCTGTACTGCTTTTAAAAACAGCTGTTCAAAGGACACAGAAATAAATCTACAGAAGAGCATAGAGCTGCATGTTATTTTAAGCCAAATATCTGAAAGAGCAACTGGAGCTGAAGCGCACACCTCACCTGATGTCAGAGCACACGCGATCTACCTCTCTTGACTATATCAAGGAGTGTTATTTGCATGGCGAGCCACAGCTATGAAATTATTCACTATAAATACCTCTCCATGGAAACAGCACTCTTTTGGCTAACTGTCACCTATTTGCCAGCCAGTCCTTGGGTTTTTATAGTTAACACACATGCTATTCAAAATATCTGAGCATCCCCAAAGCATTTCCCATTGGCCAAAACACCCGATCACCCACCCACTTTGCCTGCCCACAGCAGGGGATGCATTGAGGGGGACCCGGCCCTGCCACTACCCCTGGGGTGAGGGCGCCCCAAAATGCACCACAAAGGCAGCTCCTCCTAGGGGTGCTGGGTGTGCCAGGGTTCCTGCTCCAGGCAGCTGGACATCCACCTGCTAGGAGTGATATGGCCACCACAGCTGCACCGATGGCATCAGCCAGAGCTCACTGCTGCAGCGGCTGTGGCAGTGGTCAGGGTTTATGCTTGAAGAAGTTAAGGGCTGCCATGGGATGCATTTCTGAATCCTCCAAAGGAACAAAAGTTCACATCAGGCTGTCACCTGGAGTTATTCATGGAAATTATCGAGGAGAAAGTAAAAAACAAACAAACAAACAACTAAAACAAAAACAAACAAAAAAAACCACAACACACACACCAGAAGAGTCTAGCTTAAATTGTGTATGTTAAAGGGATTGCCTTGGGGGGCTTCAAGACTGCTGGTAAACTTCCAGCTGTGCTTGAAAACTTTCTGGTGGTACATTGTTGTTTCCAGCTGAGATTTAAAAAACAAACAAGCTTTTGAGTCCCTGCTGCTCATGGTGGTGGCTGAGCCCCAGAGCCGACCCGGGAGGGGTGACACAGGCCCTCACCACTCACCTGCCTCACCTGATGTTTTATCACTTCTCCTCTTTCCTCTACGTCTCTGCCCTTGAAACACTTCTCCTTATCTCCTTGCTCTGCAACATTGAGCAACCAAAAAGTGCAGTTAGAAGAAAAAAATTAAACATTCACACACTCACGTCTCTTTGCTGGGGCTTGGACTAGTGATAACATTATGTGCAGTATCTGGCCTTTTTTCCTTCTTTCCACTGCCTCCCCCCAGCAGACAGATTTATCCCAGACAGCAAATTTCTTCTCATCTTGTTCTCTTTTCTCCCTATCTTTGTTCTGGATTTTTGTTTATGAAGAAAGAAGGAAAAAAAAAAAAGAAAAAAAATAAAGCAGAACTTGTGCAACCAAACATCCAGCTCCAAACCATTTCAATCAATTGATGCTACCTTTAAAAGCATTTGCCAATGTCAAAACCAACAACTAAAAATAATCTATGCAGCTCAATGAAAAGGAAATGAGATATCCATCTGTCTTGAAAGTTAAAAATTAATCTTAAATGTAAAATGTTGTGCACTTTTTCTAACCTTTCACAAGAGATGAAAATAATAATATTTGCCAAAAAGATGTGGCACTGCTGAAGCACAGAACTGCCCTTGCCTGTGCAGTGTTTGTTGCTGTCAGCATTCGCCCCCTGGGCTGAAGCACAGCCAGCCCATCCTACCAGCGCACCACGCTCCCTCCCTGGTTAACACTAGGAATTCAGGGTTTTCCCTTTTTTAGTGGAAGTCACTTCAGCTTGTCAGGCGTGCTCAGGAACAAGGCAGACTGAAAGGTACTGAGTAGCACACCGTAAATACACAAGCAAAGTGCATAAAGAGGATGTTTACTGAGTATTGACTCACAGACCTTTCATTTTTGAAGCCTCTGACAACCTGGACCCACACACAAACTTGCCAGTTCTCAATTTTAAGACAGAATATATTCAATATGCATCTCTGCAAATTTCAGACCCAAGGACTATTTCAGATGTGAACTTCATAACAGATCTTCCAAAGCTATTATAACCATTGTCAGAGAGCATTCATGGTTTCAAAAATAATTAAGGCAGAATTTCTTGGGTATATCTTGCCAAGGTACTCTAAAGATTGTTCCCTGATCTGCATTGTTAGAGAGGAGAAAAAAAAAAAAAACCAGGAAAAAAAAAAAAGAAAGCATTGTGAATTGTAATTACTCAAAAGCAGCACAGAATAAAGCTACAAGTAAATTCCTTCACAGTTGAACTAAACTGTTTAACACATGAAAACTCTAATTGACAATTCTGAACCAAAGTGTAAATTTGTCAAGGAAGGATGTGCAACAAGTTTTTTGGGTTTTGTTTCCTCTTCTCCTTGTACATCCCAGTGAGTGCTGTTGTGATTTGGATCTATTACTTCTGAATATTGCATGAAGCTGACAAGCACTTGTCATTTAAAGACCACATGGAGGCATTTAGTTTTCCATTTAGACATAATAACACATTATGCAAATCAGCTTGCCAAGGAAAGCTGGAGGCTTACATGAAACAAACTGTCAAACACTAGCTGCTAATAAATGAACATTTCTTTATAGATTGTCTTAATTTGTGCAACTGGAAAATAAGTGTGGCTGCCTGGATAGACAATCTTTCAATATGAAATCCTGTGGATCACGCGGAGCAGAAATCTTTATGGAAAATTAATATTCCTTGCCTTGACAAAGTTAAACAGAGGGAACTTCAAGCAGCCATATAAAACATTTCCGGTCTGTTGCACCAAACAAGAGAGACTTTGAGACCAGATTCCCACAGCGCAGAGGCCAGCGGGAGTTTTGCCATGCCTGGGGCTGGGCAGCATCCTCCTGCCCCACAAGGAGCCCTTGCAGCCCGGCACGGGCCTTTGCACCACGCTGGGAATGGGCACGGCTTTCCCGTGGTTTGCCCTGTGCCACAGGCAGGGTTCAGGACACTGGCAGAGGGGACCCCGGGCTTGCTGGGTCATGGACAAGCAAAGTAGAGCAAAACAAACAAACCAAAACACAGATACCACAGATCAGTAATGGGCCAAGCCTTTCTTGCTCTGGTGACTCGGTAAGTATCCTGCGCAGACCAGCTTCCATGAATGTTCACCAAAATTAAACACATGCAGACCTCTTAAAAAAAAAAAATACAGACAGACAACAGATGAACCACTATGGCAGCAAAAACAAACTTATGTGTAAGAAACAGGTTGCCAGGAGTCAAACAAGGGTTTTGCTAGAGGGAATTTCTTCCCCTTGGCCTGAAAATGTAGTATTAGAAATTGTGTGTTTCTGTATTGTGATGGTAGAAGGGCTCTAGCATTGAGCTATTCTGTGCCATGTTGAAATATTCTGTTAGTTAAGAAGGAAAACGAGCCTCTGAATGCCAGAATGCCAGGTCCTGCTGGGGGAAGATGTGCCAGGAGAAAAGGGTCTCCCGCCAGCAGTTATTCATCCACTCTCTATATAGAATAAGCTAAGAGAAGGCTTTAAAAAAAAAAAAAAAAGCAACCACCAAATTAAAATACAGCATCAGTGATCATGCTCTACTTGTGCAAATTAAAAGCTTTATGGAGAATATTGATTTACCAATTCACTCTGTAAAAATGGCCTAATTGCTCTACATCTTTAATATTGCTTAGAAGGGAAACAGGCCAATATTTAATTCCAGTGGTTAATTTACTATGTCATTCCTTGTTTCTATTTTTTAATAATGTGAATAATACACAGTTGTTTCTAAATTAGCACTTTTTCATCCTTTAGGAAACTACACCCTAAAGTAATATTCTGTCAGAAATCCACTCTTAATTGGGCTAATCAAGTAGTATTTCCACTTTAGGAAGGAAGGATTATAGTCTCATTTACTGAGAAGTTCATATGACAGTTGCAGACATTTATATTTGAGTAGCTGGTTTGGGATCTGTCCAAATCTTTCTTTTTTGCTTCTTAATTAATACTTCAGGCATACAGGATAGTTTCTTCTTTTTTGGAAACTGAATTGAAGGATTTGATTTGCACTGGGCATTTTGCCATTAGGAAAAAAAAATCAAAAACCTATGAAGGAATTCATGAAGTTTTGTTTTGTAGCTAACCCAAAGTTTTGCAGGTATAAGGGAAACTTCACCCGATCAAACGACACCATTCCTCCCATACAAGGTGAGTGAGGACCAGCTATTTTAAGATGAAGTAAACTTAGGAAGCTTCTGTGTTGTGTGATCCCAGCAACCCTCCCTGAATGACCAAAAGAAGCTATATTAAAAGTCATTTGAAACTGAAGGCTTAGACATAATTTCAGAGCTTTTGCAAACTTCCCGATAGCTCAAAACTTCACAGTCTTTCATCAGTCTGTGCAAAGTTCGCTGTACTGTGACTCTCCACAAAACTAAGATTCAAATTGAGTTTTTAATAAAGCCTGCCAAATGCATGTGGGTGGAAAAAGTGCAAAGCAGCATTCTGGTTTTATTCGGAATTTATACCTGTAGTATGAGATTGAGGAGGCACCTGGTGGGGCATATAGAAGATTCACCCCTTCTAAATGAAAGAAAGTTCTTCTTTACATACGAGCAGCAAATGTCTGGGAGCTGCTGTCACAGGAGATTGGAGATGGACCACATCAACAGATGCAAGGAGCGTTAAATTTGTGGAGGAAAAGGTCCACATACAGATGCATCAGAGCCTAGACAGAAGATTGTAGTACACAAGGAATATGTACAACCAGAAACGTAAGCAATCTGCCAATTTGAAGCACGAGCTTTCCATCCTCCTTCTCTGAATCCCAAGGTTACTACATCAAGATGCTGCTTATATGCATACACACACAGCCCAGAGCCCCAGCACACAATAGAGGTGAAATAGAAAATGTTGGAGTCAAGAAACTCATGAAAGAAGTGCACAGCGCTTATGGGGCATCAGGGGTGAAAAGAAAATGCAAAAACAAAGTAAACCTGCTTTCCTAATTTGTATTCCCCTGTTCATTTTGCTCATGTGACAGCCGATTTCAGACAACTACCAGCAGCTTCACTAACCGTAATCCTCAGTATTGTGTAAATACTGCAGAATTGCCATGGGCTTATATGCAGAACAGCACTAACGTTATCAACTCTGATCAATTAGCAGAAAGAGGATCCTAACAGCAGGCTTGTTTTGGTATCATCTTAGCACTATTAAGAAAAACTGTTCTTGAATTTGGGAATTAGCTAATACAATGTGGCACAAACCTGAACTACTGACTCTCATTGGAATCAGACAAGGGCACTGAGATGGAATTTTATTAGATTGTTATTTCCTTGCTCTCCTCTTGACATAGTCAATCTTTCTTGCAGGGTTTACATTAATAAATAATTACCTATGGCAAGAGAAAGAGATGCATAAAAGGCCATACAAGTGCTCTCGTACAGCAGGCAGCCTTTTAAAAACCAAAGATGGAATTGAAAAGTTTCACTAATCCAAGCCTTGTCATCTGCAATGCTGTTGAAATAACCCCCTGAAGCACTGTTGAAAGGCACAACAGAGCAGCGCAGAAAGCAAGAATCGGTCGACTTCGAGGTGATACTGTCTACTACAAGGGCATCTCTTTGTAGCAAAGATTAAAGGGAGTGCGCCTTTTCCTGAATGCTGTTGACTGATACAACTACCATTCAGCAATTTTACTTTCTTTTTGTGGTCTAGCATGTATTATTAATGTGTAGCCCTTTACAGAACGTGCTAAATTCCTTTTGCGTTTAGCACTTACAAAACACACAGAGAGGGGGGGGAAAAATTGTCAGTAGTTTTCACAGTCTAAACAATAACAAAGTGCCTCCAGGATCCATTTTAATGAGAAACACCAGTGTTGCACTGCAGAAGTCTTGAGATGGGCAATGCGTGCAAGCAGATTAATTATAATTTAGGAGGCAGGAAATACATGGATTTTATAACACTGCTTGTAGAAAATAAATATTCTGTTTATCACTACAAGAGTTGCATTTCCTCAAAGGTGTCATTAACCTATAAAATATATGTGCCACATACATTTAGAAAAAGTAGGAAAGGAAAGAGCCCTTGTTCTCTCCCCTCTCCAAAACTACAAGCCCGTAGATTTTCTTCCCTTGTAACTAGCACTAGCTTTTTGATTTATGTTTTTGGGGGATTTTTTTAGGTTGAGATTAGTGGAAGTTTTTCTGGGTTTAACAGAGACCTCAGCAGGCACACAGTGTGACACCCACCTGTCCTGTGCACATCCGCAGGACAGATTTATTACGGCTGGCATGCTATGTAAGCGATGGCTCCAGTCTGCGCTGGAACAGTCATTGACTTTCATGAAGGCTTTATGGATGACCGAGTCCAGGGGCGTCTCCTGGTATCTTTTCTGGACTTCTGGGTGACATTTGCAAAGCAAAGCCCTCTTGCTGCCCTGATGCAGAATTTCTCTACTGGAGGAGGCACTTTGCCTCCAGTAAATCCAGGTAGCAGCTGACACTCTGGTGTCTGCAGCCTTCCAAATGGTAGGCGATAAGAGATGGGAATTTTAACAATGCAGGGACTTGATTCATAACCTCACTGAGCATATTTGATAACTACAGTGTAATTTCTGGTTGTAATTCAGAGGAGGACTGCATTGTTTTACAAGATAAATGTATTAATCCCTATTCTTCTGTGGTGGGTATCTAGGAGATTAACTACATTGCTGAATGTGTGAATTTGTCTGTGACCAAAACCTGACAGGAATACAAACTGTATGAATGATTTCTCAGACTCTTTTGTTAGGGAATAATCTCTAGACAGATGTCCATGATATCTGAACAGTGAGTCCCATGCTGTATCATTTATCTAGAATTCGTACCCCAAATAAAACTACTTGACCACAACTTGTTTATTTTGTAACTGCTGCATTACCCCCTAACCCTCCCAGATTCACAGCTTTCAGAGGACCTGGGGCTCGTGGTCAGGGCCTTCTGAGATTATATGTTCATGATGAAATGGATTTGGTATAGTCCTTTGAATAAGAGTTTGTTTAAAGTAATACTTTGATAGCTTTCTACAGGAAGGCAGCTCTTGTGAGGTGGAAACATTTTCCATTTACCAGTCAAAAGAGCGCAGAAATGTACTTCTTCCTACTGCTTCAAATCCCACCAACACTACTGATCTTACTCTCCTGTCGAAACCTTTATCTTGTCCCAGATCCACAGCAGTCTCACTCCCATGCCATCCAGCCATGAGATGGTTTGGAAAAGAGGGCTCCTTGCCCCCAGCTGAGCCAGGCGTGCGATGGCGAGGACTTCACCATGGGTACGTCAAGGTCCCAGACGCATGGGGACACGTATCTGCGCTGGAGCTGCTGGCACCAAGAATCCCCCTCTACCTCCATGCCACTGCTTTGTGACCCAACTAGTAACATCAATTAATTAATATTAATACCAATGAAAATAGGGCTCTTTGTGCTGCACACATACCAACTGCAGTATCCACGATGAACAAGTTCTTTCAATATCCCAGTGTTATACACCAAGGTGACACAAAGTCTTTTTCCTGGAACTAGCAATATTTGATGGTAGTGCAGAGTCATTAATTCTGTCTCAAATTATATTCTGCAACTTCTGCACTTTTCATATACACAGGCAGATTCTGGTTCCTCTGAACAGGTTGCTTATAAATGTTCAGGTAATCCATGCAAATAGATTGCACTAAGGTTGTTAATATACTTTTTTTTTTTCCCTGCACCTGCTATGGGTACATGATGTTATTTCTCATTTTTGATCAAATTTTACAAGCAAGTAGAAAAAGTGCATAACAATAAGCAATGCATATTTAAGTTAATTTTTTGGATCCATGTTAAAATTTGTGAAGCTTTTAGAATAAATGAGAATTTCCCCCAAACGCTTGGCAACCGACTACTTTCAGAAAACGAACTCTTGCTGCACTTGTAATTCAAAAATACCCTAGCTGGATCCCAGGCACACAGAGGACACTGCATACAGATAAGATCTTCAGAGGAGCCAAAACATTATTGCCTTCTGAAAAATAAAGGGAACAAAGCCTCCCTCCTGGAGGCAGCAGAGTTCAGTGATGTGGGTTTGGATAGCAGGCATGTGAGGATGCAGCACCCGTCCCCTGCCCGGCTGGGCACTCGGGCGATGCTCTGCAGAGCTGGGCGGCACAGGAGGGGGCCGAGCAGGGCTGCCGTGCCGGGGCCAGGCTGCGACACCCCCCTGCCAGCATCACCCCCCTCCCTGGCCCTCCCTCCCCAGCTGCCCAGGTGGAAGGAGGAGGAGATGGTTTCTAATCAGCTTTGAGGCCTGCATCTTGCAGATGCTGGGTTTCCCCAAGCAATCTTTCACCATTTGTTTATGCCTAAAGCCAGCTCTGCAGAGACGAGCAGGCTGGATCGGCAGCAGCACTTTACCCGCTGCTTTACACGTCTGTGGGTCCCACTGTTCACATTCAGTGCTTTCTAACGTCCCCAGAACAGTCACCGAGCCGCTGCCCGGCCGACAGGCACCTGCACTCCTGCTGCCGGGCAAAGCTGGGCCAAGAGGCCGCGCAGAGCCGCAGCTAATGAGCAGCCCAGGGCAAGGCTCTCCCATGCAGAAACGTTCCTCTCGCAATCAGGGCCCTCGTACTTACACATCCACAGCCGAGGCACAAAATTATCCCAAATCCAGCATCGAACTGCATATGCCTCCAGCCTCACAGACGCTGCCATGGCATGGGCAGACCCTGCTCAGGTCCCTGCTCCGGAGCAGTGACTTGAACCGAACACCCTGTGTCCTGGCTGCCCAGGGATTGGTACACTGGTGTCAATTTCCCTCCTCTTGCAGTTACTTGACTTTGTACAGGTAATTTCAAATTACTGGAAAAAAGCCCCCAGCACATCTTCACATTCCAGGTAAGTGACCTAGCTACACAGCACCCGAGTCTGTCCCCATCCCAGAGCAAGAAGTGTGCCAACAGAGCAGCTCCAGCAGTGGAGAAAGCAGAAAAGCATGACAGACCTGGTGGCAAGGATACCCTCTCCAGATTGGAGGTGGCAGAGTTCAAGTCCCTTCCCCTGAACACGTGCAATGTTTCATACATGTGCTCGAAGCAGTAAGGCACCCGGAAATACAGAGCACATAGGAGGACTCCAAGCTGCCCTGTAATCTCTCTATATCCATAGCAGCCTAACTACCTGCACCACAGAGCATTTCAGCCAGCAATATTAAAAGCTTCTCTGTTAGAATGAGAGGAACTTTCACAATTGTTATTATTAATTTTAGAATAATTAAGTGAGAAGCTGTAAGGCTATCATTTTCTCAGCAGGACCACAAAATCTTTCAGCTCTGTGAAATGTTTTACTATGCCCATATGTTTGGCTACAGCTGAGTCCGACTATAAAAGTATGACATCTTTTAATTACATTTTAATGAAAGCTGTAACTAATCCAATAGCTCATTTTGTTAGTACCTTGTGGGAGAAAGAAAAGCTCAAGAATGACCTCAGAAATCTTGTTTTTGGAGTATGTGGAATGATACAGGACTGCAGTCATGTCAAATTCCTGTCAAAAGTCTACAGTGTCAGATTTTATTTGCCCATGACCACAGAGAACATCTACATTTAAACAGTGTTCAAAGGCGCACTCCAGTGTGTCTCAGTAGGACAAGTGCACTCCTCCATTTGTCAGCTTTCCTCAAACACTGAAGAGAGCAGAAGAGGTGCACATGGTCTAGGAGCATGTCTAGCTTGAAGGGCTGCCCACTGACTTCATCGAGCTTTGAATCAGGCCTTTACAGTGTCATCTCCTGTTGAGACCTTTCACAATCTCTTCTTCAACACAGTGAGCAGTATCATTTCAGCTATTACATACATCGAAAAAATTGTTTTTGAGCCTTCCATAGACATAATTTCCCCCACTTCTGAAAACTGACATCTCTTTTATGTTCATCAACAATAGCATGATTTTATACCTTGCCTGCCTGCCCTATAGACAAATACAGTCGTAATATTCATAACTGCTGCATATTTCTCTAGAACAAGTGAACTATACCTTGTGGATTCAGACAGAGCGCAAGGACAGTCTGGAATTGAATACATCAAGCAGTGGGCTCAAAAAATAAATAAATAAATGCAACCACAAAACCATGCAATTTCAACTACTGGGGGATGAAAAAGTGCTTCAGAAAGGAAATCAAGCATTTGGTGGGCATAGTTTGGCCCCTAGTGGATAGTAATTCTCATTGTCACATTGAATTGGTAGCCTTTGCTTAAGCAAAAGCCAGGACAGAATAACCCTGGAGACTAAATTACCTCTCAGCCTTGGAGATGAAGCTTGCTTCAAGCCAGACGCAAGATGAATTTGCAGTCTACTGACAGGACTGGAAACTAAACACTGCCTCCTCAGCAGGACTGCCAATACATTCAAAATCTGCATCGAGAAAATGAACGTTTTGTAGCTTAAAAGGAAAAAGAGGATTCATCTGAATGGAAAGGTCACTGACTATTTTCCTAATGCCTTGCTAATTAAGAGGCAAGTAATATTCTTAATTTGCCAAGAAATAAGGTTCTTGTACTTCTCATGTTGAGCAAAAACCTCCAGCAGATACACTTGATGGACCCGCATCCATGGCATTTTTGTGGATGTCTGCCATCATTCATCCCAATGAAAGTGATGCAGTTTGCTTGCGATTATAGACTCCTACTGATTCCCAATTTTCACCAGACATGCTCAAGTCCCTTGGGATCTATGCATATGTAGATCTCTATCAGTCTTGCAGTGAAGAAACAACATGGTGATATAATTGGTGCAGTGTAGCAGTAAGACACTCCCATTCTGCTTTCAATTTAGTCCCTTACTGCTATTTCTTGTCAGTAGATTTCTTCTTGGTGTTAATGGCCTCATAAGGTTCTCAAGGACCAGATTAAACTTTAAAAAGAAGTATATGTATTAGGTCTTTTTAAATTTAATAGCCACTCTCTTAATAGGAATGCTATACCCAGAGTTGACTGTACAATGTAACATCGGCTTTGTTTGGTTTTCTTTTTCACTAGCAATATCAGTTAATGTTCTGAGTGTTCCTTTGCTGCTCAGTTACGATGTCTAGTGCACTTCTGATCAAAGCATTTAGTGTCAGTAAAACATGCTTATAACAACTGCATATTTGTAGTATTAAAATATGGCATACATAGCCCCAGGTTGTTGCAAGAATGATATTTGCACAGACTACAGTAAAACCAAGGTGATGCATATATAATCTTCTCCTGTAAGGTGAAAAGGGAAAGTGCATCAGCAGTATTTCTGTTTAGAACAGCTCTTTCAACACAGAATTAATTCTAGCCATCCTCCTCTGATTTGCCTCTGCAATACCTGTGCTCCAATCTGACAATTTAAACTGCTAACACAGGGTAGGGAAATTGAAGCATGCTGAAACAACGAAGAACAAAGCATTTACACAGAGTTCTGGAGAAATCAAAGCAGATACATTTCTATTTACAAGTGGACAGTAGCATAACATTTATTGTTGATGTATGGGCTCCCCTACATGCAGCAGATAGCTTCGTGGAACAGTGCTGGTTTTACACGACGTAAGCAAAAACAGTCCTTTTAGCATCTCTGCAGAGCAGCACTGTTTGCAGAGTGATGAACAATTCTGGCAGGAAACAAGAGCCTGACTTCACCAAGGCACAATCAAATACTTATTTGACTCAGGTAGAGCATATTTGGAGGTTTAGTAATCTCAGAAACATCTTGGAGCAACAACCCAAGCAGAAATCATGGTTGAAACAGATGCTGTACTTTGCTGTTTCACCAGGTAGCATCTGAACCTGATTACAACCTAAATAGACAGTGTTTGATCAAACCATCTGATGCACTGCTTTTCTTAAAAAACAAACCCATCTAAGGGGACACGCAAGAGGTACTTCTCATCTGCTAGAGACGTAGGGAACACAAATACCTCTAGAGCCTGTGCAGTTCTCCAGCACAGATATTTCCCTATGTGGACAGTAAGGCATTTAAACAAGTGTCAGATGCCAGTTCCTGGGAAAAGATTATTACAAATGCCTCGGGACTGTGTTCAAGTGTTTGCAAAGACTTACTACACCTTGTGGGCACTATTAGAACTGAAATAAAGTGCCTAAATATAGCAGTGAGAATCATTATAACCATAATGATATAAAAACGCAAGCAAAACAAGAGTTGTAAGTTGAGGTAGCATCTTACGCTGGACATGGGAATATAGATGAGGGATAAAAGCAGTTCAGCCATATAAGTCTTTCTTCAGACAAGAAACATTTCAAAGCTTGGTTTGTTTTTTTTTAATCTATGTAAGTACATCTCCTCATAAAACTCATCTAGCTGAAGTGTGGCTAACAACCCGGAAAACACTGCTCCAAAACTTAGGTGCAAGGCTCCTACAGCACAACATGATGGAAAATAAAAAGCGAAGGAGAAGAAAACATAGTAGGCGAGCTCCTTAAAAACTAGCAGGATATCAGAGCTGGAAGAAGAACATGTGCCTTGATTGTTTTACTTATTTTTAAACTTAATTTTAATTGAAAAATTACAACTACAGAAACCTTATTGCAGTCACTTTGAAAGAGTATATTGCTAATGACAACCTGATTTACTGTTTTGTTTTTTTCCCCCCCTCAGTAACAAACGAGGACATAAAGAGAGGTCTTTATGACTTCTTAAGCAACATCCTTGTGGAACCTGCAGAAGTAATCTTCTCCCACTCAAGTTCATCAGGATCAAATCAAGACTTAAAGAAACAAGATTTACTAAGAATAAAGAAGCAAGGGCCAGGATTTGAATGTCATTTTTGGAGACTGGAATGCAATTTTTATTTATTTATTTATTTTTAAAGACTTACTCAGAAAGAATTCTAGCCAAAAATACTGGCAGTAAAAGTAATGATATCCTGGGGTATAATACCCGACAACTTGAGCTCTTAAATGGTAAAAAGCTCAAATTCAGTACTCACAGCAGCAGCTGGTATATTTAGCGACGAGAGTAAATGCTCAGCATAGAAACTTGAGGACCACACATGCTTTCTCTGAATGAAAACAAGTAAGTCCTTCACTTCAAGCAATAGAAAAAACACATACAGAAAAATAAGCTCATGATGACTACAGTGTGTGGTCACACCGGGAGACTAAAGAGGACAGTTATAGCCCACTCACTCTCTGCTCAGTTACATGGAAATAGTTGGTCTGGCCTAAGAACCAGTTTCAATCAAATTATGAATCATCAGTTTTGAAAAGATCTTATTTGAATGGTTGGTTTAAAACCCTCCAAAAAGGTTTTTCTTGAGGTTTATATCTGAAAGTTCATCCAAGTCAGAAAAATACGCTCAAAGGCTCCAAGTTCAAAGGCAAGCTCCAAAACAGATCAAAAATATGAAGTTAACAGGTGAAAGCATAATGAAACTTTCTTATTATAAAGAGAAGTCATAAAAGATCAGAAGCGAACACGAGTCTAATCGCGGTAATGTGCTAAGAAAGGAAATACTTGACGGCTATGCCAAAGACAACGACGGGATGGCGGTGCACGCAGCCTGCCTCACAGCCTGCGCACGGAGCGGTGCCACGCATCGCCGCCAGCCTGGCCAGTGGGGCCAGCATCAGAATCACAGTAAAATAACTTGCTGGTGACTCAGAGGTCTTTAGAACAGCAATTGAGTTGTACAAACAAAAAATTTTCCTTGATAAAAAACAAACCATGCTGGAATTTTATTTCTTTAAAGTAAAGAGAGGCCATTGAGCTTGTCCCTGCTGCAGCCAGGAGTGAGGCAGGTATTTCCAGCAAGACACCCTGATGAAAGCCTTTGTTTTCCTTGAGCAACCGCTGTCATAGGTAATGCAGGTAGCGCACACAAATGTTATGTTACAACGAACCCTGTGCTTGCAACACAGCAAAACTGGCAAAGTGCAATTGCTGCTAAGTGGAGGCAGTGTCCTACATAGCAGATACATACAGTACCAAAAGACTTAAAATGGAAAAAAAAATAAACAGAAAGAAAGAAAAAAAAGACTAAACCTACCCCCGTGCAAGGCACTCCTCATTAGCCACAGCCCTGGCACAGCAGCAAAGCCAACAGCTCACATTTTAAGTTCAGAGGAAAAACATCTGTGGTGAACGTGATGGCAGGCGAATGCCCAGCTCGGCGCGCAGCCAGGCGCGCGCCAGCCAGGCTGCGACCGTATCTCAACGGCCATTGCTCTCCTCTGGGAAACAAGGCACAGGAGGAGCTGCTCCTCAGGAGCTCCTAGCCTCCAGCAGGGCCCGTTCGGCACAGCTGTGCCGCAGCTCCTGCGCTGGGCCCGCCCCGAGGCACCGCGCAAGGGCCAGCGCCTTGGCCGCACGCAGCGGCCCTGCCAAGCACGGCCATTGGGTCGTGCCCTGTGCCCGGCCCTTCTAAAACTGTTCCCTCGTCGCGTAATTTCTTGGAGCTGAAACCCAGCTCAGCATATGCTCCATCTTCTTCAAGGCTCAGCGTATTCAAACCAAGCTGCTTGTGTTGCATTCGCGCAGAAAGCGAGAGAGAGATGCTGCGCGTGTTTGAAAGCCGAGATAGGCAAAGCCCTACAGACATCCAAGTTATAATTATAAGCGTAGCAGTGCAGGACACTGTCAACCTGAAATCTGATTCAAAAAAAATCTGATTTATTGCATTTCTGGGTATTGTGCCTGACTGAGTTCAAATGAACTCTTAAGAATCATTTTACAGTCATATTTTCCTCTTCTAAAGATGATTCCGTACTCTGCTGAAGTAGTACACATGCAGGGAAAAAAGGATCTGCTTCGTCACAGACATGCCGCTGCCAACTGTACAAAGCACACAGTTTTTAAGGAGCAGAAAGGAAATAGCCCCTGATCTCTTTCAATTACATTGGTCTCGTTTAACTACAGTGTATTTCAGACAGAAGTCAATTTTATATTGTTTACCCAACCTATTACTTATATTAACATGCATACTAACCTATTGGAAAGATAAGTACATGTGTGTATACATATAAATACATACACTAAAGTTGCACAGGAAAACAATATTACCAGGTGTGTGCAGTACAGCCTAGGTGTTAGTACTGTAACCTGCTCAGCAACAACAAAGCTTGCAGCATCTCATTGTCATTCAAAACAGATCCCGGTAATTTTGTGTATCTTAAGTGGTCTTGTGCTTTAACTCGCAAAACTCAGTGAAATAAATAAGGTGTTGTAGGAAATAGTTCCTACATTTGCTCTCTATTCTGCTTGCCTGTGATAACTTTCTATTAAAAAGCCTTAAGAGAGGCATTTTAATAAAGCAAAGTTAGATGAGTTTGGATTGAGGTCTTCATGAAGTATGAAGATGATCTGAGAATTTTATCATTCTAACAACAGCAGAAGCAAAATTATGGAGATATCTGAAATGCAGTAGATCAGTTGTTTCCCACCCCCCACCTTACCAGTAAGCAAAGACAGTACCTCTCCTTTACAAAAGGTTTTGCCATGAATGTTTCAATTTGATATTTCAAATCTCCCTTATGCAAAGATGACTCCCATGAAATTAACTCCTCTCCGTTCACTGCCGCGTAACATCTCCGTGACAACTCTGGTAATTGCTTTCATCGGGTAAGCAATACTCAGAAAGCATGAATATTCCTTTGTGAAATTCAGCAACTGCAAATAACTCGGAGGCTCACGCTGCACGAGCCCCAGCACTGTGCGATGGGAATGCGCTTTACAAGCGGCTGTTTGGAGACGACGCTCCAGCCCCACTGCACGCGTGGGATAGCTGGCTGGCGGCCTCTTCACTAAGGGAAGCATTCTCTTCTTGTTCAATGACTCGAAAACAGCACCCTTCACCTTTCGGATAAAGGTGCTGCTCAGCAGGGCCCCAGCACCCAGGAGCCCCAGGGCACGGGACCAGAGCCAAAAGGGGTACCCCAAAAGGGGTACCCGCGGGTAGGGGATGCTCCAGCGCCCGCCCAGGAGCACCCAGCACAGCCAGGCACCACACAGCACCAGCCTGGCGTGCTGGGAGAGGGCTGCTTCAGTCCCATCCCCAACACCAGACCATGGGCATGGCAGCAAGCAAGTGCCACAGCACAGTGTCGCGACAGGCTAGGGGACAACAGATGTGGTGCGACAGGCGCACTGAGCATCAGCTGTACTCTCCAGATCTAAATAACAGATTTTCATCAGTATTGTAGAAAACTTTTGGAAATCAAAACTGTTCTAATACCTTGAGGCGGAGGGACGTACTTCTGCCTCTGATGGCTTGCACAATACAGCAGTGCCCGAATCATCTCAAAATTAAATATACCTTGATATTTGAACTGTTTGGGCTTCAGAGCCTCAGCCTCTGGCATTTCATAATACTTGGGTAATAAACGAACAATCTTATTTTATCAAAAAAATAAAGAAAGGGGTTAGCGGCGGGGGTTGGGAAGGTGCAGAGTAAATAGTAGCTGTGAAATGGAATCCACAGTTTCAGACACCAGGTCTCATTAATCTTGCTGATGAATAGGATCTTTATAAAAGGAGACCCTGCAGTTGAGAGAATTGAAAGGAAATAGTATGGAAAGTGAAGCAGCAGTTTCTTGCACTAGTTCTTATGTGTTTTAAATTAAGTGGTTTTTGTGGAGGCTTGAGTCAAAGAAAAAAGAAATCCAAGTAATTCCTGCTTTACAAGAGAAATGCACGTGGAAGCCACTGATGCTCCTTTTGCTGCAAGCCTTTTTTGGCAGAGATATTAGATCAAGAATACAGCCAAAAAAGGAATGGAAATGCACTGTTTGGTGATTAGTTTATGACATTCTACCCTATATATAGTGCCTACTTGGCAAACCCTCCTGCAGCTCTGTGTTTTTCATTGCAAGTGGCTTATATCAGTACTGACATCTTGCAGATGTTAGTAGCTTTGATTTTTTTCCCCCCCATATTGCAAATGAGTTGGCATGGAAACAACTCTTTTCTGGCAACATGACATATGATTCAAGGCAAAATGCATTTAACACAGATGAATAGTTCAGGAATATGCCTATAACAAAAAGTCATCTTGAAAGCTGCTTTGCATTTGTTGGTGTTTATGACAACTTTTTCAAGACAGTCTCAAAAAAAAAAAAAATCAAGAGTTTAAGACCAGGTACCAATGATAAATTTCTCACCGCTTGATCCTGCATACTCCATCCTTGATGGATTGTTTTAATAACAAGAGGATGCTATTAAGAAGAAAAAAAACATTGAGAGGTTGTTTTCCTATTTTTAAAGAACCATTGCTTCATTAGTTGCTCTGTTTTGAGATAGGTACATCAGCCAGGACCACCAGTGCCTGCAAGGGTGCTGGCAGCTGGGTGAGCATGTCCACAGGCAGTGGCGGAGGAGAGGGCGGCTTCTCACAGGGCAGGAGCTGGACCAGGACACCACCACGTCCCTCCCAGCCACTGCCTCGAGGTGCCTGCAGCAACTGAGACCAAGCAGCGAGCTCCCCGCTTTGTCTGTCGCTGCCAGCTCCAAACTAGTCCAGAGTCTTGGGAAAGGGCTAAGCATCCTTTTCCTCTCCTACTGCGTTGTAAGAAAAAGCTGAGGAAGCTCTTGTTTCAGGCAAAAGTTGAACCTGCATTTCATGCAGCTAGAACACAGGAGGGAAAAACAGGGAGCCAGTGGCTGCTCTCCGTAGCACGCACAGTCTTTACCTTTTAAATAAGTTGAAAAGTAAACCATGATTTTGAACGTTTCCAGCACAGTCTAAAGCCTCCACATAGGAGGTTTTAGATACCAGCAAGTGGGTTTCAAAGCAGTAGATGAGGGAGGTGAGCCTGCTGCTGGGAGGAAGAGGAGGTATTTTGCAGGAAGCCAGAAGAAGGGAAGATGGGAGAAGGCTCCTAGGCTGCAGTCAACATTGGACGTGCAGGCAGACCTTCCAGTGCCTGTCCAAACCTAATCCGAACTTCAAACCTTTTGAAATATTATTATTGCTGAAAGAGTCTGGCAAGAACTCACCTCAGTGATTTAGAGGAGTCTGAATTCAATAAAATTAGCATTTAAATGAACCCAATTAAGAAATGCTTTAAACTGAGCATGCAAGAAGGGAGTATGGGCGACTTGTCTATTAGAAAGCTGTGGAGTGCTAATGCATGAAGAGACAAGCCCTTATGGGGCACTACAGAGACTGAAGAAAACACCAGGCTCTGTGGGTTGAATGCACCAGCCGTTAGCACACACAGATGCATTTTACATTGCATTGTCACTGAAAAAAAATAATTTTGCCTTATTTAAAAAAAATGTAGAAATTAATTGCCAAGGATGACATAAAATAACTGCCTGCTCAATATTTATCTGAACGCTCAAAAATAGCAAGTCAGATTATTTTGCAAAAGATACACAATAAACAAATGTCTGCCATGTCATGAGTGTTTATTGAAGCATCTTCTACATACTTAACTTCCATAGCATGGAACAGCCCAATTGCAAGAATTAGAAATCTGAACAGACTCCATTTATTTTGCTGGTATTTGAATGCAATTTTTCCCCTAATGAATGGATCTGTTTTGGATGATAAATTGTCCATTAGAGAAAGCTCAAGAGTGGAGGTTTTTTGTGCTGTTTTGATTATGTTGCCATTAACATAGTGTTGCATTCACTATTTGAATTTTATCATTGTTTCCGCCATCAGCTGTGCAGTACAGAAAAAAAATTGCTACAGTGAGCTTATAATCACAAGTATTTTAATTTATTAAATAAATGACCTAATTGCTTGCCTGAGATCTATTTTTCTTCTTTCTCTTGACCCTATTGAGAGTTAATCAGTTTCTTGGTGCTAATTAGATGTCAACATTAGTAGCTTGCTAATACATAAGAGATAATGACACCATCGTGCAAGACACAGTGTCCAACACATGACCCTGTTTCCTTAAATTATACCCTAAGGATTCATCGGGAAGCCTAAACACTTTGCAGTTTTGCAGCAGCAGCTCCTTCTGAACATGGATAGTGGTACAAATCTGACACAGAAGTGGAGAATTAGACAAAATGCAGCTTTTCACCATGCAGCATGTTAACCAGAATTCCAGCTGCTGTGCTCGTCCCACTTTGTGAGTTCAGTATGCAGCGTCTGCTCAGTGTAAAAACAATGACACAAAGAAGGCTTAAATAACAATTCAGCATTTCAGTTTTAGACTAGCAAGCTAGTGGCAGGGAACTGCAACACACACCTTCCTCAGATGCCTCCCTGACCCCACCTCATACTGCGGGCACTGCCAGAGCGGCACGCAGCGTTTTGCGTGAACGTGGGTTCGCAGGGCTGGGAGACGCCCAAGGCGAACTCTCGGAGCTTGCAGTGGGGCCATGGATGCAGCCACACTGTCAGCTGTGGGCTGGCAGCGCTCCCCAGGCACAAGGGAAGCGTCCTCCCCAGGCACCCAGGACAGAAGGGGCACAGAGGCGAGAACGGCGACAGTGAGGAGCACACAGCAGCACAGGGACGAGTGCTGGCAGGAGTGCTGGGGAGGCCGGCATGCAGGCAAGCAGCTGCTCGAGCCACTTGCTGCCAGAAAAAGCACACAGCAGCTTTGTTTTCTGGAAAAGATAACACAGGCCGCAGTCAGCACAGAGGGCCAGGGCAAGGCATGCAGGACAATCGGGCCTTCTGTAGAAGATGCAGAGGGAACAAGCAACCTCAAGAAATTTTGGAGAGCCTTAATCATAGGTCTTTGCCTCCACAGAACCACATCTGGGGCTTGCAGCCGAGTCCAAGAGGGCAAACCCCTGCCAGTAAGAGCCTGCTATCCTCTGAAAAGTCCTCCAGCATTCAACATCTCAGTTATTTAAGCAAGCTCCTGCATTGCTCACAAGTAGCCTTTCAACAACTGAGGGGGAGCAAGAACTTCTGCAGCAAAACACCTACAGATCTTGCTCCCTGCTGGGACAACCTACCCCATCCCTCCACCACGGTGCTCAGATTCATGGTGCAAAGCAACAGCTCTTAATCCAGTCCTTTGGCATCATAGAAAAAAAACTACCTTATCTCTATTGGAAAGGATTTCCTACTAGAGTAGGACCTCAAACCTTTGCTATAAATTCAGTGAACATGCCAGCAAAAATACCTGCCAGTTCAGAAATGCTGATCAGAGCTGGAGTTCTGAAATAAAGTTTCTGGATCAACACAAACTCTTGAAGTGTTAAACACTTTAAAAAAAAAGTTACCTGTCATCTGACAGCTTCATAATGGCAAAATCTTCCACAGTTGAGTTGACCTTAAAACATAAATGTGGAAAAGCACCGTAGGGGAGGCACAGTAGAACTGCAAGCTTTTCATGACTGTTCACTCTCAAAACACTGTGACCAGTTATACACCTGAAAGTCACTAAATGCATTTGCTGTTTGATATTTTTTTAAGTGCTGTTATGCCTGAGAGGTGTTAATGGTTCATCCATTAGTTGTGACCCAGACTTCACAACTTCACCCTGACTTCATTAGAGCAATTGTGTGGGTTAATGCACTCTACTTTTATCTGGCAGTTAAACCTCACGGGTTCACTTGTATCAAAGCTGCTGTACAAAGGAAGGGTCTCCTTTGAAGGGCCATAGCCCTCCAGAAGGATCTTTGAGCTGGGGACAATTCCTAAGGGGAAGGATAGAGTAAGAAGGGAAAACTTGTTTGGTGTGCAGAAAGCAACAGAAGCTCCAGAGATGCACAGCACCTGGAGGTGGTCACATCTCACAGAAGAGCAATGATGGCCTCTTGTAGAAACCATGGTAAGACTTCTGACAAGTTAGATTTGTCTGTTTCACAAACAAATGACAAAAAGATACTACTGCTGTCTCCTGCAGTGGAGAAGATGGTACAGCATCAGCTTCCATGCAGAAGTACAACAGGAATCTGGAGTTTATGGGCTAAAATAACTGTAACCTTCAGGCACCACACAGCAGGCAGCTTTCGAAATGCAAAGTTAACAGCACGTAAAGCACAAGGCTGGCTAACACACCTGCTAGCTCTGCAAGAGTCTACATGCACCAATTCCTACGACCCAGGAGAAGATGCTTTACAAATCACAGCACAGTCCTGGGTATGCAGAGTGCTGAGCTCACCTGCCTCGTAAGGTGAGCACCCAGAAAGAGGAGAAAAGGAAATGACTTAGGATGCCTGGCTCACTTGTGGGCATCTGTGGGGTCCGTGTAAAACACGTAGCGTCTCAGAAACATCCCCACCGCAGCAAACCCTCCACAGTATCGGAAGAAGAAATGTGTTGTTGATTATGGATATTTGTTAGTCATGCTTAAACATACCCAAATCATAGCACCCAGCTCCATATTGTCTTTCATGGGCAGTATAGTAAGAGTGGGAAGCAGTAATCCAGCCCTTCACAACAGATCCACATCCTCAACGTGCCCTGAAGGTGGATACAGGGAACGTATCCCACAGAGACCCAAAGGAGGCCAAGCAGGGAAAGAGAAAATGAAGAAGGCTGCTGTGGTTTTTGTTGTTGTTTTTTAAACTCTAACATATGAAAATGTGTACACTTAAATTCGATTTGTGGTAGCTCCTAGAGAAATGCATGTGAGAGTAACCACTCTTATGAAGAAATATTGCATTGTTGAACTCACTGTCCCCCAAAGGACAACATGAAGATTTCTTGCATTTAAGGAAAAGAGAATTTTCACCACCTTGTATAGTCCAATGGTAATTTCAGCAATTAAAGAAGTTCAAGCACATCCCCAGCTTTGTACCCAGCTCCCTGGAGGCAGCAAGCTGAGCACCATGTCCCACAGACATGTGTTGGGGATAGGTGTGTGACCACGTAAAATGTGGTGTGACAAGGGGTTGTGCTTCACTCTTCAGTCCTGGGTCTCCACTCGGCTCTGGTCATATGCACACACGTCAGAAGAGTATGTGAATATAACCAGATCACATTTTATTACTAGTGTATTCAAGAGACTGGTTTACACATTGCAGAAGAGTAAATATTTATACCACTTACAGAACAATTTAATAACAACCTTAATTTCAAGACTAGAACTGGAAGGATGAGTTGTTAGATCGTGGCTTAAAGATAACCAGCCCTTCAGGAAGCATGAGAAAAACACCACTTAAAAAAAGTGAACTGTATCAACAGTTTTTGGGTTAATGAAAGGCTGCTCCCCAGAAGAACCCTTGCCCATGGTAAGTCAAGGCAGGTGCTGAGGCTGCCCTGTACTCAGGGGAGCTTTCTGCAAGCCCTGTAGCTGCGGTCTGGCTGTGCGTATCTTCTAAGCCGCTCCCCAGCAGCCTTGCCCGCGCCAGACTCACTGCCGCAGCACGCCTGGAGAGGGATTTTCAGTAGCAAACTGGGAGAGGAGGTATTACACCTAGAACTATGTTACTGTTTAGGGAGAAAGTTTATAACTGCACACGGAAACTTGCTGCTTGATATTGCTAGAAAGATGCCCAACATGCAGTATTACCCCTGAGTACATCAAAGTATTCAGGACCACGCATAGCTCTGCTATGAATTATTCTCTGTAAATATCTGCTATATTTAACCAAAAGGAAAACCTGAAATGGAAAAAGAGAACCAGACAACATATTTGCCGGAGGCCACGGGAAATAGGAACCAAAAATAAAAATTAACCCAGAGTCAAATAATAATACATTGCTAATTAACAAGCTCTCATGTTTATTTACTGAATAGATGATAAGTTAACCAATAAATGCCTGACCTTTTTAGTCATATTTCTAGCCAGGAAAGTCATGGCTATTAACTGCTACCAGAGTGCCATGGGATTCATGTTCAGAGGCTTCCTTTTCACTTTGTTGTTGTAGCCTCTCATCTTTTACTGACATTACACACCACTCATCACGATCAGTGTCAGAAGCTATAACAGCATCTGTTGCAGTGGCAGCTTCTGCTGGATGAAGAGTCTCCCTCTCTACCTTAAAGAATGTCAATCATTTTTCATTTTCAGCATTCAGACTTGCTCATCAGTTAGTAACAACACTTCCAGCTACACCAAACGTGATTTTTGAATAAACACTGGACTGAGATCATTGGAAATGATTGACAGCTTATAAACCACACTTTTCAGAAACCAGTATGGAAGGGGGAAAAAAATAAATAAAAAAAAATCTTTCCCTACTTCTAATGTTTCACTGTCATTTGAAACAGCTTCTACCTGAGGGGGTGGGAGACAAAAAAAAACTTGATTTGTGACACGTGAAAGCCTTGCAGGTGGCTTTCTGTTAGGTACCTTGCAGAGTCCCCTGCCCCCTTCCTGCTACAAGCCACACTGTAGAGAAGGGGAGGTGTCAGCAGTTACTTAACGATCTTCATTTTCCTTAATTATCCAGCACCTAAGTACCCAGTTAAGTTGGTCCCTATGGAATAGCTGATATTCATTATTCTTAGCATAACTGTCCTCTCACAAGCTTTGTTTGTTCGTTCTCTGGGTGCGTTTCCAGCAGCACCAGTCAGAGACGCGCCCGTGTCACCTCCAGGTGCCCGCGTCATGCCAAACGCTGCCCCATCCCACCCTGCTGAGCGGCCACAAGCAGGGACCCAGGGTGACGAGCTGCACGTGTAGAAAAGTTATTTCTAAAACCAAACCAAGCGGAACAGATCAATATGGGCAACAGAGTAAAATAACCTGCAGATCTGTTATTTCCAGGGAAATAAGACCGGTCTCTGAGGGGAGGGTGCCCCTTGCTCCGCACGAGCGGCTGGCGTCGCGCTCCGTCTTGCGGATCCGCCCGCTGCTCCCGTGCTGCCACGTGCCCGCAGACCGGGGCAGCGCCTGGGACCGCTCTTCCCCAGCCCTCGGGTGTGAAAGCACAGCGATGCTGCGCCCAGCGCCGGGGCCCAGCCACCCCTCTCATGAGGGGATGTGAATATCTCCAGAGGAGGGTACGAACGTATGGATCGCAGCTTGGGAAAGGAAATTGCAGATAGTTAAGCAAGGAGGAAAACTGAAGGTATTTACACTTCTCTGCCTCTTGCACCTGAACATTTAACTCAAAAGCTTAGCACTGTTTTTCAAGGTTTTCCTTGAACTTTGCTGGGTATCAACAGCTGTGGATCTCAGGGCTTGCTTGTGAGACAATGTAGTTTCCTAAGGTTGTGGTCAATTTCCAGAGGCTTCATCCTTTCTCCTTTGCTCCATTAGGGATTAATCAGTCACTTCCGCTGCACGTGCCTTCTCCTCCCGTTAGTTAGCAGCTCATCGCACGGTGGCTGCCGCAGCAGGAGGGTCTCACGCAGCGCTGGGTGCCAGCACAGGAGGGGAGAGGAGCACATTTAACAAACCTGCAGGAGCTGGGGACTTCAGGAAGAGGCTTCCTATGTGGTGGCATTTGTTTTCTTTAATAGGACCTAAATACCAAGCTGAGGCCAAGAAGCACTCAGCAGGTGTGAAGAAGGGGAGGGTCTGGGTGGCGGGGGCCAGCCTGACACCCCACACATCACTGCACGATCCCACTGCCAGCGGGCCTCAGCATCACCTACAGACCTCAGAGCACTGGAGCTGCACCTGAGGAGCTCTCTTCCCAGACAAAACAGACCTCACAAGTAACATAGCAAAACAGGATCAGCAATCCTAGTAGTTTCCCCCCACCCCCCCAAATATTTATATTACTTTAAAATAATGTCTCCTGTAACATTCTTTTTTTTTTTCCAAAGCTTCCTGTGGTATTTGTCTGTTATGCTCAGTGTTTGGTTTTTTTTTCCCCTTATTTCTTTTAGTAGTGAGCTTGATAAAAATGCTGAGGAACTCACTATTAAGTATACATCTTAAATTATACAAAAAAAACCTTTTTTTTTTTGCATTATAAAAAGATGTAGTCTTCTTTCAAGACAGAAAGAGTCAAGATGTCTCTAGAAACCATTTCTTATAACATACTCCACAAACAAAGCTCATCCCTCCTTCCTTTGCAAGGACCAGCAAGACCTTAGCTTACCAATCAGCTCCACTGAAGTTACTGAGACCTGCAGTAGCTCCTTATAAATTCCACCCAAGAGTGAACAAGATACCTCAATATACAGAGCAGAGATGCACCCCAGGCTCCCAGAGGGGCTTAGACAGCAATGCTTGTTAAGAGGAAAGAAAGTGGATGCTTCTCACTTACTAAAAAGGTATTTCTCTGTTTCAACAGAAGCTTTTGAAAAGAAAAAAACTATCCCCATAAAACTTTTCATATATTAGAACACCATTTTAACTTTGCTTTGATAAGCACACGCAGCAAATTACAGTACTTGCACTCTTGAAAAGTGACAGTGTTAGTCCGTAACACATGTACTTACTCCATTAGCAGGTATAGCTGCTCCTTCCCAATTCCCTCAGCTCAGGAATACGTTGTTGAATTACGAAGTCATGTGTTCAAAAAAACAAACCAAATCCTTTTCTTGACCTTCTTCACCCCCAGAGATCCCTGCTCACCTCCCAGGTACCAGTGGGGGAAGAGGAGGAAGGGAGGGGCTGGAGCTTACTAGCTCATCTGTTCCAGGTGAGCGTAATCTGCACGATTGCTCTTTCTACACAACCAGTTTCTGAAAACTCTTTTTTCCCTCTGTTTTTGTTTTAACAGGGCTCCTAGTACATATTTTACTGAGGGACTGATCACATCCATTGTTTCCTCCAGTCATAGTAATCTTTCTTTCCATTCACCCTCCCAGAAGCTCTTGGAAGGTCTACAGCCTTGAGTCAAGTGTAGGAGTAGAGCCCCAGGTGAAGTTCCCCTCCTCTGCTTTACAAAAAGTCACAGTGTTAACACAATAGAGAGAACTTTAATCCATAGCACAGATCAAAAAAGCTCCATGTCAAAGTCAACAGACACCACGTAACCCACTGCTACTTCTTGTGAATGCCGTTTCCAGAAAAATCTACTATAGAAAAGGCTCAGGCTTCCTCAGGCTGAAGCTGAAGTCATGCTAAAATGCCAGGCTGGATTTTAATGATAAGTGGATTCAGTGGGTGTTTTCTGTTTTTGAAAAAAGGCCTCCATTTTAAAATGCTCCTGCTTTTGAGTGACAACTGGATACTCTCTAAAGGACTCTGAATGTCAGATACGGGGCAGGCAGAAGTCTGTACAGTTTAATAAAGTGGACAGAAATTCCAAGTTACCACAGTTTAGTTGCTGATTGGAAGGAGAATTTGGATACCAAGGCTTATGTTCAGGGCCGTGACTCGAACTCAGGGTGCTGGGATCTTGACATCAGTGACATAGGGTTATATTGTCTATTGATCTTTATTAAGCTTTTGAAAATATGTATGCAAATGCTCGATTTTTCTTATAGAAGTTGCCAAGGAACAAGCTAACCCTTAGCAGCTTTTCTGCAAAATCCATCCAGTCTCACAACTGTAAGTTTTCATGGCTTGTTTGCCATGCCTAATGCTCAGCGTTCTCAGCTGAGCTCATGACCAAGTGTACAAATGTGGTGAAAAATCATTGTTCCCTAAGGTTTAGCACTGTAATTTTGAAATAGGATTGTATGAAGAAGAGTTGCTTATAGTTTATAAGTGACAAGACTGAGGCTGAAACAGACAAGGCCAGCAGAGAGCAACTGTTGTTATTACAACCTGCTGTTTGTTGAAACTCTTAACTAAGCAATTTTCAGAAATACAAAAAGTAGTATTACTCACAAAAAGTGATACAGCAGATGATAAAAACATTAAAATGTGAGATAATCTTAAAAGAAAAATGGAAAGCAAAATCAATACCAGCCTGGAATGACAATATATTTTATGAACAAAGAAAAGGATGGGTTGGTCTGTTTTGCTTTTTTTTTTTTTTTTTTTTGCCAATACACCATTTTTGCACTTCCAAATTCAAAGTTCTGGGATAAAATCTCTATAAATACGATCCAAGTTTTGCTTCATGAAGGTTTTCCTTTGTTTATTTTCTATTTATGTTTTATCAATATTGTAAAGTATAAAATAAATATTTTAGGATAAAATTGACAGATTAGACTGCCATCAGACAAACATATTCAAAGCAAAAATTAAAATTGACAAAATTAGTCATTTTCAGTGAAACAGCTTTCCAGGTCAAGGATTACTTGAAGAAGAAACACTAGCTGAAGATGCAGAATTATAAATGGCTTTCTCTCAGCCACTTGTACCAGTGGTCGAATAATTCATTTCTTAGTAAGAAATATGATGGTCTATTAGCAGAAAGAAAGATTAGGTGCACATTAATCAAACATTTCAGAGACGTATAAACATGCATATAGCAACCAGGAATATCCCATTATCCCATTCCAGAAGATATATGTAATCAATATTTCAAATATATCTAGTTAGTTTCATATCATTGAGTTTTAAGTATTTCCTCTCTGTAAAACAGGCAGGGTTTTCAAAGGCAGCATCAGTAATTTCCTGAAGCGCTGTCTGACCAAAATGAGTATGTGAACTAGGTTTTCTGTGCTATCCAAATGGACCAGTCCAGAGAAAAAAATAATGTCATCACCCACCAACAGATGGAGACAAAAACATTAGCAAACTAGTGTCACCAGAGTTCTGTTCAAAATGCATTGACTTGAAATAGTGTTAGTTCTTCACCTTTTTCTAGCTGAGGAGAGCTTCCAAAGCATTGACTCCTCCCCAAGCATCCCCCCCCCCAAAAAAAAGCCAACCAATTATGAACTGAAAAAGGGTGAAAATATATTTGGTGGAAACCAATCTATTAGAGGCAGTAATTTGTTGTTTGTACTGTGTCTGGAAACAGAAGGAGGCATCTGCAAACATCATCTCACTGCTGTTTGCATCAAGTAAATATGCTTCTATGTGACACTCATCTGCTTGTTTCCAAAAAGAGCTCTAGGGATGGGGAAAGCCCCTGGGCCAATGGCAACATTTACCTGGTACTCTGCCAACAGCCCATCTTGTTATTCTAAAATTCTTGCAGGAAGAGGAGTGGTTTAAGGTAGAAGACTACCTCACCTGTGGATATCAATCAGTAGAACTCAGCGAGCTCTGAGCTTCAGTATGTATTAAACTCTTTTCATAAAAAATATTTTTCATAGCCCAAAACTCAAATATTCAGTGTTTTGCAAAAACTCACATCAAACAGTGCATCTTTCCAGAAGGGCAGTACCAGCAGCATGTAGTGGGAAAAAAAATACGTCTATTTCAAAACCAATACTCGCAAGCCATTTCTAATAGCCAACAGCTGCAAATTTAAAGAAAATCTCTTAGTATGGAATTGCCTCGCCAGGGTCAGAGGGCTGTTATTTAGTTATTTATTAGGATATATGGAATCAGCATTTTCATAGATGTGAAAAATTGTGTGTGAAAAAAAAGCCAATTATTATCTCATGTTGTGGTCTACAAAGCTTGGAGTATGCAGCTTTCCTTTCATTAATTCTGTATATTGCCTCAGGCTCACACGACGTGTACTTCAGCACCTTTAATATGGTGGTCTGTGTCAGGGAGTACATTTCTGAGTTCAGTCAGTGAAACGTCTGCAGGCATTCGTATTGGACTCATAATATATGTAGAAGTATTGCTGGAAGTTGGCTTCATCCCAGCCACGGGGGTTTTGACTTCACTCTACACAGCTGTAGCGGGGACACAGGGCTAAGTCACGTATTTTCCTTGAAGCAAATGTAGATTCCTCTTGACAGCACTGCTAGATGTTTCTAAGCGCAGAGTTTACCAAGGGGCAGCTTGTGTTTGCACAGAAACAGAAGAATAGAGAAGCATCTACTTTAAAAGTGGTGAAGATTTTGTAGGTGCTGTGGAGAAGGCGGCATAAGCACCGGGACCTTCCTGTCCTTTCTGGGAGAGACGGGACCCTTTGCTGGTGTGCGCTCACCCAAACACGGCTGCAGGACCTGCCACAGGGCTGGCAGACTTCAAAACACGACAGGGCAAAATGCGGGAGTGCTTTTTTCGTGCACGTTTTCAAGCTCTTAAGAGTCCATGCAGCGTATCTGGGGACAGAAGACAGCTGCGCTGAGAGCCAGTGACCACAGATCGACAGAGAAAAGCAGACTTTCTGCAAAGCCTTCCAGAAGAAATTGTCAGGACTTCTGACAGGACTCTCACATGAAGAGAAGCACATGTGAAAACCTTCTCTGGACCTACAGGGGGGACCAGCCAGGAGGAGCAGACAGTCCAGCTAATACTTTTGGATTCGCTCAGCAACAAAACCAACTGAATGAGGGACACTGAGTCACTCTAGCTTGAAAACCAGGCAGAAGTCCAAAATCAATAGGAAAAATATTTCGAAAAGAATTGGAAAAAATATAGCCGCTATAGTTAATACCTGCAGAACTGCACTGAGCAGCACGCTCACCTGGTAGCAATGATTCACCAACCAGCTTTTTTTTTTTTTTTTTAATGGGCAGTACAAGAGCCAAATCAAAAAAGGAAAGACGAGCGTAACGTTTGCTCTTGAACTGAGACGTTCCCACGTGGCGAGCCAGCTCCTCTTGCGCTGTTTGCCCAATGCCCCCGCCAGCCGCGTTGCTCTCATCGGCCCCCTCCTCAGGAGTGCGGTGCTGCTCGCACGGCCGCGGCTGGGCTGTAGGGACACCGCTCCTCGGCCGGCCGCGAGGCCTGCGCGGCGCGTGGCTGCGCCTTACTGAAGGGCACCGGCACCGGGCCGACGGACAGTGGGTGTAGGGGCGTGGGGCCAGACAAGCGCTGCTCGGATGTGGCCCCCACTGCCTGCACGGGAGGCGGGGGCAGCGGGGAGCGCTGGCAGCAGCTTTGCGCAGTGGCAGCCAGCCCAGCCAGGCCAGCCCAGCCCCAGGACGGCCTCTGCCGTGTGCAAGGGGCCTTCTCTTCAGCACGCACGCTGGAAGCAACGTATGTAAAAGTATGGGATTTATGAGGCTTCCGTTAATGGTTAATATACGCACACAGGCACCCAAACACCGTGCTTGCTGTGACACCCTGGACATCTCTTTCCCTACAGATCTTGAGGAGCAGCCCTCAGCTCCTCCCTGCGGTCGCAGCGCTGACAGAGGCTGCTGCCTCTGCGGCGTGCCAGGGACGTGTGTCTGCAGCGAGGGAGCACACGAATGGCAAGCATTACCGGGTGGCTCTCAGAGGAGGCACCAACACTGCACCTTCAAGGGCTCCCTCTGCACGCCTTTCTCCAAAAGCAAGACGCCCTGCTCCCTTGCGGCTTGCGCAATCATCTGTGCACCCACGACACAACGGGAGGCTGTTGTACATTGCTGCTGGTGGTGCAACAGGAGGTTTAACGGGGTAACATTGTGTACTCGGTATGTACAGGCGGGGGGCTATTAGGTTGGCGTCTCAAAGAACATTTACCTGATTTCCATGGAACAGGTAATCTTGTGAGATTGAAGGAGATTTTTGGTCCTTGCAGGTGCAAGCAGTTATGGAGGCTGTATTTTGCCTGTGGATGATCTTTACTGCTCACATTAGCTCTGAAAGGGCCAATAAACAAGAGGGAATAATCTGAGACTTTTCAGTTGCTAAGGCAATGAATTAATCAGCATCTATGTGTTCAACAGTTCTAGGTGTCCTGCTATATTTTTGCCAGCAGGAGAGAAGGGAGCAGAGGAATTGGCAGAGAATGAAGTGTCAGTTAGGGCTGTAATAAAAAATTTGGAAGGAGAAGCCAGCACCTACTGCATACACCACGTTCATGTATTATGTGATGTTATAGCATGCCAGCAAAACATGGCTCTTTGCCACCATTCTGTTTAACAGCTTCATTTAGCCTAATTATTGGGTGTGAAATCCTCTTGTCCAGTAAGAGCTGATTTCTCCTCCCAGAGTTGTGAATCCAGCCTTAACTGTATTCACTGCATTTGATCAGATTTGCAGACCCTGAACCAACTCTGCAGCTGACAAGACATTGCCTTACTTAAATCATTAAATTTCTGTCTATCTCAGGAACTGAGTTCTTTAAAACTTTCTTCGAGTAAGATGCAAACCAGCCAAGCAGCACCAACATCATTTCCAAACCCAAGAGCATCAGTGCATCCTCGGGAGGGCTGAGGCTAGCACAGCACAGTTGATGTGCATAGATGAGCCCACAGTTTGTAAATGTTTTTGATGCTGATCAGGCAGTCTGACTTTATGGCTGTAAACTAAATACTGTGATCACATGTGACGTATGCAACTAGCCAAAAAAAAAAAAAAGTTGGGTTGTTTTAGTTTGGAAGATCAAAAGAAATGTTTGGGTTCTTTGATGCGTTCCTGATTACCTACTTAAACACCAGAGATTAGGTCTTTCCTACAGTCGTTTACCACAGGTCAGCAGCTAGCCAAAAAGTCCTGTCCCTGTCACTTTCCTCAAAGCTGTGGTTGTGGGAAAATTTGGGGGACAGCATTTGCACAGTTCTCTGCCTGAGCTGTTATGCTTCAGAGCTTCCTTTTCCTTTCTCTTTCTCTCAAACACATACATCACTGTGCACAAGTACCGAGCAAAACCCACAGTTCACATTTCTGAACTATTTTACGAGTGCAGTTTTTGTGGGTGGTGATACATGCCTGCTTTTCAGTCTGGAGCTGCTTTTGTTTTGTAAAGAAGCTTACCTATTCTATTAACTGAAATGGAGGGTAAACATCCAATGAGGTTTAACCCAATCTGAAACAAAAAGGAGCCTGTAAGAAGGAAATCCATGGCCTGACCTGCAGTGTTTTGCTGGGAAAGAGCTGTACAATCTACTGCCTTAAGCACGCAGCAGGTTATCATCATATCTGGTGCTCTGAGCCTGGTCCTTACCCCAATTCCAGTTTGGCTTTTTGTGAATGTAAATCTCCTTATCTGTAAAGTGAAGATAATGCTCCTACAGCACAGTGCACAGTGTAGGAGAATTAAATGGATAAAGTTTATAAAGTGTTTCATATGTCAGACAAAGTACATATAAAACCTAAACATCCTTACAGAAAGCCCTGATAGCTGAATATCAGAAAACTAATAGGGACAGAGGCATTACAAACCTGGCAGAGAGAACAGGTCTGTTCCTGAACACTAGTGCTTGTGGAAAATCAATTTAACTCTGGAGGAGAACAGCCCTAGGCGGGAGGTGTAGGCATAAGGGGAGGGTGGCTGCAGGGAGCAAAGGCTCCCAGGCAGACCATGCTCATCCCTGCATCTCCCACCCAGGAACAGGTTCGCAGGAGAAGACCATGTGCCTGGGGAATCTAATTAAAAGCCATGTGCAGTTCATTAGCCAGACCAGCGCAGCGTGCAGGCCTGCTCTGCGATCGCAGTCGCGGCTGGGTGCTGGAGGCACAGAGGCAGCCGGAGCGGCCCTGCCCACCCCACGCACCCAGGGGCCCACAGCCACAGCCCCGCCGCCCCACCGGGGCTCCAGGAGCACGCTGACGGGAAGCAGGGGTTTGATTTAGATAAAGCGTTAAATACCAAAGCCATTCAAAGCTCCCAGTTGTCATTTGAAAGCGGAGCAGTAGTGGAGAGTGTGCGTGTGCCGCATGGATAGCTGAAGCTGTAGCTCTATCTACAGGCTTCATGCACAGTCGCTGCACAGTCGGAGGCAGCGCAGCAAAAGCACAAAGCCTGTCCCAAACGGTAAGCAGCCGGTCTTCTCCTGGGGATCCTGATCTTCACCTGTCCAGGAGGAAGCTCGGCATTGCTCTCAGCGTGCACTAAAAAGCCTTGAGTTAAGAGAGATTCTCAGTGTAATAACGAAGTTCTGCATTTTTATCTTTCCATTGTGGTGAACAGCTGAGTGATCAAATGGAGAATGGGGAAAAAAAATTATGAGCAGAAAGAAATGCACCAGTGGCTGCTGCCTGCCTGGGCCACTCACGGCAGTGGGAGGCTGGGAAGCGCCAGGAGAGCGGAGCCTGCCCGCTGCCGCCGTGCACGGCCAGTGGGGCTGGGGCTGGGGAAGTCCTCGCACGTCCGCACGTGAGGCTTTTACAGGGAGCCTGCAGGAAATAAGGGCTCGTCCCTCCGTGCAGCGCTCCGACGGAGCAGGAGCTGTGGTGGCCGGCACGGTGTGCAGCTGCTCCATGCTGCTGGGGCGGCAGCACCCGCCCGGGATGGGGCATCGCTGCCCGGGGCTAACCAGCACCAGTCGATCAGCTGGGCACCCACCAGAGCTTGAGGCCGTCCTGGCCAGGGACAGGAGCTGGCGCTCCCGCAGCCTCGGCTGGAGCGTAAAATCCAGCTGTAAAGTCTGGATTCCAAACTTGAAAGAAAATGCTCCGTCTCACAAAGCACAAGGACGCAGACTGGGAGCCAGTTACCTTAAAGCACCGTTACGGTACGCACGAGGCTAGAGGCTGCAGCTTGTGCAAAGCCAAAGCCGAGCCGGGAGCGCTGCTCTCTGCCACGGTCGGTGCGGGAGCCCGTGCTGTGCCTCCACAGGACTTGCCGTCCCGGGAGGAAGGCGGGCGAGCGCGGGGCTGCAGAGGACCATCGCTCTGGGGTGATGCAGCTGCGCGGTGGAGCGGTAACTGCTCCAGCTACTCCTCCGCGAGCATCCGTCGCGGTGGTGGCACAGGAGCGGGCACAGCCTTCGGAGGGGACACAGCAGAAGAGGCCACAGCCTCAGCGCTGCTGGGAGCAAGGAGAGGGGCGAGGGGAAGGGCAAGTCCAGATTCAGCCTCAATCGTTAATGCTATCACAGCAGGGTTTTTTGATTTGTTTTTTTTTTGTTGTTGGTTGGTTGGTTGTTTTTTTTTCTTGCTTTTTTTTTTGGTATGTTGGCTTAGTGGTTTTCATTGGTTGTGGTTTTTTTGTTTGTTTTTTGCTTGGTTGGTTTTGTTTGTTTGTTTTTGCTATTCCTAATATATTCTTGAGCTGGTAAAAATATAATTTTATGATTCCTTCAGGTCATCTCATTGTAATGGATTTATTAGGAATATAACCCACATATTCATAGCTAAGATCGACAAATATTTTATTTTCTTTTTTATTGCCCCATTATTTATGAAGTTCTCTGTGAATCTTGTAAATACATTTTTTTCATTTCCCTTCAGAGTTTGTCTTTCTCTTTGGCAAACATTGATTTTTTTTCATGTTTTTTCCAGTGAACCTTGAAATTAAAATGTCTTTTTTTTGTTTAATTTCTTTTTTGTACACCGGACTCATTGTCAGCACAGCAAGAGCAAGGTGCTTTGTTAGATTACTGCTGCTTCAAAGCTACTGAAGGGAAGAGTTGACCACATTTTCTCATATATGTGTAGTTCCTTCATAAGTTGCAGTTATTCTCTTTAAAACACAAAGCCAATCCCAAGTTCTCAGCATTTTAATGAAGCATTTTAAATTTTTAGGTATTGCAGAGTCAATTTTAACCAAATTATACCAGTTTTAAGAATTGTAGAATTCTTTGTCCTTTTAGTGGAAAAATCATTTGTACAGAGATAGCTATGTACCAAAATAGCAAGGATTGCAGGCGGAAGGAATATCTTTTATTAGACCAGCTGATATAGTTGGGAAAGAAGGAAAAAAAAAAAAAAGCTTTCAAACACACAAGCCCCCTGAAAGCGTTTCTGCTTTTGTCAATTGTTCTAATAAAAAATATTACCTCTCCCTTCCAACCTTGCCTCTCTTCCATCCTTCTACCATTGCAGCTACAACAACACTATTTCTAACAGAAAAATAATTGTTTTTGTATAAGAAAGAAACCCTATCGCCATTTTCCATGTGTTTTTCATGGAAACTACTCTGTTCCCTTTCTTCCAGTAGAGAATTTTTTAAAAATATTTTTAGAAAAGAATCATTTTTATGATAATTACTTTGTCATTGTCATTTTATCTGCTGTATCAGAAGAAGTCTCTATTACATAGTCTTGACTAAGAATGCTTTTTTCTTTTGCTAAGTAGCCAGGGCATTGTAGGTTATGAAATTAAAGCTTAAATTATAGTAGGGTAAAGCGGTTGGACCCAGGAGCAGAGATACATTTGTATCCTTGGTCAGCCTGATGTGCCATCAAAACATTAGGAAATTCTGCCATCTTCAAAATATTCAGCTAAAATGACAACCTCAATAAATTAAAAGGGTTTGCTTTAGCTTTGTGACCTAGGGTTATACATTATGCTAAGCAAGTATAACCATCTATGTTCAAAGGCTAAAGAGCAGGTAGTAAGTATTTAAAGCAGCAAGAGTCATGTTTAAAAAAAAAAAAAAGTCTTTAAAAATGGATTGTTCTAGGCTATAATAAACTATGAATTGTAAAAGGTTAATTGACAAAATGATACTCGTCTAACGCCATCTCTGTAATAGCAATCATTGCTGAATCCATAATTCAGGGGTCTTGCTATATTGACAATCACATTTCCTCAAAAAGACTCCAGTTATTTCCTCAGTCTGTTTAACCTATGGTAATTAATTATAGATTTACAAGTGGTACACAGTCTGATACAGGTATCTGTAACCACTGTGCTACTGGCAAGAAAGGAAAACGCCTGTCTGCAGATCGGGGTGGCCCAGGTATCAGTATGAAGATTCATGCCATGAATTGACCTTTGCCTCGATCACCATCCGAATCAAAAGGACAGTGCGGGTTATGCTAATTAGCCCCGTTTCACATTTGGCATTCAAGGAAGGGCAGCTTTGCCTCAAGGTTGCTGCACTTACATTCGAATCCCATTTTTGCAGAACCTCTGACCCACAAATCTGATCTACTTTCCCCCAAACTGTATTTCTTATTCAATGAGATACAATATGTTAGCAGTGAACAAACTGATAAGATTTTAAGAATAGTAATAAACATTGTCAAATCTCTTCCATGTATCACATTCTCAGAGTGCCAGATACCCTTTTCAAGATATAAAGATTCCTTTATTTTTTTTCTAAATATATCATGCCAAATTAGAGCTATTTGTTTTGTTTGTTTGTTTTTAAAAAAAGCAACAGTTCCCCAACAGGATGACAAATGAAGTCATTGGTATTGCTACTTCGCAGAAAGTATTTGCCAAGCACTGGCTAAGTAAGCGGCTTTCGTGAGCAGAATGAAGCAAAACACATTCACTTCTATCCATGCATGCTACAGTTTGTACCCAAAAAATCCCATAGACTTAATAAGAAGGGGCTATTATAATGTCTCCTTAATTACAATTCATTACTTTTTTTTTTTTACAGTACAAACTTACCAGCTATAACAAAAGATGTTTAAGAAACAAACCTTGTCAAAATAAATGAATTAAGAGCATTCATCCTTTTCCAGAGTGTGAAGAAGTTTGTAAGGTGATAATGAATTCTGTAATGCATTAGCCACACTTCTTAAAATGTGTGTACCACTTCCTCTCTAACTTGCTAAAGTTATGTCATTCTCGTCGAATCTCCAGTTATGGGCACAAATTAACAAGATTTGACTGTAATTGGACTTCGAGCAATTCAACTATTATGCTGCCAAAGGCAGGATGTTTTCTTGTGCAGAAGCCTGTTAAAGCTGCGTGAAATTCGTATGAAATCCATAGGCGTGCTACTGTTGGGCTTTGCTGTATTTCTTGGCAGAGCCTTGTGCTGGAGAAGGCGCAGAGCAGCTTCTGCTCACCAGGATTCTGCTATGGCTTGGGCAGTCCCCACGCATTGCCAGGCTGAGTCCTGTCCCAGGAGCTTCTGGGCTACGCTGCCCGGGAAAAGTCCACACGACTGAATGCAGCTGCAGTGGTGTTACCAAATCCACCTGTACAAGCACTGATTTTTGGATACAACTGCCTCCTTGCTTTAGTCCTTTGATGATCAGGCACCAGCACAATCTTGCCACCCCTGCAGAAGCCCAGCTCTGTAGCTCACTGACGTCATTTTCAAAACTATCTCAATATTTGCTTTATGATCCACTTCACATCCATGATTTTGTCCCCTCACCCTTTAAGGAACAGGGTCCCCTAGTACACACAACAGGTAAATGGCCTTTCTGCTTCCCCTCCAAAAAGCACTTCCTGGACAGACTGCAGACCTTAAGCTGCTCCCCTATCTTCCTGTTTTATGACTTTTCCTGCACAGCATCTCATCTATGTAATTCATTGACAGTCTGGTGTCTTTCTTTATCTTCTCATACCTTCTCCTTCGCTATTCCCAGGAGAGCCTTTCCATTCACCACCAGTTCACAGACTTAGGCTCATTCCCTATCACAGCACCAATCTTTATGTTCCTTTCAAATATTAGAGCTTTTGGGGAGAGTCACTCTTCTGATAAATTTTGCCTTTGTGTGTGCGGTAAATGAGCATCTGGTGGTTATTCCATGTAGTGAAATATTTCCAGTAGCAGCATGGGATAGCTCATTTACCATTTCATCAGATATACACTTGTAATACTTGACACAAAAAATAGATGCTGATGACTCCTCCTCATCTAAACCAAATGCTCTGAGTAGCTGCTCAGATTCCTGAAGCCTCTTAGCACTGTGGAGCCAATACTACTAGCAGTCCAGCTTAAGATTCTAAGGGTCAAAAATGTGAACTAGCAGGGAAACAAAGGCTGTGGTATTTAGGAGAGATATATCTGAGGTAAAGAAGAAAAAAGGGTTGGGCAGATATCCAGGAAAACAATGAGGCAAAACAGGCCAGGACATTGTCCCTACCCCAGTCTCCCAACGCTCCCCAGCAAGATGAAGTAAATATGGTGTGCGCAGGAAGAGTTTTTCCTAGAGCAATACAACCCAGTTATCGCTGAAGTATGTCTGCACTGCAGTGCAGTGTGGAGAGATTCAAGAAGGAAAATCTGGAAATCCAGCCTGGATGGCTCCTTCACAGCCTCACAGGGCTATTCTCGGTACCCTACTACAATGTGTGATACAGACGTATCCCTTGCCTGCAGTAAGACCAAGGCACGCAGCAGCAGGGAAGAGTGTGCCGTCTGCAGTTATGGGAGATGGTAGAAAGCACGGAGCTGTGGAGAGGCTGAAATAACTAAGCAAGTTTTGGAGCTGCTAACTTACACTGCAGCCATTTCCATCTCCACAGCAGCCAGATTCAAGGAAGTGCAAAAGCAAAATCACACCAGTTGTATTCATTCACTGGGGAGCAGGACCAGCAGTTAAGCTCCGAAGTTATGATTAAAGTATGTTTTAAGAGTGACAGATAGACTTGAACACTTGTGCCCAGAAAACAGTATGCTGTTTGAATACCGATCTCTGCTGGAGATCCAAGCCGCCACTGGAAGAGTTATTCATGAATGTCGAAAACAATTCCAGCACTGAACCAGTCCAATCTGCAATAACACTTCTTATTAGATATCTCACTGAACCTGCCAGATTTGCACTAAAGTACATGGGAATTTTTAGTTAATAATGTGAAAGGTATTTCTTAAATTTAGGATACGCCATACCTGTTGACTGGCGAGCAGTGGACAGTGTTCCTCGTGCCTGGGGGACACGGCATCGCTCCGGCACGGGAGTGCACCCCTCTGCCGCGTGGCAGGTGCTGCTGGCAAGGACAGTGGGGACTCCTGTGGGTGCACGAGCACAACTTTCCATTTCTTCATCTTGTTTCTGCCGATGTGCTCCCCTGGCTCTGTGAGCATCTCAGTGATGTTCTCACTTACACTTGGAATAAAATACATCATTCTTCACCAGCAACAGTTGTTCCCATCTTACCATGATATTCAGTGGAAATTATAGCAGTAAGTGTTTGGAGGTTAAATTGTACTTTCTAAACACTTAATATTTACAGCTATGGAACTATTCATGAATTGCCATGTTCACCTAAAATGATTCACGGTTATAATTGGAGAAGACCTTCCACAGGAAAAATTAGGCCATATTGACCAGCATAAACAAATTCAGTAAGCCACAAGAAGCTGCTGTAAGCTATTTAAAGTAATACTTTGGCAGCACAGCACAATAATAGTTTACTGACTGTTCAGTTAGTCAATTTAGGGTCCATTTCCCATCAATATATAAAAAAATATTCCATTGAAATAAACAAATACTTTTTGTTTGCTGGAGTAGAGCCGGCATGTGCTGCTACTGTGGTTCACATGCCAACATTAAAAAATACATTACTTTTAGCATGAATTAGGTGAACACTCAAACATCTCTGAAATTTTGCAGCTCACAGAAGAAAACTCTCCTCTACATAAATTACAAACAAACATGAAGTCTGTTATTCAACTTAACTGAAAAATAGGCCACAAGAAAATAATCCTCTCTTGCATGTTATTTATAAACTGTACATACCGACTATAGGAAGAACGAAAATTATTTCCACTAGTGATGTACATGCAATTTAATATCATCAGTGAAAACTAGAAGTACTTGAACCAGCTGGGATGAACTCCAAGCACTGCTCATTTTTCAAGTTTTGGACACAAAAAATTGGAGCTAAACGGAGCTCTTGCAGCATCTCTGCACCAATAGCAGCCATATATTCTGGAGGAAAGGATGCAAAACCAAAACTGTGCATGGGGAAAAAAAATGAGCAGAGAGAGAACAAATGCTTCCCCACTACCATACTATCAAACTTCTCTTGAATGGATCTGTTTCTCAACCTAGTCTTAAAGAAAACAGCTGTGTGTACAACATGTCTATAAAGAGTCACAGTATAACCTAAATTTCATGTCTCTTCACCTACTCTTTCTCTGCATAATGTTGTCCCTGGCATCTCACACCTCATTGACACCTTCTCTGCTCAAAACAAGGTCATAAATGCACTGACCTTGTACCCTGCAAAACCAGAAACATCCCATAGCTTGGTGTTGAATTTTTTCCCTTGAAATCTCCAGACTAGGGGAGAGTATTCAGAGTGCATGACTCCTGCTGACCTTTAGAGAAACTTCCTCCAAATCGCTGCCTCTTGCACTGAAAACACAGTAATTCCCCCTGCCTGATTTATGTTTCCTATTGCAAGCACAGTAGAGGCATCCTAGATTACTGAAGAAAGGACAAGCCTGAAGAGCACAACAAACTTTCAAGATATGGCATCCATGGACTCAGAAGGGCTTCTGTCCCTGAGTCCGGCGGCAGGATCTGCAGCACGCCAACATTCTCAGGTCCTTTTGGAAAGCAAAGGAAACAGAAAGCCAGCTTTGGTCTCCATGCATCTCTTACTCCCAGCTTACACCTCCATGAAAAGGAAGCTGATGGATTTATGAAGGGGTCCCGTGTTTCTGTTTCTCCAGTAGCCTGTGGAGCAGTGCGGTTTGGATCGAGGGGCCCCAGTGCTGCGTGGGATTGGACATGAAAGCAGGCTGCCAGCAGAGTAGCAGGAGAGAGATGAAGTGTGAGCCAAGAGATGGCAGAGAGAAAGGAACAAGCTCAAGGCAACAGCAAGCAGGTCATCTGCTCCAAGCGGCAGCACAACCACTCACTTTTTCCTAGGCACTGAGATGGGTGATGCCTTCTGGTTCTGCTGTTCCTCGTGGGGCCTTTAAAGGCTGAGCTAATTCTCACTAGTTCATCACACCTCCCTTTGCTGCAGGACTCTGGTTTCCTCCACAGTCACTGGGATATGGTTTACCAGTAATACATCTATATAAAACAAAGTTCGGCACAGCATTCATTAATAACCACCGTAGCAATCACACTGCAGGATCCAAATGCTGCGCAAGCCAAAGGCTATTTCTGTGAAAGCCTTCAAGTTAGATACATAATTTCTCATTCACAAATTGCCATTAGTCTCAGATCTTAACAACTCAGAAAGCCGACGCAGACAGACCAGAGCGGCAGTGTCCCTGTGCCTGGCGGGTCTCCCTGCTCGGGCACCTCGGCGCATCGTGGCGGGGCTCCCCGGCTCAGCACGTTTGGAAAGGTCAGCGCTGCTCTGCCTGACCTGGGACTGGCTGCTGCTTGGACGCTGCCTTCACCATGTTCACAGAGGAATGTGGCCACCCAGCTCAACGCTCCGCGTGACATGGGTCTGGTGATAAGCCAGATATTTCAGTCCCAGCCCATCTCCATTTAAAAAAAAAAACAACAAAACCACCCTGTTCATGACTTTACATTCATAAATACTCTCACAATGTCAAGGGATGGGGGGTTTTCATCAATTCATTAGATCTGCTCCCATGAATTATTTATATGCAGTGCTAAAAATGGTTCTGAAACATTACAAGAATTCAATATCAGTTTTCACAGTGGGATTTCATCATTTTAGCACTGGAGCATAATAGCCTAATGCAATACTAATACGATATGGTGCTAATAGGGTACAATGAGAGTTCTCTCTAATATGCAAACATTTCCATGTTGCATTATTATTTCTTTTAAGTTAATATGATATGGTGATAATATGATGAAATGAATTAGTTTCATATCATTGTTTGCATGAGTTGCGCATATTAAAAGAATATTTTCCCCCCTCCCCTTGAATTCACTTGGAATGAGCTTGAAAATTTACCCTGTAGTTATTCTTATGCTAATGAGGCTGTTTAGTAGGAAACACTCCCGCTGTTGCTTAGCCAGCTGAAGAAAGAATAGGCGCGTGTCACCTCTTGCTGGAATAAGAATATTCCTATCCTGTTTTGAAAGCCTCTGTCCTAAACGTGTTTGCTTTAACATTTCCCACTAGCTCATAGATTCATGGTATATTTACAATAAATTCCCAGTCAGTATTTTTCAGGAGCACTTCTACATATGCGGACATACCTTCCAGTTCAGCTACTGCCTCGTGAAAGGCACAGGTAGTCCCTAACTGACAGCCCCGATGAACACGGGCTGTGGAGCTAACCACAGAGACACAGAGCGCGTTTCCTCTGTTCTGGGGTCTGCAATGCGCTTGCTCCACCCAGAGGGCTGGGAAGGGTGAGATGGCAAGCCCGCTCCAGAGCTCTGGGGTCACTCCCGGTCCTCCTGTCTCCCTCCCTCCCAGTGTCACATGGCATTATTCCAAAGCCTGTGCTGTGCTTACACAATGCAAAAGGCCAAGCGGGTTTGAAGGTTTTACTCTCTGCCTCCAAAAGCAGAATATCCGACAGTCTTGAAGAGAAATCCTTTCTGCTCTTCCTGGAAATGAGCCCTGCTCCCTGGCACATCGGACTGACTTGAGGATCCTTTGATTTCCTGCTGTGGTGGCAGGCCTACAGGGAAAGTGTGTGGGATTGTCCCAGACATCCTACAGACGCTTCGGCATCCCGTGCTGGACACAAGCTACGGGGCTCGGGTAGCTGAGAAGCCCTGTCCTGACCCTCTGCAAGCATTTTTCTACTACTCTTAAACACAGAAACTGAAGTGACTATAATCGGACTTTATCTGGTCCTTTTCAGAGGGATTCCGAGGGCTCACTGTACTTGTCAATGAATTGGCATTGAAGTGTTGAGATTTTCTATTTAGGGATGTTGTGTAATTCCCACACAGCATGACTCACAGGACACCCATAACAGCTAACATTAACCTCTGGCAGCTCTCTTGCTGTGTTCCCTATGGAGTGAGCAAATGTCCTGTATGTGGTGGCAGAGAGCAACAACCTAATTTGCCTGCACCCCTATTTTAACCTCATGCAGATCCAGGTCTTACCTTCAAATCCCAGCAAATCCAGCTTGACTGAATCTAAATTCAGGTTGTATGACCTTTAATTCACATGGAGCTACCCAGGAAAATTTTACATGTGAGGTTAACAGTACATGTGCAACTTCCTCAAATGTTACAGGGGTTTAAAATGTCATAAATAAAAGAGTCCAAAATTTTTTTCGTTATCAGATTTCCAAAGCTACTCTACATAATTCCCTGATAATCCAATCTTAGAAGACACTCATGCAGATGACATTTCCTGTCTGTTTTGAATGGGGATTATTTTTAAGAGGATACAGAACCTAGAAATATTTCAATAGGTCTGATATTTAAAGCATATTTAATGGCATTTATGTTTTAATCTTCTTATTGACTAAACTTTACAGAGAGCTGCAAGTAATTCAACAGCGAAAAAATAATTAGACATTAGTTAATAACAAAACAGGCATAGGTAATGGGTCAGTTGATTCAGGAACAGGATGAAAATGGCAATGATTGTCAGGCCACCCCAGGGCACCACACTTTCTATGACTAAGATTTGGAGTAAGCAGTTGCATTGTTCGCCTCTTCCCAACACTTCGACAGGTTTCTACTGCTTATGGACTTTGGCTTCACTGTTGGCAACAGAGTGCTCAGAAAGTAATGAGCCAAATTCACCAGATTCCTTATAAATGAGCAGATTAAAGGAATTGCTGCCAGGCAGAGAGCAGAAGCAGCTGAGTAATTCTCATGACTTCCATTCTGCGCTTTCTAGCCTGAATGCAGTGTAGCACAGTCCAAGATCTCTCAGGGGATGACTACTCACATTAAACAAATCTCTCAGAAAATTATACAAAAAGGAACCTGTAGGTTTTCTGAACTCTGGAGTTTCAGAAACAAACTGATTTCAGCCGTATGAATTCAACCCCACTGCCTTGGTGCTGTTGAGAGTCAGGCACTCAGCTGCTGTTGGGTGTTTGAGTTACACCTGCTTCCCTGCGCGGCAGCGGGGCTGGTGCGCTGCTCCCTAAACTTTATGCACACTCATTTTCTGCTTCAATCCTGAAACAGCCTGCAGACAGCTCCCTGCTTGTTTTTCTCCTCACATTCCGCCTAACCCCAGGAGCAAGGAGCTACTTTGTTAGAAGTAAAGGTGTTAATTAGCAGTGAACCTGTTTAACCCACGTACTCTTTCATGCAGCTTCATAATGAATCCCAAAAAACCTCAAGTTATAACATGACTACGATTTTCCTAGATTTGAGCAGATACTAGTTCTCTTGAAATTGGAGGCAACGCTCTAGCAAACGCCTCTTCCCAATGGGCCCATGCACTGCAGTCTGCCGCAACTTCCCCAGGAAGCACTGGGTGCGCCCTGAAGCAGGAGAGGCCACGTTTCGGCTCTCTGAAGGTGTGCCCTAAGCCAGCGGCAGAAGGGAGGAAGAAGGGAGTAGCGACAACATGCAAGTAAGAACCGTTTGCTCTGTCCTGTTTCCAGCATTACTGTCCAGGTCTTTCCCAGCTTCCCTCAGAGCATCACGAACATCAGTGAGGTCTTGCTTCAATTAAGAAAACAGAGCTGGTTTTCACAACCCCAGGCAGGGCGCAGCGCCTGCTGGGGCCGGTGCTAGCTGCGGTGCATGGCATGAGCACGGGTGTGGAGCACACCCCCTGCAGAACCTCATCCCCAGGACCCCAGCCAAGGGGCTGCAGCTCTGCTAGCACCACGCGGCAGGGAGCACGGCAGCAGAGGCCTCGCAGGGAAGGAGGTCAGGGAACGTCTGTGTTGGCTGGCAGCACTTTCACTTTTCATTGTTTATTAGCAAAAGCTGATTTCTGTCATTTCACTGCTGAGGGAACAAGACCCCTTGTGGCCGTGCGTGGGCACCAACTTAAAGCTGTGGTCTCTAAGAAAGGAAACACTCGTGAACAATCTTGTCATGGTACTCACATGTCAAGACTCAGGTGTGGCTGCCTGAGGAGTAACCTCATGCTGACCATCTTAAAGCACAAATTAGAAGCCAGACATTTTAAAGATTTGGATGCATATTTATTTCTACACTAATAGACCTGATTTTGCAGAACTTTCCTGTGTGGTCAAGCCGAATTGACATGATTACTTTTAGCTGTCAGTGGGAACAAATAGGCCTCAGAACTGAAGCCAGTAAGCTTGGCCATTATTTTACACTGAAAATCATTTCTTAGTGCTACCATTACCATTGCTTGGTTACTTGTAGAAAACAATTCCAACTATCAGGAAATAATTATGAACAAAGCCCAGTTAATTATACAAGACATCTCAGCTGCCCTAATTAAGGATCAGTTCAATACTGTTCACTTAGTAATTTTTTTTCTTTTAATTGTGAATAGATTTAGTTGAAGCCTGGCTGATAAACAAATAATGAGACTGCTGCTCCAGAAGGAATCTGATTAATAAAACTATTCACCAATCATTTATTTCCTCCGGTTTATATCATTCTTCCTTCTCCATTAGAGCAGGAATAGAAGAATAGGTTTGGTCTTGATTGGTCTTGACCAATTTGATTGGTCTTGAAGACAATGCCCCTTCCTGTCACAAACATCCCACCCTGGGTCTGAGGGTTAAGGCCTTATTTATGCAACTATGACAAAACTGGGCAGCAATTCAGAGTCAAGAAAACACTAAGTCCCTGATGCAGCAAAAAGTCGCACGCAAGTAGATTCCTAGACCCATACAAGCCTTATTGACGTTGCTGCAAGTACTCACCACACATATCTATGACATTTATGCACTTTTTGTGGGTCAAACATGAGAAAATGATCAGGGTAGGAGAAAACAAAGAGACCAGCTAGAGCTCTAGCCCCTCAGCACACATCCTCACCATTTCCCCAGGAGAACTTACACAGAGCCTGTCAGCTCCTAAATGTAGTGTCACGAGCCCAGAAACAGGGTCACAAATAGAAGAAGTCTAGACTTTCTGCCATGGCTACTGAAATCAACCCAAAGGACCTCAGTGGAGCCGCGCCTGGGGGTGTAGCTGGCACAGAGCGGCTGCGGGGCCACGCGGGCTGGGCGGGAGAGGGAGGCACTGGGAGAGACACCTGGAGAAGGAGGAAGACTGTTGTTTGAAATGCCTGCAGTTTAGTCCCAGCAAAGCTTTTTATGTTACCACCAGATCAACGATGGATGACTGCAGTTAAAGTAGGAAAACAACTTTACATATGTTTTAAACTACAGTCTGTTAGTCTCATATTTTAATAGTAAACTGAAGCAATTTACTTCCTTTTTCTAACGGATTATAGAAGGAACTCAAGCATAATGTTTCTACCCTTGTATGATCAATACCTTTAGCACACTTATAAATTATTAATATGCTGCTCACAAAAATTAACCACCTCTGAAGAAGCATAATTCCTCAATATAGCTCAAAAGAAAAAACATTTAAGGAAGTAAAATGTTTCTTTGCATTTTAAGAAGTTTCTAGCAGCTTGCTAGTGTAGCTGAAAAGCTACATTGTAGATTATTCAGTGTAGTATATTAATTGTTATTTATTTATTAATTTTTCTTCCTTCTGTGGCACCGTGAAGGGACTTGGCATATAACTGTTTAATCAGTCAAATGCCCACACCGTGAAGATTGTCTCATTACATTCCTCCTAGAAGTGAATCTCTCTTCCAGATGGGAAAGCTTTGGGTAAGCGTGGCTTACCCAAAGTGGCTGAGCTGAGTTAGGAGTTAGCATAAGTCAATATTATTCAGGATTGGTGCATGCAACATTACACAATATTCCCAGTGCTAACACCACAGTGCTGCTGCTGACATCCCTTCACCAATATTGTTAAGTACCATAAAGAGGACATGCATCTTACTGCTAATTAATACCATGTGCTATATTCACTTCGCTGCATTTCATTAGCTGAATTATCAAATTAGATAATAATCTTCCAAAATGCATCTCATTTTTAAAATTCATGTCTCCTTTTCTGAATGAAGAGGAAATACAGAGATCTCAAGTCTCTACCTAGGGATCACAAACTTTCAGTGTAGCTCTGAATCTGAATTCCTTTTTCCAAGTGCTATTCTATGTGTTCTAATAAGTTAGAATTAGGTTATCTTGGCCAAAAATGTCAGTATCAAACTGTGAAGCCTACAAATTTCTTTTAAAATTTCAGCTAACAGAGAGCAAATGAAGGAATCAGCAACTCGGAATGTCACTTTATGTCTCAGAGGCATTCAAGTGATATTCCAGGGAGCACTAGAAGGATTACAGGGCAATCCTTTCTATGTCATATCTCCCTGAGCAAAAGGTCTGATAAAAGCAGATTCACTCATACAACATCATCCTAGATTTAAGGAAAATGAATGATAAATATGTTCTTACCTAAATAATAGGTGAATTACTTGGTCAAATATTTTGAAGACAAATGTTTTTTATATCTATGCTTAGAAGACCTGAGATAGGGTTGGTAAAAATAAAACAAACAAACAAATAAAATAAAATCTCACATGGTCTTTTACACAACTACTCCAGGGCTGAACAGATCCATAGTTACTACCAGTGTTTGAGATCTGTTTGCAATCTGTTTGCACTGAATTAGCAACAGTAGCATCTTTGCTGCAGCTACACTGACTGGGAATTTTAATGGAAACTTCTTGGCTATGAAGCACAAACTTTCATTTGAAACTGATCCTTCCCATCAAGACTATGCCTGCAGCTGCAAAGGAGTTACCATTCCTGTGAAGAGAGCTTACAGACGACAGGTGTTAATGCCAGGTATACTGACCGTTTGTTTTATTTTGTGATGTTGGTTCCATCAGGGGTACCAGAAAGGTATGAAGCTATGAGATCACAAAACTACTTCCAGAGTTTCCAGTTATCCACTACAAACCAGCCGCAAACAGAGATTCTTTGTTTACCTTCCATGGATCCTTTAAGCTTCCCCTTATTTCCTCAGTTTGTGCCAATGCTGGAAAAGCTGTGACCGACATTGTTTTAAAGTGTTCTCTGGCTCTTTACAATCATTTCCTTAAAAAGCATCAGTGTATATCTAAAGACAAATGCTGGATTTCAGCAGCCTCTTGTGTAGCCTAGTAAAATAGCAGGAAGAAAAACATCTAATTAGGCAGATTAACTTCTCCAACTCAAATATGTTAACATCCTTCATCAATACAAATTTCAGTAGATGTTACAATGCTACAGTGCGCAAACTGAGGTGGTTTTTTTTCAAAGTCTAAATGCAGAATACATAGCTGCCAATACAGCCAGAAAGTCCAAGCAGACTTAAAAGCAAGAAACTCTGTCACTTGCATGAATGCTAAGAAAGTAGTCATCTTTATACAATTAAAGTTCAAGGTTGCATCTATAATAGGTGTTTCAACTGTATTTGAAAATAAATTCAAATTGTTACTCACCCCTAACCTTGTTAGAGATTCATGATGTCAAGTACATAAAACAGAACAGACTGAAAGGGTTATAATACATTTACTGAAAGAAAAGGGTCTTGTAGTCAGAGAATATTGTGCAGGGAAACTATAGGGTTTTGGAAAAGATGTGTTTTGTGAGAAGTACATTCCTTTTGCACCATCCAAATTATTCTTAAGAAATAATTCTTTAGAGAGGCAGTCGTGGTGTTTCACCAGTTTTATAAAGATGTTTATTTTCCATCCAGCCAGGAAATTAAGAGAGGAGCTGAATTTTTGGACTTGGTTGGTTATGAAATGGGTCCTCGTGTTCGATCCAACCCCAGTAACAATGTGGGAAAGGATTTTCCTTCAGTAATTCAGATAGTTTAAAGAGCTGTGATTACCAACTAGTGTTCTCCATAACACCCTGTGGGCCCAGAAATGCAGCAAATTCTTCAAGGCATCTCTGGGAGCTCCTGTGGAATAGTGATATGATTGGAATTGTTTTCACTTTGATTACAGGATGTTTCTCACCCTGTTCATCAAATACAAAAGGATGTGGGAGCTTTAAGTGAAGAGAATAGAGTGATCAAGATCCCACTTTGTTTCAGGACTTCCAGAAAAGAAGGCAGAAAAAAGAAGAGGGGGGAGGAAAAAAAAAAAAAAGAATAAGAAATGCTAGCAGGTTAGCGTACCCATTTAGAATGGCATAAAGAAAACAAGAGAAAGAGGACATACAATGGGTAATATTAAGTAATGGCATAACGTCCAAATATTTGCAAAGTTTGCTTCCAAGTACCTGGCAAAGTCATGTTTCCCATTACAGAATAATGCCAGGGCGTCACCCCTTGATTCAGTGGCAGTCCTCTCTGACTCTTGTCACTGATGAAATACTTCTGTGGCAGCTCTGCAAATTCCACTGTCCAAATCTGTACCTCCAGGAGAGGCTCAAATGATGTCTCTTGAAATTTGAAAAATGTCATTTAAAAAGTACATTTCACCCTAGTCTGCTCTTTTCATTTAGAGAATCTGAAAAAGGACAGGGGTATTTAAATGTCTTAAAGGGTTATTCTCACAACATTTTCAAGAAAGCCAAGAATTTGAAAACCCTGCTACATTTGTGCAAATTTTACACTGTATCCAGCACACAGATTTTAAGCACCTCCAAAGCGCTTGAGTACTTTGTGACCACACGGCTTGATAAGCCTCCTGGATGCTTATCTTCTGGAAATAAGAAGTTAAAAACATTCATCAAGAGTCATTTCTTTCTAAAGAAACTTCTGTCTCACAAATCATAGACCTGACATAGCCTGTCAAATGCAAGCTTACTGAAGAAACCTTGTAGCTGTAAACGTATTAGTGATATTCAATCTTATCACCACAAAGCTGGTATTTGCAACCCTTATTGGCCTATGAATTTCGCTGCAAAGAACAGTTATTTGTTTATATATATATATACACAAGGCTACAAGTTCCCGAATTCACATATTGTAAACTATATTAAATACACTGAAAACTGACTGATGATGAGTGCTGCTCTTGTAGGCTAATTTCTCTTCTAATCCATGATATGAAAATTCCAGCTAATGGGCTCGTGACAAGACTAAACAGGGGTAATAGCAGACTTAATCAAGAAAACAAATGGGATTCATTAAAAGCTGGCACTCGTCAGATAATCTTTGGAGAGTTCTCACCTCAATCTACATGTCCCCATCAAAAAAAGAAAAAAAAAATTAGAAATCTTCAGCTGTTTTTATCTCAGGCTGTTGAGTCAATTCAGTGGAATTTCATAATGGAAAATAGACACAGTTAACTTCATATTCCTTGTTCCATGTTTTAGAAGATGTATCCTCTTTCCAACTCTTTTTATACTCTTTACCTCAGCATTCACAGTGAAAGGTTAACTAGACGTTTCTACAGTTGAACAGACAAATGGGCTATAGTTATCACATCCACCTGTAACAGGTAACTTAAGACAATGTTGTAGTATTGAAAGTATTTCTTGGCAAATACCACTAGGGAAATATGTATATACATCGTTATATACATATATATGCATTATACAAAAAGCGTACAAAATCTATACATTATATATAGGCTGAATACAAAGAGATCCAGACACCTGGCACCGTGCACTTTTGCAGGCTGAAAGGCCAGAAATGGAAGCCAAATTCTATCCCAAGTTTCAGTCGTTTCGATTCTTTCTATCTACAATGAATGAGGCCAACTCACCAAATACAAACTTCTCCAAAATTCAGCTTCAGTTCTGCCATTCAGCCTCCCATAAGGAAGAAAAGAGAACAATTATCACTTTCCTCCAACAGCTATTATCTTGTTAAAATATGCATACAGTTACCAAATAAGAAGATAACTCACCAAAATCAGTAACTTAAGTATTTCTTTAGTCAATGTCATCTTATCAAAGGTAGCAGTAAATCAATGTTTGAATTGCAGCAGATACACATCCAGCCTTGATCTGCTTTTAATTTAAGAGCCATGAAAAAACATATACGATGTTTCAGAGTTAGCCTTTTTCACTTCTTCTAAAAATGCATGTCATCTACAGTCCCTGAAATGGGTGTAACCTACCTCAGCTCTCTAGGGACCAAAGACAACACTGATGGCAGCAGAAAGACTTTTGATACGTTTGGGATCAGGAACTGTTAAATGTGTTCAGTCTGTTTTGTAATGTCTTCTCTCTGCAAAGGCGCTTTACCTTTTGCTAACGTCTGAAGTACCGTTGTTAAAAGAAAGGATTATCTACCTTCCTGTTCCTGCAATTGCAGAAAACCTGACTGCTGGTTTATTTGCTCTTATTTGGTTCGCTAATACTTTGTACTGCAAAAGCTTATTTACTCTCACTACCACCTCCTAATTACTTTAGGGAAGTCATATTGTTTTCTCATTATGTTCTTCTAGCTCTCTTCTGAGCAAGGCACATTTTCTGTTAAAGTGTCCAAATTCTTTTCAGGTGGCTGCACCCTCTGCAGCATGTGGCCTTACACAGCATCTAAATTTGCTAAGGCAATTTGAACATTATCTGATTGCTAATTAATGTCCTATAATAATTCTGACCTTTAAAAATTGTCTTCCAGCACTGCTGTTTCAGAGGCCTGCTGTGCATATGCTTTTTTGTGTGCGAAATTTTTCCACTTACGACTTCTGCTGTCAGAGAACTCAACTCACTTAAGTGTCGCTCACTGAGGTTGGGAATAGCCCTGGCCAGCATTTTAAAGTTTGCTTTGAGGTTTTTTTTCCCCTCTGTTTGCTTAAGGCTTGTTTATTTCAGTTACTGTTGCAGAAAACATTCAGACAGATGAGTTGTTTGTGGTGTCAAAGCGTGCCGCCAGCTGGCTCCTTGGCAAGACACATCCGCACACGAGTCCTTCCCCTCCAGTCAGAGGGTCCCAATGTGCAGATCAAGAGCAGGAAGGGCAATGACCACCTGAGAGTTATGGATGAGCTACAGAGAGCCTGTGCCCTAGTTCATTCGGTGCGCTAGAACCAGCGTTAACATTCCCCCTGCCCGGGATGGCCTTTCTTCTTTGAGGGGCACTTGAGGGACATATACGGTTCTCCAACCCCAAGAGACACCCCTTCTGCCTCATGTGACCACATATAATCCTTCTGTGGATACTGCTATTGACTGTCTATCTAGCCAGTGTCCTTCCCTGACAGATGTTAACAATATGGGATGGCTGTAAAAGGTTTATTATAGGAGACAAAATGAGAGGCTTCTTTTGCAGTGGAAGTCATCTGAAAGGTGCCAGACTGCATGCAGCAGTCCATGCTTCCGCTACCACAAAGATATCTGGTAACTTAACTGGTCTTATTAGAATCCTTTCTCTGCTTTTAGGATTAACCTAGAAAAGGGAAACAACGTGCCACGTCAGAAACTACCATAATAGAGCTCGCTATGATTGCACCTCGAGAAAAGGCTCTGTTTCAGCCTGCTTTCCCTCTCCCTTTCCCAGCCCTCTGAAGAAGCTGCCTTTATCAGCACATGTTTTACATAGCCCATTTTGTCTGCTGCCGATCCCTACGCAACACAACAGGTTTACTTCCTCCCCACATCATGCACAGGGAAAAGGGGAGCAAAGTGGCTCGCCAGGGCCACGCACTCCCAGGCATTGCCATATAATTTTATTCTCATAAAATAATAGTAGAGATTTTTTTTTTTTAAAACCTCCAAAACCACGTTGAGAATACTCATGCATGCCTGCAAAGCCATCTTTTATGAACCCAGCATCAGGGGATTCCTGCTATGCAGTTTCAGGAACACTGGGGACTTCCAAGGGTTTTGCTTGTCATACCACCAACATTCAGTGAATTATCTCAGGCATGTTTTGCAACTGTCAGAAATCTGTACCTGTATGACACAGCACAACACAGAAGCAAGCTGTCCATAAGAGAGCAGCTATAACTGTATTCACCTGAAAACGGAGAGGGCATGTGAGTAAAAAGAAAATATTCCAAAGCATGCTACTGTAAAGACAGAAAATCTGTTGACCCATTCTGCAGTTTTACTAAGGAAGTCAACGCTTTATCAAAGCCTAAAGAACAGAAATAGTCCCTTTTTACTCCCAGGGTATTTCTACATTTTTGTTACTGAATGTGAAATCAGTTATATAAATTCAAAATGAACAAGAACATGCATATATGAGGCACACATCAAACACTACGTAGATATCTTTTACAGCTTTTGTTTTTTGTAAGAAGAACTTCATTCTTCAAAATTCTTTACTGTAGGTGTAAACTGCCTGTATCAGCTAAAGCCAATAAATCTGATTACAAAGATATTGCACAGGAAATAATATATTGTCACAGATATTATCAAGATAGGAAATATTGCATTGACTGAGATTGTTTTGGGTAAAGCTACCTGGCATGAAGATATCACTATGTACAACAGGTATTTTATTATGCTACATCAGTGCCTACTCAAAAGGAAGAGCAGAGAACATTAATTGTAACTTATCCGCTGAATACGATTGAAACTCTGGCAATGGGACACTTGTGGCAGTTTACCACCCAAGGAAAGAGAGTGAGTGAGACACACATGGTGAGACACCATGACTGGTGTGTGTCTCACACCACGTGCTGCTTTAGCCAATGAAGAAGTCCCTGCTGTCGCAAAAAAGGCCCCTTTTTTAGCCACCCAGTTTCTCTGAACTGATTTCCGAGACTTTCCTTTTAACCAGTTTGCACTACACAGATACTGGATAGCTGTGAGCCACAGCTAGCGCTCCCATGAGACCCTTCCATGAGTAACTCTGATCACATGCGTAGATCATCCAATCTGCATGAACAGCTGCATTCACAAATATTTGCACTTATCAAACAAAAGCTTGTTTCCTATCAAGGTGTGTTACATTCACTCCAAATAGAAGGCTTAAGTATAACAAAAAATGACTACTTGAATATGAATCTTAAGTCTGCTCGGTAGTGTCTTGGTTTTGCAGTGTGGGAGCAGAAGGCCTACTAGATACCACTTAGACTGCAATATTAAATACATTGGGTTTTGTGGGAGTGAGAGGTTGAAGTGTTTATACACGTTTTTACCTGAGTAGGGGAACGGCAGAGTACTGAAAACTCAGGCAAAAGGGACTGCAGCCAATGTGCTGTTACACTGAAGCTGGAGGCAATCCTGTCTTGTGGCCGTGCCCCCATCACCTCCCGTCACGCTGGTCCTCGCGGTGGCAGGGTCTGGGGCCAGCGCTCCCCATGCGGCTCTCAGCAGCAGGTCCCTCTTGGCCTTGATGTTAAGTTGTCCTTCAGGTGATGATGTTTTCTACCTTCAGATCACCCATTAGCTTAACTAATGCAAGCCAGGGCTCTCTCGAATGTGGAGAGAGGCTGGAAGTAAACAGACTCCTGCCCATCTGATGGGCTTGCAAAATCTCCCCCAATGTTCCCACCTGTAGCTGGGGTGGGAGGGTGAAGAAGGAGAGAGAGATGAAGTTGTCCTTTGACATTTTACAACCAAACCTTACTGTGATAACCTTTACAGATAATTTTCCCAGCAGGGAACTTCTTGTGAGCATTTTACCAGTGAAACATCATTAAGTGTTCCTGACAAAAGTAATTTGTTACAAAAGTTTTTGGAGGGGTGGAACCAAGACAAATTGGCCTCAGGATTTTAGATACAAAGACATTTTTGTATTAATCCTATTACTGTGGATATCCTTTCCAGCATATCTGAAAGCAGCTTCACTCGTGCTGAACTTACTGTCATACATTCAAGATGCCCTTTCTCCAACCTTTAGACAGAGGGAACTGCAAACAATTACCATTAAAAATATTTTAAGGGTTTTGCAGCCATTCCTGCTTGATTCAAAAGATGCTTTTTCAGCAAGACTATATCAAATATTTTTTCAATTTTTTAGGACAACAGAAATAGTAAATTTAATTCTACCATTTTGTAAATCATAGCATCATGAAGAACAAATAGAATGGCGTTGTTTTAAAGTTTTACTTGTTGATCACAGAGTAGTTGAGGTTGGAATGGACCCCTGGATATCATCTGGTCTAATACCCCTGCTCAGTGATCTCAGAAGGCTAAAATTTAAAAACAGTTGGGGTTTTGTTGTTGTTTTGTTGCTGGTGGTGGTTTTTTGTTTTCTTTGTTTGGTTTTACAATGCAGAAAGCGTCACTGTATGTGCAAGTATACATGTGCACCTGCTGAACCATTCCAAGAGCAAAGCAGTGGCCCCGTGCCTGTGCTCAGCATGGTACCCTCCACCACCTGAGCAGAGCAGCGTTCTTGCAGCCATTTCACAGAATCACAGAATCATCTAGGTTGGAAGAGACCTCCAAGATCATCTAGTCCAACCTCTGTCCTAACACTAACAAGACCTCCACTAAACCATATCACTAAGGGCTACATCTAAACGTCTTTTAAAGACCTCCAGGGATGGCGACTCAACCACTTCCCTGGGCAGTCCATTCCAATGCCTAACAACCCTTACAGTAAAGAAGTTCTTTCTAATATCCAACCTAAACCTCCCCTGGTGCAACTTTAGCCCATTCCCCCTCGTCCTGTCACCAGGCACGTGGGAGAATAGACCAACCCCCACCTCTCTACAGCCTCCTTTAAGGTACCTATAGAGAGCGATGAGGTCTCCCCTGAGCCTCCTCTTCTCCAGGCTAAACAACCCCAGCTCCCTCAGCCGCNCCTGCTGGCCACACTATTTCTTATACAAGCCAGGATGTTGTTGGCCTTCTTGGCTTTTTTCCAGCGGGCTAGGGCAAACCCAGCTCTTCAGACAATAAACATGCACACAGATCATTGTGAGCAGTTTCTCTGCCTGTAATGGTCAGCTGGTTGCTCCCTCAGCCTCAGTCCGCACCTACCCTTCATGCTCACCCCCTCATTGCCAGCTTTTCTTTCGCTTCTCTTATTTTCCTGTTGCACGGATGCTTTCTCATCACCCCCTTCGCCATTCCTCCTCTCCCACCACCTGCCACGATCAGGCCAGATTTGCCCCCGCCGCCCCCCCCCGGTCTCAAGCAGGAGCTGCTCAGAGCAAGGAGCACCCGTGGGCAGAGTCCTGCACACCTGTGGCCATGGGATAGCCCCGGTTAGTGACAGTCCAATGTATTAGCAGCTCTTGACCGAGTGTTGGCTCTCTGACGGCAGGGAAGTCTGGCAGCATCATTTTAAGGCTGCAGTGCTCTGGAGATGCCACTGTACAACGTTTTGTTTTGTTTTATAACGGCTCCATTTCACACACCGATGCAGCTGGCTTAACCTACTGTATTTCACTTTCCTTAATTAGATTTGTTCAGTATTCCCGAGCACCTCCGAAAGCCGGAGCAGCACGGCGCTTGCCGCACACCCCTACAGTCATGCTCCAGCACCGTCAGCCCACAAGCAGCAGAGTACAGCAGCCAAAGGGAGAAACCCAAACCTGCACGGCAGGAGGATGCCTCACCCAGTTGGGGTGGCTGGCACGGCTGCTGCTCCTGCTAAAGCAGCCCCAGGGACCGGGATGATGGTCTGGGCCCTCGCAAGCTGAAGGAAGAAAGGTATGTTTTGCAGTGAGGAAGGAGATGTGCAACTACAGAGCTCAGTAAAGCACACAGCCATGGGGAGAGGTGAGCATTTACCCAGCTGCAGGTTTGGGAGTCCCGTGAGCATCATTCCCCAGCTGTACACCAGCTCCTGCTGTGCTCTCAGCACACCTCCTGGCTGCTGCTCCCCCACTTCCCTTCTCCCCCCTCTCCATTTTGAATATAAGGCAGTATTTTCTGGAGGAGTGAATTATCTGATACTTATCTCTGACTCCAAGGCCTGTAGGTGCAATACCCAGCTCCTGAAGCCCCTGGACCTGTAGGAATTTATAGCAGCAGATTGACAGTGAGTTTTTTCTGCAGGTTGTTTATATTATCGTAAGCTGCTTAGGAGGAAAGCTTTAACAGAACACTAGATAAAAAGAAAATAGGTTTTAAAACCTCCAGTAACTCTTTTTTCTTAACTTGTTCTTGAACAAAAAGTGTTAGCCCAGGGAAACTACCTGGAGGTACTTTCACAAGGAACTAGCACAAAATGCAACCGAGCTCAATAGGCAAAATGTCCTCTGCTCAGCTTTTGGCAATTAAAATCTGACCAAAAACCTGGGGGAAGAGCAGGACATGGGAAGTGAAGGCAGGTAACAAATGCTGGCACTTGGGAATGTGAATAAATAAAGGGTCTTCACTTTTTCTACCAGTTGGATCCCATATCTTGCAGTATTACATATCTTAACAGCTATTGATTTTTTCTGTATTTTGCTGACAGCTAGAGAGAAATTTCATTCAAATGAAAAACTCGCAAAGGTGCTAGCAGTAGCCATGGGTGAAGGAAAGACAGTGCTGGGAAACAGATAAAACAGACTATTCCCTTTAGCATTATGCAGAGGTCCCAGTCAGCAAAGAATGTCCAGCAGCAACTCTAATGAAAATTATTCAGACTTAAGGACATAAATAGAACAGTTGTCTTTCATCTACAACTACACTGAACTGTCACCTTCCTGGGGACAAGTGCATTTCTACCCATCACTTAATGCATCTTTAACTGCACCAAAGGCTTGTCCTGTTGCGAGAAAGGCAGCACAATGAAGAAGTAACATAAGGTCTCCCAGGTAGCACCAAACGGCAGCTTGTACAGACCCTTTCCACCATCATCCCAAGCAAAGGAGGAGTTGACTGCCCATGGAAAATGTTCTTACCAGCTTCCTGTCCAGGAGGTACAGCATAAACATGGGGTTGGCTGTCAGGAAAAGAACAAGACCGTTAATTGGGATTTATAGTAATCAAAGATAAATGAAACCTTCACTCTGAAAAAAAAAAAAAAGAAAAAAAAAACACACAAGTGGTGACTCAGTCTGCCCCATTGGATGATGCCAAAGAAGAAAGCAATCTGATAAAACCAGTCCCAATACTATGCCAGTACAAGTGGGGAACACATGGAAAGAGCAATTTTCTCCTTCTCACTAGTGGCTAGTGGGGACAGACCAAGCAGGTTTCCTTTTAAGCATCTGCCATCAGCCTGAAGGATAAAGGTTTTCTCCAGGCAGGGAGAAGACATCACTTGGCCAGACTCAAGTTCCAGCAGGATGTTTCCCTGCAAAATACAGAATTTAAATCAGTCATTTGCATTACTCATAGCTAAAGGAGAGAGAGACAGAGAAACCTGGGAACAGCAGGCAGCGTCCTTGGAAGGGAACCACAAACACAAAAGCAAAAGGACAGCTGAGTCCTTGTGCAAAACATGGTATAAAGCCTGGCAATTCTCAAATGGTAAAAATAACTCAGAGCAAATTCACAACTCATGGCAAATTGAGCAGCAGTAATTCAGAGCGTACTCAATAAAAGACTACATTTCTTCAGTATAGTCTCTAATAATTTAGCATATTAGTTGCTGTATAATAGCAGCCTATTTCCTTATTGACAGCATGCTTAGTTAGGGTAGATAATTAAGATTAACTAATCAAGCTCTTAGTCATTCTTCTAGCAGAAAAAGACAAGAATGAGATAGCTTTTCGTGCAGCCTTGTTAATCCAGGTAACGTGGACGAGCTCCAAGCTGACATATATGATTGTGCCAGCAGTGACCATTCTTTGTGCCCATGCACAAGGCAGCTGAGCATGTGATAAGAGTGGTCTTTGGGACACCATTGCCCTGTGCTACAGGGGAAGGCCAGGAAACTGGAGAAGCAGAAGTAAGGGTAGAGATGTGGGAAGGAGTAGAAGCACAAAATGTCCTGAGATGTAGGGAGCCAGGCAGGGGCTCAGGTTGGAAAAGAAAAGCGATTGAAAACACAGGAGAAGGCAACGCTTTTGGTCCTATTATGCTGCCTTGCTCAGCTGGAGAGTTGGAAGTAGTGCATTTAAGTGCTAAAGCTTGTTTTCTAGGTAGGAAGACAAGCAGGCAAAGGAGCCTCAAGAAAAGGAAAGTGATCCTGTGATGCTAGGGCTTGGGGCAATAGATTTAGTCCACAAATACAGAATTTAGGGTTAGGGATGTAGTCGCAGCAGGATATTGGCTACTGCTCCACACTGATTTAGTTAATAGGGTGTCGTGGTTTGAACATGGTAGTTGAACAAGGGTGAAATGCAAGAAGCAGTGTGCTGGCGGTTCATACCGAAAGTTTTGATTTCTGTGGAAACAGTAAGTAAACCTCAAAGAGTCATTGATCCCTATCATACTGTCATCCATTCATTTCAGCTCCATATATCAGTCTAGTTGTCAGCGTTTGTGAAAGGATGAGAGTCCCTTTCCTTCAAAGCCAGTGCACAAAAATTGAACGGCTGCTTGTGGGCATGTGGAATGTGAATCAGTTGTATCCTAGGATGAAAATCTGCCCGGGCCCTCTCCAGCATCCAGGATGAACAGGAGGCATTAGGTGAGTCAGTGGCTGTTCTCCCTGGCTTTGGGAAAAGCATGCACAGATGGCTCCCTGCTTTCTTCAGCAGTGGCTCCAAACCAGCACCTGAAAATAGATTCTGACCTTTTGATTATACATGGCAAACTTTCCTGCTCTTTTAGCTACTGCTGTTGAGTTTCCCAGGCAATCTCTAAACATAAAATAGGAGTGATTTTAAAAGAAAATGGGTTCATCAGGTCAGTGGTAGTGTGATTCTGGAAAGGGTATGAAAGTAGGGAAGTAATGATAATGCACGAATTGAAAGGCTGATATAATTTGCCAAGGCTGCGTTGAGGTTGGGAATTGTAAATAAAACTTCCTGTCTGACTGGGACATAATGAGCTCCCTACCATTTAACAGTGGCTACAAAATAAATTAAAAGAAAACACATTCTGCTTTTCTTCTCTTGCAGATAGTATCTATTTATTAAGGCAAAAGAAACAGTGACAGAGAATACTGCTTCTGCACAACAATACTTGCATTAACTCTGAAGTCCTGGTCACTGCCCAGAGACAATGAAAGAAGGGGGAATGACACTGGCATGGGAATAAAGTGATCTGAAACTGCTGCTGACAGTAAAACAGAGTGACACACTGTAAAGGCTTGTCCCTGTATTTCCCACAGCCTGTCCTGTGCTGGAAGGAACAGTGATTTTAGGAAGGGAAAAGGAGAGGGAGAGGATATTTGAAGGCACTTATTGTTTCTGCAGAAGAGGAATTACTATTACTGTTAACTGCATCCCATGCTTTTGTAACTTTGTAGTGCCTCAGTAAAGAAGTACTGCTCTGAATTTTAGAGTGGACTTGCGAGTGCAGGAAGTACACGAAATGACAGCAAATAGCAATGAAAACAGAACAATGTTCACAGGACACCCAGTAAAACTGGCCATAGCTGAGAGGGGTCAAGCTCAACAAGCCCACTAAAGGACATGCAGCAGCTGGAGTTTCCGGAATATGCAATAATTAGACAACGCATCTCATAAAACGGCACTGAAGATATCCTTTACCTAGCTGGTGACTCAAATGCATAGCATCAAGCTTCTGTGAACAGAGATATGGCTAAAAGCAAGCAAGGGAGGAAAAAAAAAAAAAAAGATTGATTTTTTTACCTACACACAACAGGCCTCTGCATAGTTACTTCTTGTTCCCTTAAACCTCACCGCAGGCAGGGACCCTATGTCAATCGACTGATCATAACATGCTTCTATTTCTTATCTAGAGAACAAAATGGAAACTATGGTAACAGAGCCAGACCTAGTAAGGTCCATCAAAGACTGAGAAGGTAACTCAGCCTACCTCCATCTGCAGTCCTTGACCTCTCTGCTGAGACTCCCAACAAGAGGGACACTTCTTGTAACAGTACATATGGGGGTATAATTAATAACTCTGACATAGCCACAAGCAACTGCACAATTATTACTGATTTTCACCTGTGCTGCACTTGACCTCCTGACTTAAAGGCATGCATTTCAGGATATAACTCTTAAAAGTATGTATCATTTAAGCTTTTATCAGAAAAGGCACTGAATAATCCAAAGCACTGTGATTTTAGTTGGTAATTTTAGCTCAACCTGTTATGCTTACCTTAATCTGTGTGTATACAAAACACATCTGGAAATTGTGCCACTGTTGTAACTTAGAATCATGTAAAACACATTTAAAATACAGAGAATATTTCTGAATTTACTGCTTTTATGGATAATCATTTAAAGTTTTGCAGATTTCCTTTCTTCTGAAAAAACAGATAGAAATTCAAAAAATAGGATAAGAAACTTACCTCTCCACCACTTTTCTTTTCCCACAGGAAGTGTGGCAATTTTTATAACACACTCACACTCAATTTACTGTGACATGACTTAAAAAGTAAAGCTCATTTTTACAGAGTATAGTTTTTTTGCAACATGGTAGAATTCCTGAATGTCTGACACAAGGAATAGTGTACAGAATACCATGTGGATTTAAAGAGACCAAAAAAAGAGTCTGGTTTATAATTATCTTTCCTTTTGTTGCAGAACCCGAATTCTTTTCTTCTGGGGAGCTGGAGCAGGGTGTCTGAGCCTCAAGAGAGAAAATAGGTCATATATTTCAACGAGGAAAGGCTGCATTTTGGCTTGTTTAGTTCTCCCACAGCTAGAGGAAAAAACTATATCCTAAGCTTAAAAGCAGAAAGCTTGGCACTGTCAGAAGTAAATGAATCCCCATGCTATATTTCTGCCATTTGCTTTTCCAAGCTGATTTTTACCTCAACTTTCAAATGTTACACTCTTATTATCACTGAAAAAAATAGCGCACAGCGTGGCAGAGCACTGAAGATGGTGCAAGCCTGCGTCTCTCCCCAGGGGGTGATGCTGGGCTGTCCCAGGCGCCAAGGGGCTGCCCATGCCCCAGCTGAACTCGGCTGGAGCCTGGCTGCTGCTGGAATCGTGCACGACAGGGACTGTGCCTACAACATTACACTTGAGCAAGAACCTGCCTGCTGTACAGTTTGTCCAGTGTCAGGGGATGCAGGTCAGAGCTAAGGTGTAAGTATTCACACACTTTTCAAAGGCTTTTCTTAAACAACAGGACAGCCAGTCATCTCGGAGAAGGTGAATACTGGGAACAGGCACAACTTTGTGTTATTTAACCCAATAAATGGATCTAAAAGCGTTAAAAGCAATGAAAACCAGACACAAGACAAAGTCAGATAAAGAAACTTGACTATATTATACCATTGCCACTATATTTGGTAAGTTCTAGTTTGGCTGTGCTCCTACCCACGCTAGCTAAGGTATCTGGCCTTGCAGCTACTCACCCTGTGCTCAGTGTTCTGATTAAGGTGCATCACATAATACCTACTGTCCCTTGACTATTTAGGGGCATTTACACTGGAAAAAGAGCAAAGGAAATAACATTCGAAATTTAAAGGTGCAGACTATACCTATGGTTTTTTAGATGCGTATAGTGGGATATTGGAGTATGCAGGGTGGGAATCTAAAAAACGGCAATTAGACCAGTTACACTGGAAAGTTGGCTTGAGACATCCGAACTCGGAATTGCCTACATAAAATCCTTCAAAATATACTCCTTTTTTTTGTATCAGTATAGTGTATGTTAAAAACGTAACACAGACTGAGAGATACAACTTTCAGCACAAAACTAGCATTGTTTGGAAGTTTTATATGTATGACAGACTCTAAAACGAAAGAAAAAATAAAAAACAAATTTATTTTAAGGTAAAAAACTAAATCATAAATAATGTTTTTTTCATGCGCATTTGCTGATTACCCACAGCTCTGGAATTTTAAGAGCCAGTGTTGAAGAAAGGAAGCAAACTGCCAGATGAAATCTATATTCCAGTTTCAAACAATTCCAGCACTTATCCTTTAATATATCAGGCCACTAATACACTGATAGGTGTCCTTATCATAGTGGCAGAGAGATCAGACTTTTGCCAGAATTTTCTCAGAACTTTCACAGAACTAACTTTATTCTGGAGATACCAGTATCCCATTAATTCTCAGTGGATCTCAGTGGACTTCTAAAAACACCATGCAAACCAGACACAGGGATTAATTGCAGAAAGAATAGACACTATCACTTACCTCTGAAATATAATCGAGATTGCACAAAAGGCTTGTAAGCAGAATTAAAAGGAGCAGTAATTTCCTTCAATCAGTTTTGAGCTATTACGCACTACCAATTTTCATTAAGACTTCTTGTCTGCTCCTAGACCATACAATGCCAGGTTAATTTTAAAATTATTGTTACAGCCTGTCTCAGATTTCAGGTCCTCAAACTTTCATAGTTTATCTATATAAAAATGAATTTGTATTTTACAGTTCTCAGATATGTTTTTTAAAACTTTCTTCCTTTCTTGTAGCATCTATGCACTGACATGCACTGGTCAGTATCACCACAGTGCTACCACTGCATCTTAGCCACCTGTAGTGTCGGCGGTCTGTGTAATTTTGCCAGTGCTTTGCCACATATCGTGTGGTCAGCAGTCATGTATGTACGTGTGCATAGAAACTCCCAAACACATCTGACTGCTATTAAGTTGTAAGAGATTTATTGCATTGCAGAGCATGTGTTCTATTTCATAACCACCTCTTTGGGTCATGGTTTGCCCCATTAACATGTCTCTCTCTCTCTATATGTACACACAGTTTTCAAGCCCATGATAGCACAGCTGGATTCTCCATACAGATGCGTATAAGGTGGAAACAGGGTGTATGTAATACTATTTTAGAAAGTTCTATCACACTTTATATGTTGCTCTTTGCCTACCCCTTTTTGTTATTTTTTTGTGTACTTTTCAGTTTTTGTACATTTTAAAATGATATAGTAGTACCTCAATTATAATTGAGTGGTAAAAAAAATACTACTTCTCCCTTTGCTCACAGTATGTGTGAGTCGAAGCAAAGATTTGCAGACTGTGGAGAGAGAATTTAAAAGCATAATGGCTGTTACTGTTTGCTTGTGTTGCTAAGTTTGTTTTCTTTTCCTTTTTTTTTTGTTTTTGTCATATAATTTTTACTGTATGTTTTTCTCATGTGAAAGCATTTCGAAAGACATTACAATCCACCACCTTGACGTATAAAAGGTCATTAGTCCCACAAATTGTCATTTAAGTTTAACTTCAAATTCTACGGATTCTCTGTTTGAGCCTGTAAGAAATGAGACTGGGAGAGGAAATTAGGAACCACTCCTTGGCCAAGACCAACGCAAATTGTGAGAGACACCTCAGTGGGGTTTGATGGTGTGCCCAGCTGGAAGGATGCTCAGCCACGCAGGGTCAAGGAGAAGTGTCCATCACAGCCATGCTGTTGCTGCACCCTCCACACCTAACCTTTGGAAGGCTCCAGCCCTTCATCAAAAGCTATTTAAATATGTGACATGTCCACACAATCTCCATTTTTTTCAAAACGTTAGTGTAAGATCTGAAGAGTAAAAGGACAGACTAAACCTAAAAAAAAAATAGTGCAGGGATCTTCCACTGTGCTCTGCCGCCTTGATAAGTTGTTAAAGCTGTTAATGATATTTGGATTTTAGGAAACAGAATGGTACTCACATACCCGGTTTTCTGCTGTTATGATCTTCTGTAAGAAGGCTCTTTTCTACTTTTCTGAAGTAGCAGCTACAGGCACAGAGCTGAAATGCAGAGAAGCCAGACCACCATCTTTTAACTTTATCATTAAAAACAAAACCGACTCACCTTACAACTTTACCAACAGATTTTTAAATGACCGATTTGGGAATTGAACCATCCCTTTATTTTTCTCTTCCTCCTCATCCAACATCACTTCATCAGGTTTATGCTGGGCGGCGGGAAGGGGAAGGAGAAATGCTATAGAGATGCTGCTTGTGGGGCCCGGGGTGCAGCGGGGCTCAGCACCCGCTTACATCCAGCACTCTCTGCAGCCCTGCAAAGCAGGGCAGCATCCCTAGGGCCTCTCACGCACACGTCTGATGCTGCCATGTTATTCTGCATCTACAGAGCTCTGCTTCATTCAGACTGATGCTTATTCACACTTTGCCACTGCAGTTTTCCATGTTTAGCATCTCGTTGCAGGACAAGGCCATTTCTTGTGGCTGGAGTTCTCTGTTTCACTCAGAGATTTGCTTCACATCATGTCGCTCGTGTCCAAGTTGTAAAAAATGTTTGGTGGAAAATTAACGTATAAGCCATAAATACAATAATTTAGTCCCTGTTTTTATCAGTACAGACCAACACAGTTCTTAATTGCAAAACTGACCTGGTACCAAAGAAAAGGCCAGCTGTGCCTAATCATCCAGTGGATGGACCAGAATACACTGAATAAAGGAAATGGAAAGTAACGCCAAAATGTTTTAAGATGTAAAATGACACAACGTTCAATGAACACTTGCCAACATCATCTCTAATTACTGCAGTGATTAAGTAGTAAAGAACTTGGTCCCAAGAGGACTGCAGTTCTAAAGGAAATACGGTGCCATGTGTTACAGAATTTTTTCTTGCAAATCATTAAGGAAATTCTGCTTTCTGCGGTTCTCCTAACAAACTCTTTCTTTGCAAAAACCATGCTTCATTTGTGAAGTGCAAAGGGAGTGTAGCTTGCCTGCTTCTTAAGATTTACGTCTTTATTGCCTTATATTCAACTTGCCTTTTTGAAAAATCCTTTTATGTCTCTAAAGAAAGAAGCACAGAAAGCATTATATATTTGCATACTGTAAGGGTTCCTCTCATCCTCACTGAAGAACAAACAGAGAATAGGGGAGGGCTAGATAAAAGCATCAAGACCTTAACGCAGCATGGCAATGGCCTAACAAACAGCCAGAGAAACTGCAATTAATGCAAGACCAGTACAAAATCAGAGTCCTAGGGGACACCTTAGAATGCTCTTAACCATGAGATCAAAATTTTTCCAGCTTAAAAAATACAAAGCACGGAGAAAAAAAAAAAACACCCTGAGGTTTAGTAGCGAAAGTATTTGAATTGATTTTAATTTATGGGTTATGTTTAAACTTTTTATAGCTCTGGATCAAAATGTCTATTGTACACGCAAAATATATATTTCACTGTAGTATGCTTGTGTTTATTGCGTTTTACTCTCTCAGCAGGTGTCTCTTCTTTTCATTCAGCAAAGGAAGAGGAAAAATCCTCATCCTCTTGCAGAGCTAGGAGACAAAGAACAGTAAGGGAATAACCATGGTCCTTCTTCTCTGTTTTGTCCTGATTTTTCCGCATCAGATCCATGTCTCTGTCCTCCTCCTACCCTTGCTACACAGAGCTTCCAAACACACTATTGCATGTTCCGCAAAGAAATATTTAGCTCTCACAAAGCACTTTTATCAGTACATCAAAGAGACACAATTATCCCCATTTCACTGGTGCGAAAACCAAGACTCAAACATCATCTGTACGGAATATGCACAGCAGGGAAATAGCACGGTAAGTTCCCAAAATACGAATGCCATATGTATACATTAGAAATAAGGCAGTAAAGAACAGGGTATTTCTGTCTGCCGGGCGTTTTGTGTTATAGAGCACAAAGAGGTCAAGAGAGAGAAGGAAGAAAAGGCACCAGCCCCTACCACTCTGGTTTATAGGCATTCCCTTGTCCTAAGAAAGACATAGAAATCTTGCTGCAGAATCAACCTTAAAGAATTGAAAACAAGACCAATTGATTTCACATATAGCTTTTAGAGAAAAACACAGCATGTGATTAAATGTGAGGGAGAAATGTCAACATAACAAGTTACTGTCTGTCAGCCGTATGCCGATAGCTCGACCATGCTATGTCAACAGGTAAAATGCATTAGCAAAATGAAAAACAAAATTCCATTGTTTTTAGCCTGACTATGGCAGCAAATTAAAATGATTCCTCTTGCATCTTAGCAGATATGAGGTTTAGCTGGAAAGGCAGCAGATGCTCTGAATTTCAGTGTTTAAAATGAGAAATTGAGATGCTTCCTCCTTAGCCAAGTTGCTACAAGCATGGGAGAAGATGCTCTTTTTTTCCTCAGCACTGAATAAGATGTTAAACTTAGTTTTCTAAGCTCATTTCATGAATCATTCATGATCAAGTACAAATCCTTATGAACTCACAAGCTTCCTGGTCGAGAGCACTGAACCGGCAAGAAGAATATTTAGGGAGATTTAATGGGAATGACAAAACAGTTAAAAATGTGACTAAGGGGATCATAAACAGTAAGTGAATTCATTGGACCAGACAGGACACTTATCAGTTGGTTCAGTCCCATTTGCACTATCAGCAATGTTGATAATAAAAGTATTGCAGATTTTGCAAAGAACTTCCGATTCTCAAATTCTTTGTATATTTTAATGCATCTGTAGTTGTTATTTCTGTGGAAAGGAAGGGAATCGTGCCATCCTGTTGCAGTCGTGACTCACTGAAAACCTGTTTTGAGACTTATCAGTATGATGCTATAAGTCATGCCAAGAAAAACACTAATTCAGGATAAAATAGATCAAATTGCGGTTATGGTGACCAACAAACTTCTAATAAGTTTTGTCTCCAAAAAAACCCCAAACCTCATTATCCTGCTGGGGGAGGTGACAGAGAGGAGAAAGAGGGGTCTGGGGAGCCCATGCTAAGGGAAAAGGAAGACGACAAGATCTCAGAGGTTGTAAAGTGAACAAAGATGATGTTCACTGCTTTGGAAATTGCCAGGTGAGGGTTAGTTTATGACAACCCTACCTTCAACAGCCTGGTCAATGCCAAGAGGGTGGTCAGCTGGGAATGCTCAGTGCCCCACGGCAAGCAGCGCTGCACATCCAAGGCAGGACAGTCTCACCCTCCTTGCACCAAATCCTTCGGCACAGCCTCTGTAACTTCCAAAACAACAGGCATAGCTCTTTTTACTTTTAATGTCTACTGCAGTTGCATATAAACTTATGGGCAAATATGGCGGTGGCTTTCAGGTGGTGATTTGGAAAATAATGTGCAGGGTTATCTTCACAGGCTCCAAATTCCTCAGGGCTAGAATCCTCTAATACTCAAACTCTTGCACATCAATCTAAGGTCTTGGCTACCTCCAAACTATACCAGTGCTTTCCGGTAGTACTATAGCAAGCTCCTAGAGGCATCAGTCAGCTAGGGATCCTTTGCAATTACCTATCAGAAATAGGACACAAGACCAGGAGTGGGAACATTCTCAACAGCAGACACAATCTGTCCCCTGCCCTGAAGGAGAATGGAAGAGCCGTTCTCTAACCATTTTCAAATCCCATAATACCTCCATGATGCTGTCAAAATACAGGAACTGTTGTAATCAGAGACCTCATCTACATTAATGTTGTACAAACTGAGTACACCCAAAATGCAATGAGAAATTAATTAATCTCTTCTACAGCTTGCCACTTCATATTTTTGTCTGAGGTTTAGGTATAGTGGACAGAAATGAATTAAAATGCTGACAGATAGGTTAAGCTTGAATGTTTTTATTTTTAAGAAAATAGCAATGTCTAAAAATATTTTGAAATTAGTCATTTATGTTAAACATCAACTGTGATTTCTATTAAAAGAGCTCTGGTTTTCTTTTTAACTAGCTGTATTAAGAGAAAATCAGTTTTTCATACTTTCGGCTCATGCATTTGTAAAAATCAGAAATCACATGGTTCCTCAACTGCTCTGAATTGCATTTATACAGAAATGTAAGTAAACTTTCACCTTTTTGAAAGAGTAAAATCTATGTATTGCTTTGAAAAGGGCACTAAATGGCTCCTGCATTTAGGACAGGATGGCAAACCCTTTTTACTGCAATGTCTGAGATTATGCTGCTGGCCTTTGCCATGATGTCAAGCACCGGCCTTTGTGGCATTGCAATTTCCCTTCTAGAAAAAAGTTGATATTTGTGGAGCAGATTGCACTGAATGAAATTTGTAGTCTCTGATGCCTGCTAGTGGGACATTTGTTACATGCTCTGTTCTGAATGTAGTAATACATATTTCAACGTGGCACTGCTTCTGCAAAAGATTAAAAACCTCTTAGTCCTGTGAGACTTGTGTCAGCATCTGATTTCATGTGCAAGGTAATCTTTAAATATTAATACGGAGCAAGGTCATGCTCTCTTTAACCCCCAAAATGGAGTTAGTAAATCATGATCTGGCAGTAAAAATATACAGGGCACATCAGTATTTGTTTAGGGCAAAATCTAAATTTAAATTAAACTAAATTGGCTACTGGTATTTTTATAATCGCATATATGTAATATATTATCTGTGGGCAGCAGGGCAGCATGGATAGCCTACGAAGCTGTAGTTGAAAAACATTTATTAGAAGGATATTAATAAAATCTTCCCCATTGACAGCAGAGAAAGTGGCATCTGAAATACCAGTTAGATAAATCTAAAGTGGGAATTCAGAAGCTCTTGGGGCAAAGCTGCTGCTGTCAGATCTCTGTGGACTGCAGCAGAACGAGTGACTTTACACCAGATGAGCAGAAGCCTTTTGGGCTCTCATCTAAACTGAAACACTGATTTATGGCATGACTCTGGTAGTCTTTTTGACCTCTTTATATGACATTCATCCTACTAAGGAACAGAGGAGTGGGGAGTGCTGGACCTTGCTGGAAACTAGACGATAGATCCAAATAGACATTCCCTAGGCAAAATAAAACATTTCATAGTTAAATTTCTTGAGAGGGGCTGATGGGTTAGCCTTGTAATTCAATATACACTGCCATTACATGTTATCTGGAGCTCAGCTCCCAGTGCAGCTGAGGTTCATGCCACACATAACTAACCACATTTGTTTTGCTGCCAGGGGACCTCCTTTGCTGCGGAGATGGGGAATGGCTTTATCCTACAAAAGAGAGCCAGTTGAACTCTGTGAGGAGTCAGTATTGTGAGAGCATGACCTTTCATACAAAATACTTACAGGGCAACTGAGCGGTAGCAGAGTCTGGGGAGGGAAAGAGTCTTCATCTGAGCATTGGGAAATAAAAGGAGACAAATCATTTAAATTTAAAAACACAGAAAGTGTGCTTGCTAAATAGGCAGTGAATGTGTGTGTGTGATCCTCATTTAGAGCAAGGAACAGCATATATTTTAGCTTCAGCATTTAATGATTTGAACTACCAAATGGGCAAGGTTTTCCTTACAGAAGCATCTAAGACAAAAGGTGCTCGTAAATAATCGGCTAAAGTAGCTCCACTTTACTCTTTGCTCTGCTTCCTGAAGTTGCCAATTATTTAAAATTATGCATATAAATTTTGCAGCGTGGACTGCTCTGTCCACTGGGAGATGTGCTAAGGCTTTTAAACCCATTTCCCTTAGCCCTTTTACTTTGGTCTAAGCCCAAAAGTGTTTTATGGGCCTCATATGTGAAGGTAATGGGTGTCTCTGGATCAGGTCAAGCAGGCTGCATTACACCAGACACAAGTCAGTCAGTGAAAAGTATCCAGAACAGACTTGGAGTCTCCAAGAAGCAACATCTGCAGTTAAGTCTCTAACACTACAAAGTCGTTAAAATGTTTAAATCAGTCAACATCACCATTCGGGGCAGGTTCCTCGGCTCAGAGAAGCTGTAACATGCCCTTCAGCAGGGAAGATCCTGCTAGACCTCACAGAGCATGAAACTACCGGGTGGCAGTGGTTTCCAGCCTGCGGTCCATGGATGCTAAGGGACCTGTGGGTTTGTTCTAAAGGCTCTGCAATGGTAACAAAGAAAAGCTAATTTTCAGTAGGCTTATGTTTGTTATACAGGTGTCCACACCTCCACTGAAAGCCTTCTTAGAAATTCACAGATAAAGTCTGAACTAAGACCTTGCTCTCATATATAACAATTTGATACTAATACTTTACAGTTCCTTATTCACAGATGGATTTTTCAGTAGGTTCAGAAATTGCTTTCAAAGCACGTTTCCAATTCTCACTAAGCAGCTCTCACCTGCTAAAAACTCACTGGAGTTATTTTGTAATGTTTAAAAATGTATGGAAACCCAGTCCTGCCTGGCACTGCCTCATAGAAATCAAACCCTGAACACCAAAAGTCCTTCCTCTGAGGAGGATGGAGGAGCAAAGAAATAAGCCAGTGGGCAATACGGACATGGAGAGAGAAAAAGCAAGTTATCCAACAAAACACAAGCTTGGGAAAAGAGAAGGAGGGGGTAAGGAAAGTGGGGACAAAAGAGAAACAAGTCTAAAGATCAGCCTGTGAGAGCAGAAAGCCAAGCAGGATCTCACCACACCGTGTCTCCAGCCTGGAGGATGGCAGGGTGACAGGGTATGTGCGGGGCGGTGGCTGAGAGGTGGCAGCTCTGCTGGTGCCATGGTGCTGACTGGTCCCTCTCACAAAGTGCCACCATGCTGCTGTCGTCCCAGAAATTACTAGGTACAACAGACAACAAAAAATGTACATGCAAACCTGAGAGTGGCCTGTATTTGTGTACAGCCAATCCAGGCTTCCTCGGAGCCTCCAGGAAGACATTCATGTCCATTTAAAACAGAATGGGATCACAAATGCCTCGGGAATTCAAAATGTGCCTTCTAGTACAAACTCTCAGAATAGTACAGGAAGGTCATAATAATGTCCTTGTCACCCTGTGTTGGATGCCAAACTAGCATCTGTGGATGCAGACTACGTTACAGCCCCTCAAGGATGGAGCAGTCAAAGATGGGGAAACCTGCCAAAGCCTTGTTTTCCAGCTGGGATAGCAGAATAGCAGGTTTGGGTGCTCATTTTAGCCAAAGCAAGAAGAAGCTCCGCTGCTGGCAGAGCAAGAAGGTGCCACTGGCACAAGGAGTCACCCTGCCACAGGAAACCTCCCCAAGGGCTGCTGCTGCACCAGGGTGCTTTCAGCACAAAATGGGTTCTGAGAGGTCAGGAGGAGGTGGCCAGGGAAGAGGAATATGTGGACAGACAGTAAGGCTGGAGCACCCCAGGAAGCCTTTGGAAGCAAAACCTGCTTCAGGAGAAGGGTTGTGCCTTGTCAGGAGTAGAATCAATGACAAAGCAACAGAAATTAGCATGGTTTTAAATATTCCTCTAAAATAAATTATAAATCTTTTCGCCGTTGGGAGAGTCAGAACAAAAGACAAGCACAAAACTGCAGGCCAAATGCAGAAACCTCCATCTCACAGTGCAGGCAGATGGAGTTATTTAGTCAATCCTCTACTGTCTTCTCTGGGCTACAAGGAGAAAAAAAAGCTGCCCAAAGTTTCGGTCAATATTTACCTCTTGGGTTAATAAATTGTGATCCTGACCTCAACAAAAGTCAATATCTTCTGATTATTATACGCAGGCACCTTTTTATTTGTCCTCACTCATTGTGTAATGAGTCACCCGTTTCCACTGGCAACTTCACTTTAATTTTGAATGTCTGAATTGAACAATCATTTATACTCCAAAGGCAAAAGACAAAATTACTACAAACCAGAGCTGCAAAATGTGGACTAAGGCTGCTATTTCTAGTGAATAAGTGAGCTTGGGCAGGGGGCAGAAGGAATCAAGGATTAAGCACAGAAAATAGCCATTTTAAATCCTCTTTTAAATACCTCTGAGTGACAAGGAGCAGAGAGAGGAAAGCCCTGAACTGTGAGATTAAATACAATAAGGCTGCAAGTGTGGGAGGGAAGAAAAGACAACAATCTGGCCTGACTAGTGAACTTGCTTTAATGGAACATTATTAGTCTTTCTCCCCAAAATAACCAAGAGCAATGCCATAAAATACACATCAAGGGCAACAAGTATGGATGGGAACAGATGCGGGCCACAGAGGCAGACCTGACTGAAGGCCACCACAACTCACTGCTTCATTAAAGATGAGCTGGGCCAGAGCCAGAGGGAGAAAGCTCAGGGCATTACTTTCATAATTATGCAATGTTTTATGTAATACCACAGGTGTGCACTGTGCTTTCCTGGAAGAAATCAAAGCACAGTCTCCTCCAGCAAGACCAAGAATCAGCTAGAATCCCATTTTTGCTCTTCAACTTCTCATTTTTCTAACATCCCCCACTGACTATAATAAAAACGTCCTTTGGGCTTACAAGCCTTGTGATGCTGGAAAGATTTTTCACCCACACAACCCACTATTCTCATCTCTCGTTTAAAAAGTAAGTTACTTTACCAGTTTGTCTGACTTGACATCATTCTACTATTAATCACACTCTGGCAAACACTGGTGAGAGCAGCACACCTCTAGCTTAAGCACAGCTCTTTTTGAACAGTGAAAGTTCAGGAAGAGCAAATTATGATCAAAACAATCACGATCTAGCTACCTTTGTGAACACCTAACTAATAAATCCCATATAGACCCATCTTAGCACATTTCCTCTAAAAGCCAGATTCTGTGTCTGCATGGCACTACTCTGATACCATGTTACCTCATGCTGTAAACAAAAACTAGCTCATTAAGATCAAAGCAGGTCATGTTGTACTCATGGGAAAAGCCACAGAAATATTATTTTCAAACTAGAAAAGAAGCTGTTTTTCAGATGGGACATTTAACCCACTGTTAAGCCATTCAACATACACTTTTATTATCTGTTAACATCATGCTTAATTTCTATAATATTTAAAAAGGGATATCTCACACAGAAGGAGTGGAGTTACTCTGCCTGAGGTTCAGAGAAAGTATACCATCACAAGTAGATTTTCCCATTTACTTACAAAGCTGGTTTACAGCTCACTTGCTATAAACACGTTTTACGTGGAGACCAGCAGACAAAGCAAAGTCATTTAGACAGCTTGTAGACCAAAAAGCAGCTGATTTTCTGAAACAAAAATACACAACAAGAAAATAAAAATCCACTTCCCCCCAAGAAGTCACAATGCAGAATCTGACAATGCAAAAGCTTGATATATTAAAGGTTCATTTGATAGCCTCAGACCTGTTTCTACTGCGTTCAAACGTTCTCCACCATTAACATAGCTGAGATCCTTTATTTCCATCTAAGGACCTGTATTAGCAACTGCCACCGTTATCACATTGGTACCAACAAGTAGACATGCTAATTTGTGTGCCATTAAACAGCATGCATATCCATACAGGAAGGTTGGAAACTGTCTCATGAGCAGAAATGGATGAAGTTTCAGTAGGTTTGAATAAATTGGTGGACACTTTTCGGCTATGGAGGATTTTAATCAACAGCCTTTGTAATAGCTTGAAAATGGAAACTGCAAGAAGGTGGACAAAACATAGTTAGATGTTGTTTCTGAAAATCCAACACGCCCCTAGGGAGATGCTTACTTTGGAAAAGAAATTCTCAACAGGGAGCAGAGCAGAACTTGGGCCGAGGTTTTGGATGAGGTACTTCTTCCTCTCTGCCCTCTGCAGAAGGAAGCTCCACTTTTGGCATAAATAGTGCCACTCTGCTAGAGGAGCCGTGCCCAGGGCTTCGCCTGCACTGCGCCCACTACGAAGTGCTGCAAGGAATGCTGGCTTGGGTTTGTTTCTAAATTTCACAGCAAGCCAGTGCAAAGAGCAGAAAATATTCTTGACGTGTTTAGAGTAGCCTGGGCTGCTAAAGAGATTCAGCCAAGTGCCCTAAATTAGCTGAAGCTCGTGAATCCTAAAGAAAGGTATGAGGGTCTTGTGAAGGAAGGCAGGAGGCAGATAGTTTCCGCAGTAGAAAGCGGATGTTTTTTGTTAGAGACTTCTGGAGGTACTGACGGAACATTTCTGCTGGCAGCCAATATACTAACAGATATAAATGTTTTAAACCAGTAGTTCAACTCTTATTTATTCAGTCACTCTGACTATGGCTTATACACGATTTTAATTAATAAGTTTAATATTTTGAGCTGGATGGATTTCTGTTTTCTTCTGTGCTCTGTCTCTTCTGTATTTTTCCAAGCAATAACCCAACATATAAGGCACTCACCAGACCATAATTGAATGGACTAAAAAATAAGAATCATAAAAATACTTGCTTACAATACAAAGCTTGGATTAATATTCACAAATATTTGAAAGCACTGAAAGAATATTTGCAGTCTCCTCCTTTCTAGTCAAGTAAATCCTTGCTTTATGCGGAAAACAGTATTCAATAAAGAATACAATCTAAATTTTGAATTATATAAAAATCACAACACGTCCTTTTTTGCTCCTCTAAAATTCAATAAATAGTTCAATAGATCTTCTTTATTCCTTTCACCCTTCTGGGAAAAAAAGTGATTCTTAGGCAAAGAGCTTGCAGGCCAAATTTCAATCTGAAAATAATCTTTATAGCTGAGTTATAAAACAAAGAGAATAAGGGTTTATGATGTGAAAGTTGATGCAGACTTTACTGCTTTGGCACAATTGGTGAAGTTGCATTAAAAATAAATAAATGTAATGCAAAACGAACAAAAAAACCATCAACACACAAAACAGGCATTCTATAGACTTTGACTAAATAATAGAAGCTGTATGCTATCATGGCCATATAAATCTAAAGTCTTAAACCACTCCACCCTTATTATCTCTACCAAAAGAAAAATGTTTATAATAATACATATATTGACTTTTGCTTTTTGTTCAATAAGAAGATTTACTGCCCCACTCTTCAGTCAATTGTAACCTCTTTGGGTCAACAAATCTCGATACTGATCTCAATAGAAATCAATACCTTCTTATTACTTACCTCCGCATTTAGACGCCTATCACAAATTCTTATGGGCATTCCCTTGACAAGAAGAAATGAATACTTTCTCTTTAGTTTCTATACAAAATAGGCTTATGTACTTTTCATGGATACAGTCTATTTAAAGCCATGAAATGCTGCTGTATTTTAGGAAAGCAATATTATACATTAATTTCTGTAACTAGCGATTAAAGTTGCTTAGCTTCTCTGTGCTGTTTCCTTAAAAAGTCACAGACTAACTTTCTTGTAACTCCTGTTTTCTTCCCACATAAAATGCAATTGAGCAATCTGATATTTTGTCCTCACTAACCAAGAAAGGCAAATAACAGTAAAAATTAGAAAGCTAGTTGCAAGTAATTATACACAAACATGCCAGTTCAACACAGAAATGTAACAATTGCTTTCTCAGTTGCATTTGTATAAGGTTAGCATAAAATATGAGCCTTTAAACCCACTATCACACCTGAGTTTGTGTATGAATCAATTCTGTACTTCCATAGACAGAGTCAGAATCCAGACACGCTGTTCAGTACCTGAAGTGTCAAATGCTTGCTGTAAGAAGATGCTCAAAACAGGATTTTGTCTTATATGTAACCAGATTAAATGGGCATTTATTTACCATGCAATCCAAAGACTTATATAAGAATCCTAACATAGAGCTGGCTAATAAGGACTGTATTGTAAAGTACTGTCTCACTGGATATTGTTTGGAAAAATGGATTACTTAATTTTTTGCATAGGTTCAGAATATAAACTGAGAAAATACTGGTACAGAAGTCTGGAACACATGGCAAGGAAACGTTAATGGTAGCAGAAGTTATATTGAAAACTGCCTTTACAAGTGTCTCAGGCAACCACAAGGAATATCACTGCACTGGTCTTCTGGTCCTTTCCAGTTGCACATGTGGTATAATATTAGTTGTGTCAAACATAACAGACAACAGATGGAGCAATGATCTTAACCTTGAATGCTATTATTTTCTTATCTTGTCTTAAAGTCTTCTTTTCTGGACATCAAAAACGGTAGAGTATTTGTACTCCCAGCATCAAAAAAAAAGAGAGAGAGAGAGACTAGGAAAAGTCTACACTCAAGACTTAAACATAAAATCCATTTTTAACTTTTAGCCTAGTCAGAGCAATTCATGCGACATTTGAGGCTTGCTTAATGTTAGACATTCCCATCACTGTCCCATAACATCTGCATTGTCTGAGGTAAGATGAGAATATACAATCTGCTGTAACTTTGCTTTCTTGTGTTTGTCAGTTAAATCTTAGTCTGAAAAATTCCATAAAGTGAACATTTAGATGCAGTTTAAGCACAGAAGGCCCCATGCTGCACTTATTTACAACATCTTTGTATACACACAGAAGACAAAAGAGGTGCGATGCATGAGGATCATGGCTGTACTTACCTAAGAACTGTATTTGACTAAGGTAAGCCATTTCAGAATTAAATCATTTTTCAGGCTAAACAAAATCAATATTATTTATAGGATGTGATAGCAGACCTAAAATAAATAAATAAATAAATCTAGCTTTTTTAAAATAAAGCTATATTGATTTCCAAAATGTAAGGCATTAGACTGGTAAGTTACACGTAATTGCCATGTAAAAGATCTAGGTCAAGAAACACCAGTAGAACTGCCATTCATCTAATTAGTCAAAGAACCCAGCGAAAGGTCAAGCAAGGTTAGAGTGCTCTGTCTAGCACCTGATATTCCTGCAGGATGACAAGATAATCTTCATGACCAGAATTAATGAGGTTTCTGACCATCAGGTGAAGGCCATGTACTCCCTGGGCATGGGCACTGCAGCAGGGAGGCATCGAGAGCCTCCCACCACCCATCATGGCCCATTCCCAACTGGTGCAACTCTCCGCTGAGCCCAATCTGATAGCCTTGTTTGGATGGCAGCACCCTCATTTACACCCTCATAGCAAGAGTACTGGATCCACAGAGGCTTTTGATCCAAAGCACATATGGTACTAGAAGAGAAGGTAAGCCCAGCTACCTTCCACCATCTCCTCTGCTGTGGATCTCCATGGGAAGGAGTCCAAGCGTGCAGTTGAAGAACAGACACAGTGGGATGCAGCTGGGACTGTAAACAAGTATGTATATGACCCAGAGCTGCTGTGTGGAAGTTCTCCATGAACACCAGAGAACAGAGATACTGCAGAGATCCATCTAATCAGCAGATAATGTTCAAATTAGACTACAGTGGCTCCTGTAAGAAAGAAGAATCTAGGATTTGGTTCCTATTCTAGAAAACAGTGAGGATTACATTAACTGAAACTGACTGTGATGCATTTCCTTCTGAAGAATTGGTATCAGCCAAACCATCTCCAAATTAAAATATTAGTGCATTTTTACATGATAGTGATTAAAGTGGGTGGACTTCAGAATACTGTAATACGAAGGATGACAATAATCAACATGGATGAAGTACCAGTAGAACCACGGCAGAGATTCAACAAAGATCAAGTGCCAGAGTACAGGAAGATGAAGGAAAGAGGAAGAGACTAGAGAACATTTCTCGAGGGCAAAAATAAGGTTAAAGAATGATCATTAATGTGCTACTGACACTCCACAGTTATAATGAGAGCTGTGCAAATGAATATATAATAAAGAATAATAATAGTAGTTGGAGCAGCATCAGCTAGATAGGAGGAGGCAGAGGACAATAGGAACATCGGTCTAATAACAGAGACATTCTGCCCTGACTGTGGCAAAGGCTTTGGAAGATGCTCAGGGGGAAGGAATCTCCATAGAGATCCATGAAAGCCGTTCCTTATTATTATTTTGCAGAGAGATGTCTACACCTGAACAAGCCCTGAGGCCCATTCAGATTTCCTGAAGGTACTAGAAGATGAAACCTAACTTTGAAGTGTGAAGAACTGAAGCATAAGTGGTGTTTTACCACACTCTGAAGGAGGTGGGCTATCTCCACGTCTGTCGGCTGAGAGGCTTCGCAGCCCTGCTACCACACCCAACAATCTCCTGTGCATTTTAAAATACCACTTAAGTTTAAACCCATCGTGTTTCAGGTTTTGGTTTCAAAGTATCTTCACTTTATATTATTGACCAAACACAGGATTATGGATCGGTGTTTTTATAGAGCAGAGAGGAACACAGTGATGCGGGGAGAGGAAAATACTGAAATGCTTGGTTTTCCTCCATGCTAATACATGCACCTCTTATCTCCTGAAACAGAGTTCAGATATGACAGAAATCTTTGTCACAATTTGCAAAACCTGAGCTCCCTCATTCACTAATTTCTATAGCTGCAGAATTAATAGGATTGATTACAGCTAGCATTTGACTTGATTGCATTTTAATTGAAAATCTTCAGATGTATTAAAGATTTTCTACTATCAGCCTTTCAGATGACAAGAGATGATGAGGCTGATGGAGCTACCAATGCAGCCAAATTTTTAGTGGAGTTTTGACTGTGAGGGGTATTGCTATAGGAACCTCTCAAGTTCCAGCACATATTTCACCAGCAGAAAGCAAAAAGTACTATTGCGTTATGTATTCCGTTCAAGTTTCTCACTTGGAAAGAGTTATGATTGTCATACTTGGCCAGGTTTAAATTGACATTTTTATCACAACATTCCTGGCATGGTACTGCAAGTTACTTGCTTGTGAGTAGTTATCAGCTGGCAAATATTTAAAAAGAGGTTGGCTGATTAAAATTATATGCCAAAAGCTATACAGAAACAACAAAATAATGAAAGGCAGCAAAGATTCTTTTAAAAAATACATATTTTCTCAGAAAGGAAATGTACAGATGCAGAAGAGTCATAAATCCCACATCTTCATTTAATATTTGATCATCAAAAAGCTAATAATTAAAACTGGGAAGGTTAGGTTGGTCAAGTTTTACAGCTGAGCGCACTCCCTGAGCATGCTCAAATCAACGCTTATGAGATTAATTTATAAGCTCTTCAAATTCTGAATCTCCAAGGTTTATGCTGTCTGTGCATTGTTTGCATAATGCAGCTTTACACTGCTAAAGCACTACCTATAAAGGGATTATTTTCATATTCAGCACATTAAAGATATAGCACAATTCATAGATACCGTACTGTGTTTATGCCTGAGATAGCAGGTAAAGTGTCTCTCGTTCTGATTATCTGTGAAGCAAACGTAGGAGCGTGGATGTTTTGGGAGAGAGTGTACCCTTAGTGAAATTAATTCCCCAATGGTTTTATTAAAGTCTGCAAATTGCATTATTTTCCCATCATATTTGAAATATTGCACTTCCTTAATGCTTGCTCTAACCCATGGCATGCCATCTTCCCTGGGGTGTCTAGACATGGTGTCTTAGATTTATGTGTATGATCTCAGTGTGTTACAACATCACTCCTGACTAATGTATTATTACAATACTTACATATATTCCCAAGTGTCACTGTATTGATTAGAAAATCACCAATCTGCATATGCACACCATCTGTGCTTCAGAGAAGCAAAACATGCAAGATAACATTTGCTTTACTCAAAGGGAAATTCACGTACTACTAAAAGAACAAATGGGAACTCTTTTTTATGTTTTGTTTTGTCAAATAACAAAGAAAATGAACAGTATTTTTGCAAAACAACAGTTCATGCCTGACAGTTAAAAACAGAAGCATTTTCCTCACTACAGAGCAAGGAGATCTACCTTTAGTAACGTTATGCAAACAATCTGCCATTTTAGAGATAGCAAATAATACAGAAGAAAAGCATACTGGTGCAATGAATTTTAAAAATCTCAGCTCAAATGCAACAACAGAGGACTTTTCAGCAGAACTGGCTGTCGTCAGCAACGAGTCCTTTCTCAGCTGAAAGCTCCAAAAGTGGTTGTAAAAGATGAATGAGGCCCTTGCTTACTGGGGTGAAATGCTTTTAAAGGACAAGAATCTGCTTATCTTTGATTGATTGCTCAGTCTGATACTTTCCTTTATAAAGTTTATTGACTACAAGCCCATAAATCAAAGAAAAACAAATCACAGGTTCAATTTTGGGGGCACTGACATCCTGCCATCTTTCAGCAATAGCTTAGAAGTCACAGGGCAGGGAAGAGGAGGGATACGGGGGACTCACGGAGACAAAAGCATCTATTTCAGATAAACCATTACTTCAAATGTTTCTAAATGATTATTCATTTATGCCCGATAACATTTTTAAGTCCAGAGAAAGATGCAGACAACCAAGGTACACCAAACCTTTTTTGAATGTCCTTAAATGCTGAATTTGCAATGAAGAGATACTTTCCAGTGTGTTGCTGTCTCTCTCCAGTTCTGCTAGAGTACAATCACATTCCCACACATTCCTCACCATCTGTAAGGATGCTACGTTTAAAATTTAAATTATCAAAGCAAGAATCAGAGTTCTTTCAGGGGGATTTGAGGGTTTGGGAAGCTTAAGATCTCTGTACTGAAAGCCCCCCCACCCACATAGAAAAATAGTTGCATGTAAGGAAAGCACTAGCCATGGATCTTGCTCATATGTGGCATACAGTATAATATGACAGCACAATAATACAGATTAATTTGTGCTGTTGACCTTGACACACTATTCTATTGTGTCTTCTTTTAAAGTCAACACTCGGGTCATGAGAACATCTGGTGTTTAACAAAAAATCCCATTCTGAAGTGCTAAATGTGTTGAAACAAATGGTACTGTACTATCATTATGCAGTGCAACCTCTCTGTTAGGGGTCTAATTTCAAGGCTACCCTGACTGAACTACATTATTATTAGTGGTTTTATAATTCACATCTTGCCACAGTACACAAAATACCTCATTATCAAAAGTAGCCTTTTGAAAGCTAGATTGGGTTCCATGTAAGCAGGACTGACTGTCGCTTTCTTTTCATTTTATCTTTAGAGACATCTGGAAGGGCTCAGCCTGCACACTGCTGAGCATCCTGGCCCCAGCCCAGCAGAGCACTTTAGCACGCACATGTATTTATAGACACAAATAGCCCTCTTTATTTTAGCAGGACTTGCTATTAAGTTACATGTGCAACGTTACCTTGCTGAATGTAGGAAGTGAGTCCACCACGTCAGCTAGGAATTGTACAGCACTCTGTATTGCCTTCTCCCTGTTTTACACTGTCTTATTTTCAGATCATGCTCCAAATCTAAGCTGGTGCTCAGCACAGGGAACGGCCGGCCGGCGCAGCCTTTTAGTGGAAGACTGAAGACTGGGAAGGCAATTGGTGGCAAAGAGTGAGCAGCTTTTTTTTCACAAGAGTATCTCTATGATGCTTAATATGCAAAAAGAAAAGACAAAAGATAGCCATGCTGCCCCACAGGGTCTTCCAGCACATTGCCACCCCTGACACCACTGCCATCCTCATGCCTCTCTCCCACCACTCAGCCCCCTCTTTGTTCCCCAGCGGAGATTCTCCATGTAATAAAATACATGTTGTCTCTGCAGCATCCTAGGGAACCTCACAATGCTTCCTCAGGCAGGACTAATGGTTTCCAGTGGTCTGATGACCTTCACCTGACCGGAAGCAGATCACAAGCTCTATTAGCATTTCAGCTTTCCCAATTAGCAGGAAGGCGCACCAGTCCAAGCCAGGCTCCTCCACTTCATAAATGTTGCTGTCATTTATGTCCCAGCAAAGCAAGTATAAAATGTTACTGTTTTTCATTTTCCACCAACTTGCACTCACTATGCAAGTACAGGCAGAAAAGAATTGGTCGTAAGAAATATACCAGTAGCTGAGTACCACCTATCTGACACAGCAACTTTTTTTTTTGATCAGGTGGAAAAAATCCTCACAATCAAGAGCATGCAAAAGCACTGTCGGCTTCTATGAACTAAAACATGTGAATGATATTGCCTGAGGAGCGACTAGTACCTCCAGCTTTTGAGAAAAGGGAACATTGCTAAGGAGAGTACGTGTGTGTGTTTATAAAGAGCAAGAGCTGTGCATGCTGAGCCAAGCAAAGGAGGAGTGGCAGGAAGCTGCTCGAGGTTGTTTGGCACAGAAAAGTAACAGTCCAGAAAATACCTTTGACTCACAGCAGGGCCAGAGGAGGAGAAGGTGGCTGTTATGCTGTGACTTGGGCCAAGGTGAAGTCATTTCCAGTTGTTTTAAATTAGATTTCTGCCACAAGGTCCCAGCTGATCTCCATGAGAAGTTCGTATATGGTTACTGAAAAGAAGAAAAAAAGAAAAAAAAAAGACCGATATTACTGAATGAGAAGACAGCATCAAGCAATCAATCGCCAAAGACCTAATCTCATTAACTCCTTCTAAGATTTCAGCTGTCAGTCTGCAGTCGACGGCTAGCAGAAAACTGAATACAATGAAGAAGACATCTTTTAAACATTATTTTTCCTGGCCATCTACCAGATCTTTTATACTTGTTTGTTCTGCAGTTTCTTAGAAGTTACAACTGCTGAAGGAAGTAGAGAAAATCCAGGGAAAAAAAAAAAAACCTGCTCTCCTATCCAGCTTCATGCCGCTGGGTCAGTGATTAACAAAGACAAGGTCCTACTGCAGGGAAGCTAAATGGAGTTCATTATGGACATGAAAGTTAGGGGGGCCAAAAAGGTGAGGCTATAGGAAAGAGGATGAAATAAGAGCCTAACAAGTGTGGATTTTACTTCCTCAGTACAATAAGGACAGTTTTTAACTACCAAGTACTCTTAAAAAAAAAAAAATCTAGGTAATAGTGACTTTAAGACAGATATTGTCCTATATATCATCCCGCAAACGCTCAGGAAAATTAGTATTATAATGTATTACTTTAAAAAATCTGTTGTGCTGCTATGACTAATCTTTATACTAAGTGTCTTGCAGACTGAAAATTTGTTTTTGCAGTTTTCTGGAAAAATTGGGAAAATGGAAAGAAAGCTGAATATCATTTCTGTAGAGTAGAATGATGCCCACTGAACCTAGACAGAGACATGTACCTCAAAAACACCACAAAACGATGAGCCTTTGTCACCAGTGCTTACTGCTAGAGTGCCTGGGGAATGCCAGTGCTTGCTAGGGGTGCTTCTCCCCAGCAGACTTCCAGGAGAAAGACACTACAGACAGCTCGCTCCTATACCCACTGACAAAGCCTGGAGCTACAGCTAGCAGAAACTGAGATATGAGAGGATTTTCTTCGCCCTGAGATCCGCAAGTGATAGCCTGCGTCTCACTCGCAGAGAATTTTTCGCCAGACATCATAGTACTGGGCACCTGGGCAACATAACAAGAGCCAACTCTAACTTCAACTTGTCGTTTTTACTCCCAAAAATCAATAGTGAGTAATTGCTCACGAAAGGTCTAAAATGGACTTTAGACCTTTTACGAGATACGACTTAGGAGATGATCTGTTGTCCAAGCAACCCTTAGAACAGACAGGAAGAAACAGATGTTAAAGTAAATTAATGCAGCATTAACCTGTCTCCAACAGCTTGTCAGTGGAAGGGAATTCAACAAGCAGCATGTCCTAGAAGAGGGAAACTGTCCCCATTTACATGGCTGTGCAAAGTAAGCCTCAAAATAAAGCAAGAGGATCTGTCAACTGACTGTTACAATGGGCACAAAATGGGTCCTTACAATGAACACCCCTGAACAACTGCAGTCTCATGGGATGAAAAAATGCAAGTCTGAGCAAACCAGGTAAGAAGAAGAAGGAACAAATGGACAAAAATGAAAGCTTTCAGTCATCTTTAACATATGAACGTCAATGAAACTTCCTAGGACCTTACAGCCACTTTGCTCTTCAGAAAGTGAAGGGTAGTTTAAAACAGGACTCTCTGATTTAAATTTCTGAAGTATTTAGGTGAAAATTTGGCTTGTAATAGGAAAAAAAAGCTACCATACTGACACATGGTGATAATCATTATAAGAACTATTGCTAAACCATGTGAGTTCTTGAAAATATCATACTTTAACTTCGCTCCCACTGTTACATGTTCTCAGACTTGAAGAGAAAATGAAGAACCTAGTTTGTTATTTTGCTCAGATAATAACAGTCATAAAAATAGATTAACTGTCAGTATCATGAATTAATATCACAGTAGTACAGAGGCTCAAAATAACAGACTTAGGCCATAAGCAAAGCCGCAAGAACACAAAGCTTATGCTTTGACCTGGGAAAGGATAGACGCATCGCTACTATGGATAAATGTTTACATAAAATGAAATTCATTTTTAATAATTCTGTGTGCTTTTAAAATCTGCAATTTTTTTTGTTCTACTTATAGAACAAATTATTTTGTTTTTATGTTCTACATACAGAACAAATTATTTTGTTCTACATATAGAAACAGTTTTTGATGTTAAAGCATAACATGCTAGCTACAAAAGCTAATACCGAAGTTAAAAATCTACAGCTTTTAGCTCATGGTACGGCTTTCAATTTTTTTTATTTTTTTTTAAGAACCTCTGAACATCTAAATGATAACATGTTTCAAGTAGCTGCTCCTTCCCCGGAGTTGAACAAAATTGAAAAGATCAAAGTTAGTGCAATCTTGTTCAAAGGTGAAGAGGTGAAATCTTATGTGTGCTAGAGGATCAGAGCAAATAGAAATGTACAATGCTTAGTGTGCGACACCTGAAGCCCACTTTCATCAAGGTACCTCATTTTCATCTGAATTCAGAATGTTTCTTATTTTATGGTAAGATAAGGAACAGCACTGGATTAGCTTGGTTACAGAAGAGAAGAAGCCCTTCCTTAGCACTGAAAGTAAACATCAGTAAAAGGTGAAAATGGTCAATTTTTTTTAGAATGACTAAATTCACCACATTAAATTCTATATTCCTTCTTTAAGTAGCATTTATATAATTGAGTAAGATGAAGCCATTACACCCACGATGTTTCAAGTATCATAATGCTGTTGATAGTTGAAGAGTTTCTTGAAAAAACACTATGTTTTGAAGGGGGCTGCAGAGAGGGGCATCTAAAAAGGGTGTTTTTTTCCCATAAAATCTTCATGTGACTGATGTGCCCTGACATAATGTATCATGATGAAATACAGCTGCCAAAAAAGAACTTCAAATGATGCCCTTTTTCTCGAGGAAAAAAAAAAAAAGTGATAAGAAAATAGGCACCTTTTCAGCAAAAGCTTTTAAAGCTTTAAAAGCATGGCAACCAGTAAAAAGGTTCTCAGGTAAAGGCTTCTTTACTCAATTTTGTCTAAATACCTAGGAGCTAAATGGGGGGGTAAGGGTATGGAAAATAATGCTCCAGCCTCTGTGAGAACCATATCCTGAGCACAAGGCACCCATGACACAAGATGACAAGATTTTAATATCCTTGTGCTACAACGGCATTTCAAACACAATGGAAGGTCAGCTTCCAAATTATTGGAAATTGTGCTGCATTACCCTAACAGCGCTGATCTGAGAATTTTTTAGCATAAACCTGGACTTGAATATAGCAAAGTGGTCACACACACACGCACAAACATTCAGAAACCAAATAAAGATCCACTTTTCAATTTTCCCTTTTTGAATATGTAGAATTTCTTTTGCATATTTTCCTGTGCAAGGGCTGCTGTTATATGGTGCTCTTAAATTCTAACCTGTACTCCACAGCCTTAAAGCAATAACTGTTATTGTATATATTGTCTATTATGGGTCAAACCTTGACCTGAAAATCAGGTCTGCTCAGGAGTACTATAAAAGTCTTTTATATACAGCCCTCCTAGGAGCAATTTCACACAGCTATCTGCCAAAGCATGTTTCTCAAGGACTCACCCAGCACATCCACACCCAAATCCCTGTTTTGTTTTCTTTCAAACCTCAACCCTGCTAGAAAAGTCTGAAAGAGGAAAAAAAAAAGTGTTTAGTCTTTCAGTGGTAGTTCCAGAAAACGAACCCCTCAAAACAGAGCATGTGGAGGCACTAGGGTCTGCAGGCTGGGCATGATCTGGGGTTGAGGGACACAAAGGTGACAAGATGTCTAAAGAAAAGATCTAAACATTAAGTGCTTGGAGAGTGGCTACCTCCAGTATAATACATGTGCATGATTAGACCAAATGCAACTGAATCTTTCACCAAACTATTACCTTATATTAGATCAGAAATTATGTTGTTCAAACTTGGAAAACTTCAGGACTGTTGTTTGGCACACACATTTCTATTAGCTCTCTTCTTCGACACATAAACATGCACCTCCATCTGCCATGAAATATGATCTAAAATACACATAAGCAGCTCCCAAAGGGGTTACCTTGAGGACACAAAATTTGCTGTTTCCTACATGTCAGTACAAGTCTTAGATGGCTCATACGTGTTAGCACAACACTTAAAGAAGAGGAACCAAGCCCTCATGATTTCCTGTTTATCTGAGCTTCAGATTACCATTTTTTATTTTACCATTGAGGTACAGAAAGAACTGATCTAACATTCTATGTCTATGACCAGCCTCCCAAGATTAATCTGAACAGATAACTGTGAAAGTGCTGTAGGTAAACTAAATCTCTTGACTACAGGGACCCTCTATATGTTTTATAAGAAATGTTAGATTGACATAAAATATATAAGGATCATCCACATTCTGGAGTACAGAGTGGCTAACTTGCAAACAGAGGTTGTGCCAACTGTATTTTTATGCTGGAGTTTGCTCTTGCATTTTGGTGGCAGATAGACAGTCATGTTTGCTGCTTCAAAAGGGGTGATCTGCTGGGATTTCAGATTTCTCCTGAAATATTCAGCAGAACCAGCTTCAGTTACTTCTTTCACCAAATATTTCTGCAGTGTTCAGATGCTCCCAGCATAGCTCCCACGCTTCCCTACAAACCACTATTCTACATAAATCACAAATGACGTGTTGTAAGCATAAGGATGGCTTTTAGTCATTGAAGACTGCACCAAGAGCACTGTGTTTGGAGGCATGGCTTCTATTTCCTATATGACTCTCCCATTTGTCTGTATAACAGAAAGCCCTCAGAAAGCATTCAGCCAGTCACTATTCTGGTTCTCATGATACAGACAGATTCTCATAAGGTGGGATAATAGGTCAGATGTATCATAGTGTTATTGTTCCTTTCTGTATTTGTATTTGTTGTGGACTATAAACCCTGATGATCCAATAAGGGGCTGTGACCATGAATCCCAACTGGCTGCACAGTGCTATTTCATGGTGGGGCGAGTCCAGCGGTAACGAATTCAGTCAACATAATGATTTCAGTTTCACTGCGTTGCTCTGCTTCCTGGGAACCTGCAGAAGATAAGTGAGTGTGTCACAATCATAAATTCAGACACATACAACATTAAAATATCTTCTGGAGCTTTAAGTCCCCATGAAATGTCAGACTAATAAATATGGTGATCATATTTGCTATTTGGCAAAAATATTAATTAACTAGGAAAAGTTAATAAAAATATATTCCCCAAAATTATGCAACAGACAAAATATTTTTTCTTATTCATGGTTATATGAATGCAAAATGCCACGGATTCTTCATCTTTAATACCTAAGGGATTTATAAGCATATTGCATCCATAAAACTTGGTTCATCAGTACAGTACACAGCCCAGATATGCATATTTAATTACTCTGAAAGTAATTTACTTGTACAGATGGTGGTATTAGAAGGTCTTACTTCAATTTAAATTACTTCTATTTGAAAAATAATGTTATTTTGCTATGAATCTTGAGTGAAGAATTCACTCTTATTACAGATGAATAATACTTGACAATCGTAATTAATCTGTGACTAAGCTAATACCTCCTCAATAAATATTTTGTTTCAGATTTCACAAAGCGGAGCACCCTCTTTCCAGGAGGCTGGTCTAGCAGCATTTCAGATTCGAACCTGCTTATCGTGAGGGGTCCCAGCCTGCTCTAGGGGTAGCTGAACATAAAGTCACAGAAGATTTTGTTAAATATCCCTGAGACCTCCTAAGGAAAAGAGGCATTGCAAAACAGTTTGCTTCTTTCTGTGGATTAAGCAGGGATTAAGGCTCAAAGAAAACACACCGGGGTCCCTGGCAGGGAGGTCGGGGTGGTGCAGGCTCCCCTGCCGCCATCCCACCCCACGCACCACCCCAGCAGCAGCCATTTCCAGCAGCATCCGCAGAGGCAGCGGCACCTGGCAGCACGTTGTGTTACCTCCTACACCCGTGCTGGGAAAACACAAATGCCTCTTCAAGCGAGGCCGTTTTCCTGTACAGCTCTGTGCGAGTTTGTGAGACTTTCTGCGGGGAACGTCTGCCTGTGTTACGGCGCTGGCAGTCTCAGAGGTAGCGTATGCACCGTGTGCCGCCGGGGTTGCCATGGTAAGCATTCATGTTTTATTGAAGACTAAATGGCCACAACCCACGTAAAGGGCTCCCAAGTGGCCCTAAAATGTGCTCTGTCTTCCCCTTCCCCACCTGTGTCCACAGGACAAGGTGATTTTTTGGCAGTCGACCTGATTTTGGGGGTCCACCCGGAATAAGGTGCTTTGTTCCTTTTACCTACATAACTTCAGCCTCGTGGCCTGGATTTAATACAACAAACCAGCCGTTGTGGACTTGATGCTGGAAAACATCTGCATTTCCCAAAGAGCCCTGCAGGAGCTGGAGATGCTCAGCAGCTGCAGCTCCGAGCCACTGCAGGACCACCAGCCCCACACGCCTTTGTTAAATGAAAACGGGGGATCCCCACTTCTCCCCATACCTGCAGAGCCGGGGTGACACCACAGACTCAACAACAGTGCTCCCACCGCTCTGGCACGCTGGCTTTAACCCTTCAAAGACCCACAACAGCCACACACAACAGGCAGAGGCTCAGCATAGGAATAAAAATACCCTACGGTGCCGCTGGTCACGTGCAGTCCAGCAGCAAGTTCACCAGACAGCGTGACCGAGAGACTTCAGTAGAAGGGACAAGACTTGGTGCTGGTGGCCAGCTGCCGCATGCATCGCTGTGTGCCTTCCACTAGGTAGGAAAAAAGGGTGAGGCCAGTGCGAGTGACAGCAGCTCTGCGGTTAGCCTCGTGGCATAGCCTCTGGCGACGGCAGCAAGGGGTGCGAGGTGCCGGCCAGCAGGCTGGGGTGCACCGCGGAGCGGTGGGGCTCAGGTCCACAGCGGGAGGGACAGTGGGGAGGTGGAGGGCTGCAAGGAACAGTCCTGCAGAAAGAAGTAGGGGATGAGAGGAGGCGAGTCAGGAACTTGTAGAAGAGAGGGAGTAAACAGATACAAGTTGTAGGATGGCTGTAGCTGAGCTGCTCTTAATTACAAAATTCCTCTTTGAAGCATGCTGCTTTAAAGCATAGAAATTCAAGTCTACAGTTTCCATTTTAAAATGCAGAGTCAAAAGCCCCAAACAGAAGAAGTATCTTAACAGTCGCATCCCTTATTTTCATACAATTTCACACACACACTCATACACTTATAAAGTCAGCCCTAAACACAAGATCCATAGTAAGTTTTTCAACAAAATAATCCTTTAGACACCAATAAATCAAGCAACAATGACACAGGGATATCATAGAATCACTAAAAATGTCACCACAGTTAACAAGCCAGCTTTCTTCCACAAAAAATACTGGTGAATAATCATCCATCAGTTAGCACTTCAAAAAAACATGCCTGATGTTGCTTGCCTAAAAAATGATGGGAGTGGAAACACTGTTTGCTTGCCAGGTTATTTTCTTTTCAGGAAGAGAAATAATGAAGGGAAACATGGAGAGAAGAATAAATAAAAATGAGGGGGAAAAATCCGTAATAATTATGCTGTTGCCTCTGCCTTTCTCACTATCGGATTCCTCTCCTGTACCACACTGTGCCAAGCCACTCACAGGCAGGGCATCCTCCAGATGAATCAGCACAGTGGCACGCGGACTCTCTAATGTACATCAGAGGCACAGAGGAGGTGTTTGATATTGTATTTATGAACAAATCAGAGACAAGAGCTTGGCAGGGGTTTTTCTGGAGGAGGAGAAGAACTAAGGGAAATAAGATTGTATGTCGGCTTTGGAGGAAAAAAACACTTCATCATCTTTTTAAAGTTTATATTAACCACACACTCTGTTCAGCCTCATCCTCTAAGTGATAAATTAAAACAGCATACACGTGATCTGCAGATTCCTTCTTCATCCATCTCTCACAAAACACGATACAAAAGGCCGCCTGTACTAATCAGGGCTCTTTCGCCAGTCACACCGCTGCGTGCCAGGGAGGGCGGGCTGCAGGGCACAGCGCACTTACCGCCTGGCAGGCACGGCCGGGTGCTGCGTCCCCAGCCCTGCACACGACTTCTCCTTAGCACAGGAGAAACTCCGTGCTGGCAGTAGCACCACAATGATCAGTTTACTTCGCTAAAGCAAAGCCGACAGATTATGCCCACGGGCCTGCACGCCACCACCACCTCATAGGTAGAGCCTCATACTTGGTTTTTTCCTGTCTGCAAAGCCGCACCTGTAAGGCTTTTTATTTTTTCTCCTTTTCAAAATAGGAAAACCAGATATGGCAACCATTAATCAAGCAAGCAATAAACCGTAATGTCAGCTGAGGGGGAAGACAGAAGCTGAAGGGGAGGAGGACGAGACACTCTAGCATATCTCCTGCTGAACAAACGATGTTACGTCTGCAACTGAACTGTAGATCATACCAGATCATCGTAAGGAATGAAAATTGTTATCTTTCAAATATTTCATTGACAAAACAGTTTAATCAGTAGATCACCAGGCACATAAAATACTGATATATGCATATAAGCTATTGTACACCTCGATCTCAGGATTTGTTTGCTAAAATGGGGTGTGTGGAGTGGGGGAGTGCTCCAGTGGAAGAATGAGCATCTCCAGCCTGCCTCTCGTAGCTCCTGTTTCCTAGCCTACACCCTTGCAGCAACTGAGAGCTGAAAACAGAACTGGAAGCTCCTGCTAAGGTAAAGAGTATCTGAAGGGCAAGGGCTCTGCTATTCCAGGTTCTGAAGAACACAGTTAATATACAGTTAGTCCTTACAGGGGAAAATCTCCTAGTGCCCCAAATGGCAGTTTTCCCAAGGAAAGGCTGGACAAATGCTTTGGTTTGGCTGTACAGTTTCAGAGGCACTAAGGCCTGGAGGGAGAGTTACAACGATAGGTCTGACTTGTAAAACATAGGCAATGAAACAGAACTCACTGGCCTTCAACATCAGGCCATCAGCTGAGTGAATTAGAATGGTTCAGCTGGAAGGGACCTGCAAAGCTCATCCAGTCCAACTGCCTGACCACCTCAGGGCTAACCAAAAGTTACAAGCATGTTCCTGAGGGCATTATCCAAATGCCTCTTGAACACTGACAGGCATGGGGCATCAAGCACCTCTCTAGGAAGCCTATTCCAGTGTTTGACCACCCTCACAGTAAAGAAATTTTTCCTCACGTCCAGTCCGAACCTCCCCTGGTGCAGCTTTGTGCCGTTCCCGCTCGTCCTGTCATCGGTTCCCAGGGAGCAGAGACCGGCACCTCCCTCTGCACTTCCCCTCCTCAGGAAGCTGTCGAAAGCAAGGAGGTCTCCTCTTGGCCTCCTCTTCTCCAGACTGGACAACCCAAGTGTCCTCAGCCTCTCCTCGCAGCACATGCCTTCCAGAGTGGGGCACATCTTCTGGAAAGCCATGCAGTTTTGATAGGTAATCTCCCAGTCCCAACAGGAGTCCTTTCCAATGCCTAATTACCTCCACTCTCAAAAACGTGTGACCTACCAAGTTTTAATTTTCCTGGCTTTAATTGCAATCATTAGATCTTTCAATACATACTTATCACATGCTTGGCTATGTTCCAGGTCCTCAGGTAGCAGGCATCTTCACTGTACCTAGGTACTTATGTAGCCGAGTTAATAGACTGACCTGGCTCTCATTGTACAATCACATTTCCCAGACCTCAGATCATTCATTCCATCCTTTTAAACCTACTTGAATTTTTCACCATCTTTTCTCTGGACAGAATACTCCAAAGAAGGCTCGCCAAGAAAATACATGGAAGTCATTCCAATTTTCCTTGCTGTTGTGTGTTCATCTACTAAAAAGTGTGACAAACCAAGTATGATCTGTCTAGCCTACTCAAAGGAATAAAATGCTTTGTGTTTTTGTTTTTGCTGTTTTTTTTTTTTTTTAATTAGAAACAGTGTTCTGCACTCAAATTCCAACACTGTTGGTGATACAAAAATGCATCATTAAATAAAAGACTGTTTTCCCCTTGTGTTGCTTGAATGAGTAAAAGTGCTTACAGCAAGAAGGGATGCAAATTTCAGGGGGCGTGAATGAGTGCATGACTCAGAGAATGAGAGTGTGTGGGTATGCCTGCACATAGGGATGCATCTGGGGATGTATTTTCCCTGTCTGTACATATATGGACTTTCTGAATACCAGACTACTATAGTCAAATTATACAAGCTTTTGAGTACTTCCCCAAAACAAACTTTGAAAACTTACTTTAACTGCAGTAAAGTATGTTTTTAAAAAAAAAACAGAAAGTAATCAGTAATGGTAATTGAGACTGATTTTATATTTGGATTTGGCTCTGTACCCAAAACTAAGTTTTTATTAAAAACAATCAGCTGTTTTATTATTAGATTACTTATTGCACCTCAATTTATATTACAGGTGCTAGGATGAGAAATTAGGTATTACTTCTAGATATTATAAAAACACAAATTAAGTTAGGTATCCTATACAGCTCTGTACACAACATGTCTTTGAGATGCTCATTATTTTTCTCTTACAAAACGCCTAGCCTGATGTTGCTTTAGCTGGCTAGAAACTAGAAAGCTGAAGCTTCTGTCAACTGTATGAAATTAAGAGATAGAAGACTATGACCCTTAGTATTTTGATTACACAAATCGGGGGAAAGAAAATAATAATAATAGTAATAATAATAAAACATTTTCAAGAATCAACAGTACAAATTTTAAAATATGCCAGATGCATGGTGTAAGTGCTGCTAAAAGTTACTGTAAGAGAAGGTGTTGCTTTCAGATTTGGAAACGCCTACTACAGACTAACCTCTACATCAGTGTGTTTGCAGCTTTGCAACATCTATTTTTAAATGAATTACTTTATGGAGGAAACCAAAAGGCAGAAAACTAAAGAAATAGGGGTCAAATTCCTCCTGTGAGATCTACCTTGTAAAATTATCCAGAATGTAATAATACCATGTTATTGACTTAAGCACAGTTCCCTGTGACATGCTGCAGCTGACCTGTAATTTTTATCCTACATGTTGCCAGCACTATTAAAATGACACTTGTGAATGTAAATTAAGCTTACAAAGGGGACAGATTGTATGATTCTGGTTTCTCTCAGATGCCTGTAGGCTATCACAGGTTCCATATGTGAAGTAATTATGTTCACTGAAGGAAAGAATAAATGCTGTCAAATTGTGTAGTGAGAGAGAGAGCAGCTATTATATTGCAGTAGTCACTGGAGCATTGCCTCAGAAAGTGGAAAGACGTATAAGAAAATAATAATAAAACAGAAAAACTGGTGCAGCGCTATATTAAATATAACCTTTAAATGAGTATCTGCTTTTGAATATATATTACACAAAGTTAATATTTCACAAATAAAAGCATTTCAACTCTTGAATCACATTTTCTTCCTCATATCTAGAGGGCAGGGGGCAGAACACCTACCAGCGGGGGAAAGGGCAGACGAGCACCCTGCAGCTGTCAGTGGGACACTGCCCCCTCCCCTTCCCACCCGCTCCCACCTCCTGTCCTCAACCTCCTCACCTGGGCGCGAGGCCAGCACTCCTCTGAAGGTGGCAGTGCCCATCCCCACCAGGAGGGACTGGGTGGAGGCCATTTCCGTGGACCCAGCTCCACACGCAGCAGTCTGCCTCTCCTGGTGAGATACAAACATTTTGCTGCGCTCCTTAACAGTGTCTACCTAAGGCAATAAACACCAAATGCATTTTCGGAAAGTACAACACAACACAAAATACTAAGTTTGCAGGCGGCATTGCTGTGCTTGGACCAGCACGTCCTCCAAAAGCTTATCTCGCAGGAGCACTACCCACCAAAACCTGGCTTCCAAAACCTGGCTTCCACGAGTAACAAGAGGTGAAGCAATGGCACCAGTGTGTCCCACCCACAGCTGCAGCTCATAGAAAACCATTCTGTTCACATAATGTCACTTTATGTTTCTGGTTTTGTGAAAATAGAAACTATAATTTTTGAGGGTTTTTTAGTAGAAAAGCTATGCGAGGCAGCAGTCTCTCCTCGGTAGCCATCTTACCGACCACTCCTTGCATTGGCCATTTCCCACCAGGGAACCCCGGGCACCAACAACTCGCCACCGCTTTGTGCAAGGCCAGCTTGTAACAAGAGGACCGAGCCCAGCGCAGAGCAGCATCCAGGCGCACACACGAACGCAGAGCAAACTTTCCTCCTGCGCACCGAGGCTGCTCTACAGCTCACGCTGCCACCAGCGGGTGCAGAAGTCAACCATGGCTAGCTGCAATCAGCTGGCCACCTTTTATGCTTACCAGCTTCTGCGAGGAGGTGGCTAAGATGCAGGGGGCCCAGTCTACCCAAGCAGAGCACAACTTAAGCACAGGGCAAGGCGAGAGAGGGCTGCCCCCAGCAGGACCCCCACGGCCGCCTCCCCCGGGCAGGGGGCACGGTGCGGGACACACTCCCTGCCAGGGAGCTCTTGGCAGGCAAGTGCTGGGGGGCGGAGGGGTGCTTGTGCCTCAATGAATTGTTGCATTTTGCAGGCTATTAATACCAATTGGTCACGGACGGACAGGCAGCTAGATGGGCAGACAGACAGCCTGCCTGTTTTCAGTTAAGTGCAGTAGCAGTCGTACAATACACCACTGCAACTTCTTTAAATTAAAAATTGAAATTAACTACCATTTCCTAAGCAGCTCCAAACTATTAAATAATTGTTTGCAGGGTGGCTTATATCATACACGGGAGGCTGAAACGTAAGGTAGAAATGAGAGGTTTTTTTTTAGTTCACAGCATTGACAGCAGCTGTAATGTATGACTCCTTCGGATGCACCGTGGCAGAAGCAGGGCGAGGATCATCCAGTGCTATTCACTAGTGAAATTGTTCCACACAAAAAAAAGAAAGTCAAACCACAGATCTTGCAGTCATGGCAGGAAGGAGGGAGGGAGGGAGGGACGTGGTTTGCTCTTGCAGTTTTAATAAGGATTTGTGGGGTAATGTTGTGTAAAGGTAATACAGCTGCATCTTTAATAATAATAACTAGAACCAACTCTCCATGTTAACTGACCTTTAAATATTATTGTCCCTTTCAGTTTTACCAAAAAGACATTTACTTCATGAAAGATGTTATTCAACTCTGTTTAAAGATCCAATAGGCTAAAATATGCTAAACTGACATTTAGAATTATCTCATAACACTTTTTATGATAACTCGTATTATTTCCATGTGATTTGAATGTGAGATTTTTTTTTTTTAAATGTATTTTGAAACCATTTCAAATAATAGCCAGATATTGCCTGGACATTTGGGTTATCTGTAATGATATTAGGACCTTTCTCAACAGCTGAGTAATTACTTCCTTATTACGCTCAAGGCAAGTTGAAATCACATGCCTTGCCTGAGATTTAAACCTGCATCACACAGGCAAGGGAAGCATCCAGACTGACATTTTACATACCTAACCGCATTTTTTATAATAAGGAGAGCATCTGTGCTATATTGCCTTGATAATCTATGAAATGAAGACAACCGGGAGCACCAGAAAAAAAAAAAAATCCATTGCGTTAAGGGCAAAAAGGTAGAGGGACTCGAGTACAGGTAGACGTATTGATTCTCTCTTGTCTCTATTACAACCCTCTCCCAGGGCAGCAAGGCGCGCCGGCGTGCCGGAGCCCTGGCTGCTGCTGCGGGGCTGGGTGGGCAGCATTGCACCCCTTCAGCCTGCGGAGGACAAGAGCAAGAAGGAAAAAGTAGGAGGAGAGAGGTTCACAATCTGATGCCCTTCAACTGGGCAGAAAGCCAGAGGGATCACTCAGCAACAGCAAAGGCACAAGCAATCCTTCATTTTTTAATGCTGCATTTTCTTACCCTGCAGCATCGCTTTCCTCTCAAGGGACCCGCCTGCCCCTGGGCAGCGAGGCAACGCACGCCACAGCCCAGCCACCCCACCAGCAGGTGGGTCCCTTTCTTCAGGCATCTTACAGCCCCAAAGGGAGGGAAATGGGAGTCCCAAAAGGCAGGCACAGTGCCGGGGTACGGCGATGCTCTGCACTGGCTGCAGGTCATTACATGTGTGAATCAGCATAGACTGCCCATGTACCAACAACAAAGACAAGTGAAGACATAGTAAGGACAAGCTCAGTAATAAACACCATCCAGTAACCTGTTTATGCACTCCTATTTATGGTCTTTCATACTGAAAGAGAAAGACATAGTCATGTATGTGACAAAACGCTGTTAAATGATTAAATGTAGCACACACACAGTCAGGAAAGAACTGAAGCGAAAGCCACCAAAACAGCCCTTCCTGTGCAAATATTAGTGTGCTATGATTTCAGCTAAAACTAAAGAAGCAAAGACAGAAACAACGGATTAAATAATAAGAGGAAAAGTCCATAATATTTTCTGTAAATACATGCTAGTTACAACATGCTCATAGGATGTGCTTTAGGTTCAGGTCAGCTCTTATTTCATCCACAATATTTTTAACATTAGTAATCTAAAGCAGACAAACCTAATTTTTAATTGGATATTACAGTTCATTTCAATTCAGCTGACAGCAAAGTATATGCAAAATTTAAACAGAAGACTTCAATATAATGCATGAGATAATCACGGCATATCTAACACTGGTGGGTAGCTCTACTGGAAAACACTGTTTGCCAGTGTTGCATCTTTCAATGAATTTTAAAAATGCATTATCTTTTTTCTGATTTCAACATTTGTTTAGCGAGTTCTGGTAAATTCTAGGTCAGATATTGTACACTAGACAACAGAAACAACTAATTATGTTAGAAATCCAAAGCGATAAGGAAACTGCACAATAAATACATTATATCCAGGCAACAGCAGAAGCTAAGTTTTTATTTCATTTGCTGGGGATTGCATAAGTTGGTAAATGTTTTCTGGCAAGTGTCCTTCAAATTCCAAGAATAATGCATCTGTTTTACAGCATTATCTCATTTTCTATTATATTTGTTTATATCTCTGCAGTGAAACCATATTGTTATTAAGGGTATCGTTATAATAGAAAATTGCATTAGCTTTCAAAACCCTGTTCTATTTTATGTGTATATAAATAGGAACATTATGATCATGTGAGATTCCCATTTGTCCTTGCTATACTCTTGACACTGGTAAATGCAAGCAGAGCACCAAGCCTTTACCAGTGCTTAAAATATTGGCCCTTTGATTAGCTGTGCAGAAATCTTCTTTGCTTTTAGCATGCAAAATCTTACCCTGCTGGTTATGTGCTCAAAAAAGTGCCAACACAATGTTTCTCTTTACCTTTGATCGCCAAGGTGGGTCTATGTATGCCTTTACTGGTATGGTACGGCAATAGCAAGGCAAGCCAGTGTCTGCCAGAGGACTGATTTTTGAAGATATTTGGGTGGCTGATGACAACGAGGTGGCTGCATCCCAGACAGCTCCTGGGGAAACATAAACCGCACTGTCACTCCAAGGCAGGCTCAAGGGATGCACGACACCCAAGTTTCTCTTAGGATGGACTTCGGGCAATCGTTCCTGAGTGCGCAATGCAGAAACCCACTCTCAACACCAAAGTGCCTCCACAGTGAAAGCAGGAGCTCACATTTTTTGCTGGATAAGATGGAATTCAATTTCAGTGTCTTGAAATATTTTACCGAGCAGAGTTGTGTTTCTTTCTTGCTGCTGTAGCACCCAGTAGTTCAGAGAATGCAACTGCATGTGATTACAGGGCAGCTCCCCGTCAGATACACCATGTAATCAGGGCTGATACGTAGTGCTACGCTCTGAGAAAATCCGGAAGAGTCAGGTCTAAAAAGTTCTGTGAATCAGAATAATTACAATATTAATCACAATCCATTGAACTAAAGTGGAATGAAATACAATTTTTCTGTTTATATAGTATGAGCTGAATTACAGTAAGTTAGCAACAGCCATTTTGGTCTGGTTTAACTGCCTCACATCTGGAGAACATTATTATAGAGTCATCAACAACTTGGCCAGTACCCAATATGGAAGCAGTTTTACGCTCTTTTCTCTAAACATCAGTGCAGCCTCGCCGAAACACGCACATTTGTCTTTTCTCTTCTTGAAATTTTCTCTTAAATAGTTTCAATATTGTAGGATTTAGATGGGATAAGCCGCTTGTTTCTGTTTAGAAAGCAAACAAAATTGGATCAAAATAAGAGGCCAATTTTAAACATTTCATTTTAGCAAAGATAGTCCTGTTCATGAGAGTCCATGGTAAAGGCAGTTGTTGCAGCTATTTAAACAATGTAATTAGATAACATTTCACAGTATAAAAGTAAGAGACATTACTAGAAATTCTAAAACCATATGCCCTTGTACCTATATAAATATGTATACATAACCTATCACTAGTTACTACCAATTTTATATGAAGTGTAATTTGGTCTTTATTATGGTTGTTGTGCTTGAAAAGAACCTCTTTACTTATGAAGAACCTTTTTTTTTTTTTTTCCCTGTAGTAATGAAAAAACACAGTTGTCAGCATAATATCCTGACATTCAGGATGCCAGCCTGTCTCTACTGGAGTCAGATGTGAAAATAAATAGATATTAAACTGTCAGTCAATGAAATTACAAAGTCAAGAACAGCTCTAGCTGAGATCCTGTGTGTTCTGTTTGACGGACACAGGTGTTTAAGTGTTATGAAATCCAGCAGAGCCTCAGACTGAATAATGCACCTTCCAGTGGTCCCGCATTAGCCAAAAGACCTGCAAGGAGCTTCCCTGTCATCCTGAGGCCCCCGAACAATCGATGTGGCCTCAGAAAGGGGCCAGAGAGGCCTTTCACATTTATCGGAGCTAAAATCTGAGAAGTCTTACAGCTTGTGTCATGGCATATGTTCAGGAATCAAAGCTACGCTCCTCTAAAACTGCGAAGGTTAGTCCCACTGGCTTTGCATACAAATCTGAGGCAGATGCCCAAAATCCACATCGTTTATTTATTATTCATAAGGCACTTAAAGTCAATCATCTGTCACTAATAAACATTAACACTATTAAAAATTAATGACCATCCTACAGCATGCTGAGACAGATTCTTCTTTCTGTTTGATGAGTATTGGAGCAAAGTATGTTGCATTCATTTATCAATTCTTAAAGTGTTTTTTCGTTGTATAATATTGCTATTTCGGCTCCTCCTCCATGCCCCGATGACCCCCTTCTCCTGGGATGCCAAGAAATGATCAGCTGAGTGAGAGGAGCTTGAAAGGGTGGGTTTAGGTACAAATAGGTATCTGCAGAGACAAAAATAAATCACAGATTCAAGGCTATCACACAGTACACAGCATAAGCCTTCGCAATTACAGAGCTTTTTGTCTCCCTTTCCACTTTCCGCGAAATAATACGGTGTCTGTGATGGGGGACACGTGCTCCTGTGTTCTGCGCTGTACAGAGGGTCCTGGCTCAGGTACTGTACCAGAGGTGGACAATGAGGCTGGAAATAACAGCTCCAATGAGACTACCAGAGAGCCTCACAAACTGGAACAAGAAAAGGCTTCCTGAAGTGCAACTAAAAGAGGTAACTTCACCAAAGGTCTGCACAGTGTTGCAGGGCACTTTCTTCTCTTAGTGGGTGGGAGGCAAAGCCAACTGCTAGAGATGAAGAAACAGCTTGCACCTTAACCCTCAAAAAGGACATTCCCTCTAGAAGTAAAAATGATCCTAGGCCCTTCATCTTTTGTGTTCAATTTTCAAATATATATCTTGGGGAATACATTTTCCCCTTGCCTTTATCACACTTCTGTCTTGCACAGACAGACTTCATAAGACAGCACTGTTTCCTAACACACACACATTGTGTTTAATCCTGCTCCTCATTTTAGCATTTACTTAATTGTGGGAGTTCTGTAAGTATGTTACAAATGATCACAGTTGATTTTGTTAAAATGCAGATAACTAAATCTAACTAAACCTGCATCAAAGACCAGTCTGTGAGTGTATGCATCAAATCAAACTAACCTCATATTTCTTTGAGTTTACATCAAACCTCTAAAAACAAGCTAAACTTAAGGTCTCAATACTAATGATATAATGGGAAAACTTGCCAGGATGGGAAACATATTAATCTTCCTCTTGCAATTTACACTTTAATATTTCACTGCCAAATCGTTTTTCATAGAGAAGCAGTGACTTAAGAAATAGAAATGTTTGTATGTAGAATTCAAAGACTGTGATCTCCCTGCTTTCTTTCTTTACCCACATTCCACATGAACTAAGTAATGAGGATTTGCAAAGAGCAGCTATCAGAGCTAGAAGTGTACAGACAAACTGGAAAAACATGATGCCACAGCACCACGCTCACTGTACCGAGGACTGGAGGGGATTGTGTTACATACACACTGCCCTCATATCAGCTGCTGCCGTTACAAATGAAGCTTGGTGCCATTAGAAAAAAGCTGTTATCCAAATTTAGTTCTGCCTTTCAGGGAACAGCTAGTCAAGAAGTAGTGAGGACTCCCTGCAATTTCCTCAGCAAGACCTGACAAATGCATTTTTTTTTTCTTTACAGATACTCCAGAGCAGTAAGGACTGATCCAGTGCCTGGTACACCATTTTTACATGTGTATATCTCCTGTATTTTTGCAGAGCCACACAGCCGTGGGCAGCTGCATGAGCCATGACCTGGGAACCCAGACCTGATCCTGCAGCCTTACACACACCAATAAACCCCACAGAAACTGTAATTAAAGTTCAGAACAGAAATAAGCCAGAAAACCTTCTAAATCCTAGGCCGAAGACCTTGCTGCTTTGAACAGTACTTTTTAGTCGTACCATCTTGTCCTGCTGCCCGTTCTGTACTGCCAACAGGCTTCTTCCTAATTTGTCTCTTTTTAGCTTAGAATTCATGCACTGTGAAGCCAAGTTGCTCTTTTAAGGATAGTGGAAATTACAGTCAAGAAAAGATATATTAAAGCATCATTATTCAAACATAAAAATGCAATGAAATTGTTCACCAGCTTTCCCGAAGGTGAAGGTGTTTATTGCTAAGTTTTTGCAGCACAATTACATTCAAACAGACAAATGGGAGGCCAAAATAAAGCATTTATTTTCTGAATCTACAGAGGAGAAATGGAAAAACACCTTCCAAGTAAGCTGCCTCATAGCAAATACTTAACCTAAAAGCTTTTCTGTTAAAAACATTAGATTTTTAAGAATACTTTTGAGAAAATGAGGCAGCTAAAATACAGTACCTTATCTTCCCTTCTTAAGTATGAATAACTTGCACTGACTTTCTGCAGTAGGTAGGTTTGGAATTTATATTCACAAACAAAATCTGATGCTTTTTAACATGATGCTGTGTAAGCCCCTTTTGCATAGATTTACTGCAGTTAGCACAATACAGACACACTGCAGCCGCCAGACACATCACGTGTACACCAAGTTGTCCACACTCCCGACTGCTGCTCCCGAGAAGGCTCTCAGGACCACAGGGTCTGCACATTGCAGGACGTCATGAGCATTTCCTGTGAAGCTGAACTGCATTTTCGATGGGGCAGTGGTAGGCATGACACACAACACCATCAACAGAGGTGCAGGGCACAGCGAGGTGTCCGGCAGGTTGGCAACACCACAGGCACAGCCCTTCCTGACAGCCCCCCAGTACCCTAAGGTGGCTCAGAGCAGCACCAGCCCGCACAAGCAAGGCTATGTTGTTCCCAGCACATCAGGGATATTCAGATTAAGCATAGCTAAGGACCTTGCACAGACTTCTGGCACAGATGACTCAGAGGAAAGCCGAGATGGTAACAGCAGGACGTGATACAGCCCATACTGGGCCATGAGAAACAGCAACGCTGAGGCGCCAGCATTTATAAACATAACCGAGGGCTGCTATCTGTCTCTTTCATACAATTGCTGGACCACAGACTACGGGCCATCTGCCCGCAGATGATTATCACAATCTGTGAACAATTATAGACAGGATATTTCATCTTAGGAAATGGCAAAGTTAACAAAAAAGGCACTAAAAAAAAAAGCCAGAAAACAGTTAAAAAGAAAGCAACAAAACTGTAGTCAGTCATTGCATGGAGCCCTTGACCAGTGCTTTATTTCCTGACTCACCACCATCAACAGCCGCAGAGCAAAGATGATTTCTGCTGCTGCTGAGGCCATGGTGGGTGCAGCTTCAGCCCACCTCCTGCAGACGCAAGCACCTGAAAGCCCTCTCCAAGCCCGGAAATGTAAGGTTGCTGCCAGATGGAGAGGGGTGCTTCCACCACAGGACAGCCCCAGCTCAGCTAGTGCTGGGGACCTGCATGCCCTGGCTAGGAGGTGACAAGTCCCTGTAAAGCCCTGACACCGCTGGAGTGAGCTTTCCCAACTGTCTGTGCCATATTCCAGGTGGGAGCCTCCAAGGATGCCCCAGCGGTCAGTCCTGGACAAGGGGGGCAGCTGGGGACGGCACTGCTGCATCAAGTCCGTGCAATCCAGCACACAACACGTAGTGACAGAAATCATGCACATGCAAAAATTCCTGCATCAGCCTCCAGCGTAGCCTGAGCAATTGGTGGTTTGTTACAACAGCGCAATGGTACTGAAAGTAAAAATCCAACTGCCTTAAAACAACAGATACTCTCAATTCATTTCTAATTTATGCATTCTTGTCATATAAAAGCCACTTGCTTAAGCTGCTTTTCTATCTATTTGCAGTCTGTTCAGACACACAATGCTCAGTAGGGGTCTGTCTCCATGATTCATTGGCTCAGATTTCCTATAGAGTTTACATGATGTCTACTAAGCCCCATACAGTTTTGTATCCATTATAACCAGGGACAAGCAAGCAGGGCTCGGGAGGCTGAGCATCCATCTAAGAATAGCTTCCTGTCTTCCAGCTTTCTTCACAACAAATGAACAATGGTTACATTTTACAGGCTAGCACTGCATGGTGAGGGGAAATTATAGGAACTTGTCTGAGTTAAATAAGGGAAGAAGCATTTAGAGTGAAGCTCCTTAAATGAGCAGGTCAATAACTAGTTTACTGAGACCAAGGCACATAGCTAATGAGAGAATAAAGAATTATTCTTGTCAAGAGAGAAAAAGATGCTGCCCTGGTTTTGTGCTAAATAATTACATTCATTATGTTTAGGACAGCCCTGCAAGTGGTCTTTTGCACTAGTAAATTCATTAGCAAAGCTAATAGGTAAACTACTATTGGGGCAAATTTAAACGATTGCAATAGGATGGATGGTAAAGATGGGGAAAGGTAGTATGAGAGCTAAGAGCCAAAGTCAGCTTTAAGTATAATTGAATTTATCTTCTCATCAACTTTAAGGCCTCCTTCTGGGCTTGAAACAAGAAGAGGAAAAGCCATTGAAACCGAAGGATATTCACTTGATTGGATTTGTTGCTAGCTTTTCCAGCTTAACCAAGCTGTCTAAACTGACCTCTTGACGCATAAGAACAATTATAAATCCAAGAAAAATTAAAATGTTAACTAAACTAGCTCAATGTTTCCAAACGACACAGGACCTCAAATATGTCAGGAAGCCATCCCCCAGTAGAAACACTGGAAAAGGAACCAGGCTTTGCAATTTACCCAAAAGTTGGTGAAATTCAGCTGGGCAAGAGGAAGGTAGGATGCAACCTCTCTAAACAAGAGTCACCGTCACACAGGAGCTGAAGAGGAGGACCAGGAGAGCAGCAGCACATGGTCCCGCAGTAGCACCACAGAGTGGTGGTTGTCCTCCCTGGAGAGCACTGGTGGTGGTGTCCCCCATGCCCGCTCCCAGCGGAAGTGCCCAGAGGACACATGGAGGCTGTGGTCCTCCCATCAGCTGGCTGGTGACCCAGGCAGGCATCTACCATCTCCTCACCCTGGTGGATGCACACACCCCTGCTCGGGCAGCTGAGGCCGTGTGCGCTGGGGTGCTCATGCTCCAGCTTGGAGGGGGAACGCACCTTTGAAACACAGAGTAGAGACAGTTGTCCACACTTCTGCACTATGGTTCACGCTGAGGAGCAGTCTCGGAGCACGCAAACCGGATTTTGGGTGAACCTAATACAGGAGAGACAACCTGGGAGCACTCTCGTGGGCTCCAGCTGCTCGTGCACGTTCTGCCCATGGAGATACGCTGAGGTGATCTGAAGCAAGCAACCAAAACACACACAGTAGCATACACCGAGTCCTTTGCTGTACGCAGGGGCTCCTGTTGCACTGCACTTCTTCCTGGTGTAGGCACAGCTTAGGTTCAGCACGCCATGAAAGCACAGGGGGCTGTCAGGCCCCTCTGATTCAGGCTGGCTACGCATTTATGCAGACACCACTGTGACAGCTATGTTTAGCAAAGGTTTTCTCCACAGATACATTTTCAGATAAAGAGGTTAGAGTCTGATAAAATCACCAGAGGAGCTGTGGCCATAAGTACTTCTTCTTTAATCACACCCTGCCTAGACCGTAACCACAGAAGCTCCACAGACAGAAATGCAGTACATCGAGGTGAACCTGGAAAATGAGGGAAATCAATTTAGCGAGGCCGCAGAGCACAGCAGCAGCACTGTGGGACCGTGCAGGCCGCGGTGGCACTCATGACAGTGTCCAGCCTGGCCCCCATCGCCGGGCCGGCCTACGTGGCCTCCCCCGGCCTGCAGCACGGCCTCTGCTGGCAGAGGGTCACAGGCAACGGAGACCGCTTCTGTTTTGGGGCAGAAAGAGCAGGAGGAACTTTTGTTTTTAAATGTTAAAACATTTTTTATCACTTTAAAAGTGAGAATCCAAAGTTGTTTTTTTTTTCCTAAAAATAACTTTACCTCTATAAAATGAAAATGTGTCATGATCACAAAAGAATACTTACTAAAACAAGAGGAAAAAAAATCCAAAAGTATTTAAGCCTTTTTCTTTGGATGTAGAATAAAATGCCTTTTATTTTTTTTAAACTTTGTAAAAAAAACTATTTTAACTGTCTCATTCAGGTTCAACTGGGTCAGGTTTGTCACTGAACCAAAGAGCTTTTATAAATCAAATCTGCGTCCATCTGTTTTAAACAGACACACAGAGTAAAAGCTAAAGGCATCTAGAAAGTAGCTTTTCAGTAATTGAATTTGGGAAAGACAGAAAAGAAGTAACTGCAATGAAGCCCATATCTGGAAAAAAAAAATCTTCTTTGCCAAGTGGAAATGGGAATAAATGTTCTTGGCTACTGTTGCAGTCTGAAAAGCCAGAAGGAGCCTGAGGCTCCCCAGTAAACCTAGTTTAAAAAACCTCCTCAGCTGATCTCGTATTTCTTCTGGCTAGTTGCCTTTATCCAGTCAAGTTAGAAATTCAGGATCTAACTCTCACTGAGAAATTGGACAGATATTGTACATCTGAAGAAAGAGAACCAGGGAATTAAGTGTCAAAAGGCTCTCTGCCTTCATTTCTTTTGAAAATGTCTAAATTACCTTGGTAACTATTACTAGCTGCGATCTGAACAGTAGCATGACTTCTCATGAGCATGGGCATACTGCGGGTGCCGCAACTGGACCTGCCTTGCCTCTCTGCACGCAACCCAAATGGCTCTGATAAACATGAGCCAACAGCTTCCCAGAGGAGAGTCTTTGGTGCCAGGAGCTACTGCCCACCACTGCTCCAAAATGCCTGAGCTGACCCCTTACGTCCAGCCATCGTGGTGCACCCACCCTGCCAGCAGCTCTGGACTGTGCGTGGTGCAATGTGAAAGGCTGCTGGAAAACCTGGAGAATTGCAAGATCTCTGTCCATTGACAGAAAACCAGTGATCAGCAACCTTCTTCCTGCACCTTCTTTCATGCATCTACAACCTTCAAAACCAGACTGGAAAAGTGCAAAAACATTTGAGGTCTCCAGACAGTGACAACACTTCCTTCTTAATGAATTTTTAACTAATCATTTCCACAGGAAAGATGAAAGCTGGAAGATAACTGTTAAGAGTGCAGGAAGGGTGTCAAGAGGGGTTGCACTGAGGACAGGCCTAACAAGCACCAAGCAGGGATCGTCTGACGTCTTGTTCTCCCAAAGGTCAAGAGCAGACCTGGCCTTCTCACTAGATTTTTGCCAGCTATTAAGCAATACAAACACATTATGCACTCTTTATATTTAGAGAGTCTAATAGTTCAATTATATGGCTGTTCAAGGGTTGTTATGGTCAGAAAAGTGACTCTGTAAAAATGTCCCCTTGTTCCTGCACTTGTGTTTCCTGAAGTGTCTGAGCGTCTGCTCTCTTGTCAATATGTCCCTATTGCCCATTAATATTAATATGAGCGAGGTACACCAATCAGAGAATATTGGCCCCATAAGTCATACCTATTCTGCCTGCTAGCAAAGCAAATTTTTTGTCTCAATAAGCAAGGGAAAGCCAACACAGGTGTGCAACAGTAATATGCATTATATTTTGCCTCATGCTGTGTCACCACCGGTGAAGCTTTATTCTCATTCCAGAACTTGTACACTTGCTGAAGGTTAGTGATGAAGTGCAGTGCAGGTCATAAACAACCAAGCTTCATTTTCCACAACTAGACAGAGCAGCAGGCACTTAGAAAAAAAAAATTATACTAGCTTGTAAATGGAACAATTTAATATGGAAGTAGCTGATGGCAAATAAGCGTTGAATGCCAAGACAACTTCTCCGTCACTAACTGTATTCTGTTCCTTTCAAAGCTAGTGAACTATAATTTATTCAATCTTACCGAAGAAGTCAGTTTAGAATGTGAAATATATCCTTAAGAATGGAGAATACTGTACTCTTTCCTGATAAAAACCTTTTTCTATAGATAGTGCACTGGCTAGGTCTAAATACGTGCAACTATGGCTAAGATTTTCCAGCTACATAGCTTGAAACACACTATGCTGCCTTTCTTTGACAAAGTCATTTGTGCAGTAAAGCCTCTTTAAAAAAGCAGAGCCTAAATGACATGAAAGGTAAAACATCTCTTTGTCTAGTTCCTTCAGCTACCTTCCAAGTACACAGGTTGTTCCTCCAGACATGTGATGCTTTCACACAAGCTCTGGCCAAACATCTCTTTTTTAACCTACATGATCATACTTGTTACCTACTGCAGCACCTGGTGCTTGAGCCTAGTCTCTTCTAGCAGCTAAGACTTTATTTTCTGACTTTCTGCAGCAAGAAAGATTCATTGCTTATGGACTCCCATTGACAGGTGAATGCAGTCTCCATGCTTCATCAGTGGAAGATTTCAGTCTTTTATCAATAAGTTTACCCATAGAAATCTGTAAGTAGCACTGAGAAGCACTGGCTCCAAACAAAATCATATTGGAACCAAAGAAACTGGTGAAAAGACATTTATATTTCAAAAATGTGATCTCTATGCAGGGTAACAGCAGTGGAGCAGGGGCCCTGGGAGCTTTTGTTATCTCCATCCTTGGAGGTTTACAGGATGAGACCAGAAGAGGCTTTGAGCAAGAAGTCAGACCTGAGCCCTCCTGCAGTCCCTTTCCACCCAACTTACTATGTAATTGTGCAGCCTGAGGTCTCACTTAAAACCGAACCACAATCTTCAGTCAGTCACCAGTCAGAGAAGAGATTCTTTCATTGCCCCTTAGCTAAGTGCATGGGATTTTGGTACACCCACAGTTCTGCCTTACCAGACAAAACCCCATATCTTCCCATTTTACTTTTTGTAGCCCTCCTTTCCCAAGAGTATGTAGGCATTTCAGCCATACAAACCTATAGGCCGTAAAAAGCCACCTTGGTCTTCCTCAGCGGTTTCTCAGAACAGAAAGCTTTCTGAGCAACAGACACCTCTGATCTTCATTTCCACCAGTTCAGATTAGTATTCTGTGTTCACTGTTATTTATTTTCTCTAACTTCTTGATGCCTGCAGCTGAGTGATCTTGTCCAAAATCCTCTCCCTGGTTTACAAGCATGGATTTAGTTTTTATGTTCACTGACTGCTAATGAAGCATCTTCCTGCCTTAATCCTGAATAAAATTAAGTACCTACTGTAAAACTCTCCTCCCTACTGCTTTCCATTGATTACACAGGGAATTAGGATCTGACAGCCATTGATAACAGCCACAGTGAGATACTCACTGCTCTCCTGATCTTATAAAGTGAACTTACAGCAAGTGGTCAAAACATGGTTCAGCATGAGAAAGAAATACTTCCCAGTCAAATCGTATCAGTAAGGATCCCTGAGTATTCACACAGAGCTGGACTTCAGCTTCAGACAGCTCTGAGCAAAATGCCAGGTAGCACCAGTGCCCAGACACACCATGACACTGCCCCTGTTTGCCATCCCTTACCTGCTGTTTCCAGCTCATGAAAACACCTGAAGGGACAGCAAACGTAGGAACTCCTGCTGGTTTATGGTGTACACGTGACAGCACCTCCAGCTTAAGCTGCGCCACATACCCAATGCAAAATAAACTGAGCAACTCTCCTAGACATGTCTCAGTTCACATTATTCATCTGCTTTGGAAAAGGAACAGGTAGAAATACAGCACTCACACATTTCCAATGTGCCGAGCCAGGCTACAGGCTTGGAGGAGGCACAGGACCTAGGGAAGCAGCTCTTGCTTCATCTTACTCTGCTGTGCAGGTACAAAGATCAAATTACAGATCAGCTTTGCAGCACTTGGGTCTAAGGGGAAAACAAAACACACCAAATGACATTTGGTGTAACAGTTCTAAGCTGGTGATGGAAAAGCTGGCTAGCATATCTGTAGCAGAATCTAGTTATTTTGTTTAATGTAACAAATTATACTAGATTTTTATATGATCTATATTCTTGGCCTTTAAAACCAAGGATAATCTATAGCTTCTAAGATTTCAGTTTATCCCTAAACAATACTAATGGCTGTTCACAGCAGACACAGCTTTATCAGAGGGGATAATATTGGAAATTTGAGGAAGAACATCTCCATGTAACTGCCTACCTGTAACTGAGAAATTAGCATTCTTCCCAAGGGACAAAAGCTGAGGTTAATTAGGTGATCACTAAAAAATTCATGTAAAGTTTCTATTGTGAAACATGATTTTATAAGGAAATGTATGAGCATCCCCACCTTGCCACAGTCTGACAAAAAATGGAGGAGAGTACAGCACACACCGCCAAATGGATGACGACTTCATATAACTTGTTCTGAAAGAAAGCAGCCTGTTGTTTACTGCATTTATCGACAATCTGTGAAAGTAGACCAGAAATCAGTCTAATTACCAGAGTGCCAGTTGTGCTTGTTAACACCAGCTTTGTGACCAAATGTTATTCCACAGTTGTCACATCACAAGAAGGTTTCATTACTAACATAATAGTGAACAAGATCACATGCCTGGCTATTGATTGATCTGCCACACAAAGGAAGGACGTTGTTGTCTCTATTATAACCAGTTACATCTTTGTCTGCCTGTATAATATGCGTTGGAATGTATCATGAGCAGTTGCTGCACCATTTCCTAATTTCTGCCTGTTAGCCCATTAACAGCCCATTGTGATTTGCAGGCTTTACCACCAGAGAAGAAATGACCCTGCCGTAATTTCACTCTTCTACAATCTTCGAAAAGCTGTTTTCATCACCCTTCCTGGATTGAAAGCCTACAAGGATTGAGACTTATTCAACATTTGCTTTATAAATATATCATTTCTGCCAAATAAAAAAGACATTTTAATACTTTTCAGATGCAATTAGGTTACACTGCAGGAATAATAGAAATATTTGTCATTACTGGCCCTGAAAGAACTACATCTTAGACCAGCAAAATATTTTACTAACAAGCACCTCAAGCAAAATGAACTAACACTGACCCTCGGACCATCAAGATAGTGCTTTCTATTCACTGACCAGTCATAAATGCAAACAATAGCTTTCAGGCCTGTCGTTAATATTAAAAATGAACAGTCTTGTTTATTTTTCTATGAACTCAATAAATATTATAGTATAAAAGTGGATTTGTTTATCATTGTGAGCCTACAGAAAAACAAGCATGCCACATCATCTTATCTGATGATGAATGATTTATCAGGCAGAACGTGAATCTGCTTCTAACTGAGTCTATTTTCTTGTTTATGCTTGTTGAACAGATACAATTTAATGAAGAATATAAAGTACTTAAAAATCTGTCTACCATTAATAGTTTAATTAAACTGACATGTACTTCAAAAACAGAGAGACAGAAAACATTAATTTTGGCTATAAAGGGCATGGCATTATTAAAGTGCAATTAAAAACAACATTCACTTACAATTAATAGCTAAAACAATTTAATTATTTAACATTTGATTGTCAGTTCTGGCTAACTTAGCCACCCCAAGGTAGATATGTTCTTTGGTCCTCTTTAAAGTACATTACACAGCTGCCATTACACTGCAAAGACTCAAGCACATGCTAACAAATCACTCCTGAGCAATATTTCAGTGTAAATCCCCTGACAAACATTTCACTCCACTATTATCCCCTGGTCCTTCTGGTGCCCTTGCGGCGCCTGTTTCCCGCAGGAGCCCTCCATAGCCTCTCCACTGGGGCAGATAACAGTCCCCACTGAGTCTAGGTCAGAGTCTATGGGCTGACTGCTGAGCAGGCACCTGGCTTTTAGATCACTTTTCCTCAGTAAAATCATTAATTTGGGTCTGCCAGAAGTATTCAGGCAGCTGTTTTCTTCCTAAACTGGATGTCTCTTACAGCTATCTCTTTTCATCAGATTTGATCGAAATTGGCCAATTGGCTCAACAGTTATTTGAGGGAAGGTGCTAGAAGAGAGGAGCAAAGAAAATCAGCTTATCCACACAGGTCTCATTTCTTCCGACAACAGGACAAAAAACTCTACTGCCAAATTCAAAGTTAAAACCTGAAGATGCAAAGTGATAGTTTACCAAAGAAATGCTGTAGGGCCACTTCCCGGAAGCATAGTCCTTCCTCAGCAAAGTAGCAATGGAAATTTCCTTGAAATTCAGCTTGTTTTTTTTTTTTTTTTAAGAACATAGCAACAAACACATTTAGAAATTTCGTCAGAATTTCAGGATCAGAAGAAAATCCAGACCCAAGACTTGAAACGCAGGACTAGTCTGAAAACAGGGATTCAGTTCCATAAGAGAGACTTCAGTACTTGTTTCAGAGCTACATTAAGATGAGAATTCAGCTTTTTCAAATTTTAAACCAAAAGTGGGAGAGACCTGTTCCTCAGCAACCAGTACTACTACTGTAAAGCCATCCATTTGCAATTGAAAGAACCATGTCTGGATTTCATCGCCACTCACCAATACAGCAGCCACCAGGCAGCTGGCTGTCCTGGGACATGTGCTTGAGGAAGTTTGGTTTCAATGATTTTCTCCCGAGAAACTGTTTCATTGAAGACTTCTCAAAAAACTTAGCTTTAATTCCAAATAATAATAAGAAAAAAAAGCCACAATTTTCTCCACATAGGCAGAATCTCATGGCAATTTCCATGGCTCTCAGCAGGACTTCATATCTCAGAAGTTCACTTGTACAAGGAAATGGCAGAGTCAACATCCTATTAACAAAGCACACTTATTCCTGAACACAGCCTGGAGCAGATGTAGTTTAAGCACTATTTAACTACCTCCTACAAATTCGGTTTGCTTATTTCCTTATTAGTTGAGGTGTGTGAGCGGTTAAAACTGGTCCCATAAATTGTATGATACAGTCCTCTACTACCTCCCCAGGAGGAAAGGAGAGAAAAACAAAACAAAAGATAAAATCAGGAAAAAAAACAAACAATAACCAGCATAGTTAAAATGTTCCTAAAAGATTCCTTTCATGCCTTTTTGCCATGTTTAGAGAGTGTTGTAACCCTGGCCATAGTACCTAAAGAGTGCTGAATGACTTGAACAACTTGTGAAGTCCAGGAGAAGGAAAAGCCCGCTTCTGTCCACACTGCAGGCAGCTGAACCAAGCTGGATCCTCTAGGATTAGAGAGAGGAGTGCACTAAGCCTGGGACTGCCTTGCAAGGCTAGCTTGCATGCCTGGGACTTAGACCTGGGCTTGGCCACAACCAGCTCCAGACCTTTATGTCACGCTGCCAGTCGGATGAAGGCGTAGCAGAGGACTTCAGGTGGAGTTCTGCTGGCAGATGAATTTACTGGAAAACTGCAAAGTGAGAAAACAGTTTTATTCTTGTTTTTATAGACAGCATTTTAATGACAAAAAGATTTGTTACAGTGCACCTGTAAATAACGTATATAAAATGAGAATGGAAGTAATCAGTACAAAGCAATGTATTCATGCACTTAAATGTTTCCATGGAGAACATATAAATTTATCTTGATTTCAACTTCTCTTAAATTTAATACTTAAATTTATCTGTGGAAAAATTTGAAGGAAGAGGGAAATGATGAAGACTGCCAACTCCCACCCTTTACCAGAATTTTTTTTTTAAAGTGTCTTCCTTTACCTTTTTTTCCTATAAATAATAGTTTTATTTTCAATGCAGTCATTACGTCTGCCACCTTCACTTAAAAACACCTGCACTGACACAGCTTAGGCTTTGAATTCAGTTAAATTATCCCCTAAAAGAGTAAAAATATTCATAAACAGTCAGAGCTAAAGCATTTCAGCCCAGTAGAAGAAATAGTCATGAGAACTGATGTTCATTTGAAGTTCTTGTGAGGAGTTCAGCAACTGAGCTTGTTGAGCATTCACTGGAGAGATCCCAGATACCCACACCATAAATTTCAGAGCTGATTTTACATTGTGCTAAGCAGGGAAGGGTGGTTCTTCAGGGTTTTGGCTCTGCAAAATCTAACCACATTAAAACCTTATTCACATTCTTTTTAAGACACGTAACTCATATGTGATTGCAGTCTAACATAGACCACTAGAGTAGATAGAAGAGAGGATAAAGTCTGGAAGCAGATTTGAAAGAAAAATCAAGAAACAGAGAGAGCCTATACACCACTGGATATAAGCTAGAACTAAAATCACTTGTGCCTAAACCAAGCTTCTTTGCTTGCATGTGATTTTGCATCAGATTGCTAGCCCCTGTCAGTAACCAGATGTTTTCATGTATGGAACAAAACACTGGGCAATTACTGAGCTTTATTTTCTTTGTGGTTTATTCTCTGTTATGTGACCTAGAAATTCAAACATTTTATGATATACTGTATTAATTGACCACAAATTTCAACCTTTTCTTTAATGACAGAATATTGCACATGATTTATTATTTTGTAAATATATATATATATCAAACCTCACCCATTAAAATATTTTTCAGATTTTCTTTTAAAATACTTTTCCTTTCAAGTCTACAGATCTTCAGTAATATATTTAAAACTTTCATTTATGAAGATATATTTTCGTTTCTATTTCTTTTTTAATAGTGCAAGATTACATTACAGTACTATGGACTTTAATTCTTCTAAGGGTTTGCCCCAAATAAGACTTAGGCGAAGTATGTCTGAAGCATTCACTGATATAGAACCTTTAAGAAAAAACTTCCTTAAAGTACATGATTTTCTAGATTGCTTCGCAATTGAAATCAAGGCAATGGATGTAGATTTTGCTATCATTGTGTTTAAATTAAGCTTGAAATGCCATACAAGTGAAATAAAATCAGAAGCTGAGTAGGGTATTGTTTGGTTTCTGAATATTAAATGCAATCAAAAGGTAATAGTACTTATAGATTTTTCATATACAAACAGATTTATGGAACTGATGAAAACCATTTGCCCATTGAGCTTGAACAATCTGGATGTTTTCTTCTGTGAGTAATCAAATAAGTTTACTCAGGCAGCTTCTTTGGTTCAGTGCTACAGATATACAGGATTTATACTTAAAGGGCTTCTATTTGGTTAAAAGACATGCTTTTAAAAATCAAGTAACAATCATAAATGTCATTTAATATAATGAAACAAAATAGAGGGCAAAAAAGTTCACAGCGTTCACAGTAGACAAAAACAGCAAGTCAGCAAGTTTCATTTTTGTTGCTATTCAATTTTACTTTCAGGTTTGCATAAATGAGAAAGGCAATAGTATTTACTTCTACAGATCAGTTTCTTTTTATACTTTATTTTTATGATTTTATGAAAATGTTGCTGTTAATTTGACATTCCCAGAGAGTTTTTCACTTCAGAGAACCTCTCAGCTGTTTTTCACCATCCCTGATTCCCCTAAGCAACCTGCTCTCTCAGTATGAGAAAGTTTACTTGCACTGAATTTTCTCACAATAGCTTTTCAAAAATTAGGATGAGATGTGTGTTAAGAAAATATGGAAAATTGTATTGCAGATTTTAGGGGCCCTAGTACCTTCATAAGATGCATGATGTCTCCCCACTTCTTCAGTCTCACAAGAATGCTAAATAAGGATAAAGAAATCCCTTCTTTCAGGGGAGGAGGAAAAAAAAAAACACCTACACCCTTAAAATACCAGATCATGTCAAAACTGTGGAAGGCTTTCAGATGCTGTCGGCTGTGGCTTTATATTCATGTTCTGCTTGCCAATATTTTGGGTAGTTTTCTGAAGCTGAGTTTTGATCCTTTAAGGACCTCCTATCCTCTAGGCTCAGGTTTGACTCAGTATTGGAAATGCCAGGACAGCAGCTGTTCTGAGAGCAATCTGGACAAATTTTCACAAGAGCAGCTTTTCCTGCAATATTTTAAACTAATCTGAACTGAGAAAAACAGGGAGAAAATAAAAAGGTAAACACAGAAATCAGGCAGAGAAACCCTGGAAGGGAAATGTGGAAACCAAAAGAACGGGGAAATAAGAGCATGTGGAAGGACTGGGGAGCCAAATGGGGAAACTGAGAGAAACACTTGGAAAAAATGTCTGAGGAGCAGAAGGCTGACAGAGGAGGCAAAATCTGCAAGGGGGAAAAGTGAAGAGGGCTAAAGTACAAACACAAAGAGGAAGTTTAAAAAAAAAAAAAACAGTGCTGAAAGGAGGCAGGGAAAGGACAAAGGGTAGAGCCCGAAACTAGCGATATGCAACAAAAACAGCATCAGGGAAAGAGAAGGTAAAGAAGGTAAATTAAAAACAAAGATCCAAAATCAAGGCAGAAATTTTTACAGAAGCCTGACTTATAAAGCTTCATCAAGTGTGCAGGAAATTAGTTCTGGGGAAAGCCTGAGAAGAGCAAGGAGAGAAGTGCACACATCCTTTACCTTCTGAACCTGGGTTCAGGTTAACAGAGCTGCTATATATAGCAGCCCCAAAAATAAGCATCCAGCCTATCAGAACTGGTAAGGACATTGCCTTCTCCCCACAAGCAATATAATCCCCTTCTTTTGTGTCCTGCCTTTCAGAACAGGGCGAACAACTAGGCAAAACATAATTTACAGTCTTGGTTTATCTGTACCCACAGCCCATCTGCTTACTCAAACCACAGCAGAATGTGTATGTGTGCATTCAGAGAGATGGCTGTCATTAGACCAACAAAGTTAAGCAACGGATAAAAGCCAGGATCAGATCAGTAATAAAGTTTACACTTCATTATGGATGTCAAAATCCTTGCTGTTATTTTTTTTTTTTTCCATGAGTATTTAGCTTATTGAATTTCACAAGCAAAACTGTCTCCAGTGAGCATTCAGCAATCGGTTACTTGGAAGCTCCAGCATTCAGCATTGAAACCTGAAAACATATATTTCCTTAATAAATTTACAGAATTAGAAAAACTGGACATATTAAAATACATCTCTGTATTCATGGCTGCACAATGATTGGGTTCGTGTCTCATCAAATTTACATTGTGGAATCTGAATATAGTATGATTAGGCATTATTTTAACAACTACATTACAATACCATTTAAAATAAAATGGCCCTTCATATCGCACTAATATCAGTGTTTTAAATAACAAAGGGGATTTTTTTTTTTTTAAATAAAGGAAAGGATTAGCATTTAGTTTCAATCAGTATAAGCAATGCTGTACCAGTTGGTGTCTCAAAGATTCAGGATTTTATTAATATTCCAGAGATGCATTTGTGTTGCCTCTGGGTACACTGAAAAGCCACTTAAACTGCACTTAAAGCAGCACTACAGGATCAAATTGATGTGCATCAACCATTTACAATAAAACTTGATTATTATAAAGGCATACATATTTGCATAATTACATGTTTGATTTTTTGATAATGCAGCATACACTACAAAATGTTGCTTCATGTAGAAAGACATCGTCAAAAAGCACCATCTGCTGTAGTGTTTAATACACTGCAATGTTTGAAACATTCTGAAGGTAGATTTGTATAAATCAAAGTGGAAAGCAAAAGAGTTTTGCTAGAACAAGAGGCTCAGGGCTGGAGGATGGGACACTGCGCAGTCTGGACTTTTTGTTAGTCAGTCGTCTGTTTCTCTCTGGCTATTTTTAAATATAATTGTCAGGGGAGAAAGGTAAAAAAAACAACAGATCAGCACATCCTACAGTCCTCAGAATGTAGAGTCAGAACTTGAGAACGTTTGGCACAAACATTTTTATGCTTTTACTCAAAGCAAAAATTTCAGTATCTAATAAATGTAATGAATTAATCATATCTGGAAGGAAAGCAAACAGCACAGATAGTGGATTCTGATGCTTACTACCTTGACAAAAGTGAATCTTTTTAAAGGAATCTCTACTAAACATCACGATAGCTTAAAAAACGTAGAACTTGAAAGCAGAAATATCTCAATATTTGCTCAATTCAAAAAGAGAAACAATCTGTTCTTCAGTAATATCTGTGAACCCTAACAAAAACACGATGCCTTCAGGTCCTGGAAGTCCAATGCCAAGATCACAGAAATAAAAGCATACACTGGAGTAAGAGAAGCAGTAGGCACTTTGAGACTCAGCACATTTAGTCCAGAGTTCTCATATCCTAAAAATATGCATCATTTTGATTAGCACTATGTCTATTATTTTAATACCTGAGGCTGTATTACTCAAGGTGGACTTTGACAAAGACATTAATCAAACAGAGCTGTAGTTGTTTCTAATATTCTCCCATCCCAATGAGTTTGTACATATGCATCCAGAACATACAAAAGATGGGTCAGTTGCAGCCTTTTCCTAGACTGTTGCTACCTCTGAGCTGTGCTGTGAACGTTTTTGGACACTGTGCTGAGTGGTAAAGTGCGCCACAAAGCCAAGACAGGGACAATCTGGCAGAAAAGTCAATAGGCATGTACTAGCCCGTTGCTTCCCAGTAGGAGCTCATTCCTTCACAAATTGGCCTTTGGTAAGCAATGTGATTCATTGCTCAGGGACTGGATTACAAGCTGAAAACCAGCTGCCAGAACTTGGGCAACTCATTCCATTTCTCCATGCTTTCCATTTTCCTTCCTCCTGACTTTTTCACATCACATCAGTTGAAAATATAGAACACTCTGGGACAAGGATTTTTTCATAATACAAGTTTCCAGCATGTTGGGCACTAAGCAAGCTTTTATCTTCATGGGTACCTCTCGGTATACCTGGATACAAACAACAGTTGGATTATATGCCGTATGTGGGACAAATACCAAGTCAATTACAAAGCATCTTCAACAACACAGGCTGACAATAAAGTCCAGAAGTCAAGAAGAGCATCTGGCTCTGTCGAGTGACTCAAAAGAGCTTCAGAAACAGACAAAATTGGGCCCAGAAACTTGAAGGAAGAGTGTGATAGAGTATGTGTGAATGTGAATATATCAAAACTTCTGTGCCCAAACCACATCTTGTATGTAGATTCATTGAAACCAAAGTGATGACAATAAAGCTTCAAGCCCTAAAGATGCATCACTGGCCTGTTAGCTTACGCTGCATCTGGACTAAAATAAATTTACATTTCTACCAAGAAAATACTGTTATGCAATCATGAGATACATTTTGCTTGACAATGTGAGGCAGGATCTGCTCGACTCCTCTGTTGTACACAAGATTTTTAAACATCTAGGTCCCTTGCCCTGGCTTATCAAGCACAATTATAGATTGGCATTCAGAGATGCTGAACACCCATGCTCTCATTGACTTAGTGCTATGAAACCCAGTCCTTCTGAAAAATCAAATCTTGTGTATCATGCAGAAGAGTATAAAGCATTTTTTAAATAACTAATATTGTTGTGCGCACACAGTTCACAAAAACTCAAATGTTTATGCTTTGGTATTTTCCCACACCCATCATTTACCGAGTTGAGCCAAGCACAATGCTGCGCTGTTCCCTCTGCCTGCACTTGAAAGAGAACCTTGTGTGGTTATCTGCTCTTCAGGTACCCATACTGAAAAGATAAGTGCGTTTATAGCATAATATTGAAAATAGCCGCAAACTATAACAAAGCATCAAAAACATCTGTATTTCTTTCCCACTAAAGGCTCTAAGTGCATTTGGTCACAGCACCAAAAGAGGAAATAAAACCAGGCAGGCAAACAGAAATCTCTAGAAACAATGAGGTTCCTTTTGTGCCTTAATATTCTGCTCTTGGTGAGCTTTCCTAACAAAGTCTGCACTAATCGTTGCTGGAATCAGCACAGCAGTGACTGCCAAGCACAGTCTTTTTCTCCACCCTCTCTGCACTAGGCAGACAGGGTTTTTCATTACATATATCATTTTCAACTTGCTGCAGTGATTCCACAAAGACAGGAGGATTTAGAAAGCTAATGAATGGGGGTGGGGAGCAGGCTAGGATTGGAGCTTCTGTGCTAATGTCTAAGGCTACATACCCTGAGTGGCTTCACACACAGGGCATTGCCACCCATTTTATTTTCATTGCATGGCACTGACAGACTTTGATAGCCAAATCACTCATCTCAAGTTAATAAATCAAAGTAAACAGTGGGGGTGGGGGCATCTGCTTGTTTGAACATTTAGTGATACAGGATTTAGGGCAAGGCTCACTGGGCATTGCCTTGCCCGGATTGTTATCATGCTGCAATGACAGCAAAATTGTTTATCTTTCAGTTGCTAATTAAGAACAGAACTGAGGAAGAATGTGTTTGGTCTGAGTATACTACAGCATCGAGGGACCTTTTGCAACATCATAATGAGATGCCACAGATGCTGTAACTCAGTACTGTCTACGAGTCTCTTGTCATTTTATTATTAGCAAAAAATTTTGTCTTGCCAGTTAATTGACATAAAGTTAATAGCTTATAAATAAGACTAACCTGAAAGAGGAACACACACCCAAAACAGAAAGATCACATCCTTTCCCAAGGTCCCTACTGCCACAAAATGCTCCGTTTTACTGATATCAATACTGTTGCTACAATACAGCAGTTCTGTATATCTAACCCCCTTTTTGCAGACATGTCATCAATGTTGCCTGCCACTTGGGAGAACAGGCTATACTGATTACAAAATACTGGTTCTATAAATCTGCTAATTTTAATGATAAAATAGGATATTTTAGGCTTTCTTGTCCCTGAAGAACCAAGAACAACTGCAGATTGATTGTGAAACCAATTAACGACCAAAGAGCTTTAAGTTGTGAACATCATTTCTTTTCTTAGAAAAAAAGAATTACCTGGTCCTTACTTCTCTACATAATAACTCAGGATGTGGGTGAAGCTGATAATTCAGATCTGAGTGATGAATGAGGATTTCAATCTCCTCAAACCATAGTTGTCACCAGATCCTACTCAGCCGATTCTTTCATGACCCCTGTCATCGGCACGCCAGGCAGACGGGGAAGCAAGCACTACATTGGTGAACAACAGTGTACAGGCAAGCACAAGTAGCTTTGGTCCTTAGTGGGCATTCTCCATAATACCTCACCAGAAGTTAATAAATGCTAGTTATAGTCAGGGGATCCACTTCAGTCCTAACTGCAGCCATTCCCCCCTCTAATAAATGCAAAAACTGGGACAGTGGAGGCACCCCAAGGTCTGGTAAAGCCTTTGAGAAGGTGTTCCCCAGATCAGCTGCAGCGATCTGCTCCCACTGTGGCAGGTGGACACTCTCCTGAGAGCTGAATGGAAACTACATGGGTTAGTTGATGACTTTTACTTCACGTTTAAGGATAGGCTATTCCCTCCAACTGTATCCTGCTGCCAATGCTCATTTAATAGGCTCCTGCAGTGAATAACATCATGTGCTCTGTCAATTATTAATAACGAGACAAGCGTTTTCACATCAGAATGCTGCCTTGTAATGTGATGAGCCTGTATCATATTAGTGCATCAAAGCTTAGACTGGGAACATTAGTAGTTTACTAAGTGAACTTTGAACAGGATTTATTCCCCAGTCTGCTGAGTACTAATATTCACGAGTTTTGTAAATAGAAAATGCCTCTTTGTTGGCAATATTTTTAGAATATGTTTTATATTTTAAGTGGTTGATTTACTGCTACATTGCATTTATTCTAACACATCATTGATCCGCTGTCTCATACATCACATTTAGTTACTTCTTTGTTGTATAATTTCTAGGTGACAGTGGCTATCCAAGACAGAAACAGCTGATGGATCTAATTTGATTTTGCCCTTACACCAGCAGAAGTTCACTTACTAGTTCACTTACTCAGAATTCATTGATCACTTGAAGGTCTTCTGGGATTGGGAAATCTCATTCTCAGTGTCTTTTCCAATTGTCAAAGCACAGACTCAATACTGCATCTGACATCCTTGCAGCCTGCCTCATTCTGCATAACACAGCAGTCAACCATGGGGTTATAGTCAATGATGGGGCTCTCATAAAGAATGACAAGGCTAACTCCTACTGACTTCAGACACGGCAAAAAAGTAGATCTTTCTGAAAGGTGGGTTTACGGATGATAAGCGAGGGGCAGCTCACTGACAGCCATATCTTTAAACAAGGGGAAGAAAGAACAGGGAAAGGAAGATGGGAGACAAAAAAAGGCGATAGCAGAGGAAGAAGAAATCACAGTAGTTTTACATGAAGATCCATGGGTCTAAAAATCAAAGAAATTGTACTATTTAGCATAGCAAGATGATTGAATTCCTTTATCTCTGTCTTACTGTTCCTGGCTAAAACACAAGATAATGTCCTGTGCACAGCCCATTCAGTTCAATGGTCAGACAGCAAGCCTCACAGAGGATACTGTCAGAACAATAATCACTTTTAAAGTGGTTGTAAAGATCTTCTAGTCACTAAGCACACACAAAGAGGCAAGAGGAGGTTAATGAAACTTCAAGAACTGTTTGTGTTCAGTAAGGTTACTTCATCTTGAGTTTTTGAGAGCAGATAAGGTGGAAAAGAAAGATATTGGGAATGCGGATGACATTTAAAAAAAGCAGTATTAAAGTTCTCCATTACAACAATAAAGACAACTGTCTTGTCAACAGCAAATACGTTCATCTTCATCTGGAGAAACAACTGATAGCTCCTGTAATACATGGGAATTCTAAACCATGAACTAGTACAATTTTTCAAACGTGCATTGGTATTAGGGTCAACAGTTTTGGAACAAATATATTCATTACCAGGTATGAGTGAGTTTCTCTCACAGAAACAAACATTAGATCTGCATAGACCTGCTTTAATCACAAATTGTTTTCTGAAAACATTCCACAGTCTAATTTCAAACTGCTCAAGCACCTAAGCTTTCATTTCCACTCTCTGAAAAGTATTAAACAGCCTAAATACAGCCAACTATGTTGGGTAACTTATCTGATATGCATTGTCCATCTTCTTCTTTTTAGCTCATCCTTTGGAAGACATGAAGGCATTTTTCTCTCTACATGTTTGAAACCCATCCACAATCATCAGCTGCCGTGTCATCTTTTCACAGTCTTGTTTATGTTCAAATAGGAGCTAATGCACCATCAAGAGACTTGGTCAATAGTTCCAAAATGGCAAAAGTACCAGGGGAAAACAATGAGGAATTACACAGTCAGTTACATGGTATTTAAAATCCTCCTGTTGGCTTCTAGACTGTGATACTTGTATTCACAACTGTTGCTTTATTTCAGATGGAATTTTATTTAATCAAAAAGAAAGCATAGCTTCTGAGCAATAGCTGAAGCCTTGGAACAGAAGATGAATGATGCCATACTTAACATCCCTACTCAGAGCTATGATCATTCACTGTTTTGCTACAAACATCCTGTGCAGCCTTAGTCAAGTTGCTTAGGGTTTTTTGTGGCTTAATCCTACATCTTTGAGATAAGTATGACTTAGCTGCCCTATCTCACAGGCACACAGTGAGGATAAATACATTAAAGAAGAATTAATATATCACAATATAGTGATAGGAGTTCAATACCCTGAGTACAGAGTCATTTATCTTTTTGTCTCCTGGATCAAGTACAGTTTCTAGGTGTGTGCAACAGTAAAAGCCTAATCTATTAATACATAAAGAAAGCAAAGAGAATCTCCAGCCATACGTTCCTATATATGAAACCATGAACAAAAAAACAAAATTAAGTGTAGAGCGGAAATACCGGAGTAGAAAAGAACAAAATTTGTTCCTTTATTACAATGTGCTTAAAACAAGGATAATAGCTACAAACTAGACAAGTAAATAAATCTATTAATTCCAACAGAATAAAATAGAAAACACAACAAACCCTAACAAATGTATACCAAATTCATACATAAATGATATATATATATAGATAGATGTATCGAGACACACATTTTAAAAAACCTTAAAGATATCTTGTGTAAGGAATACACTAAAATTTACTAGCATGTGAATTATATACTGTTCCCAGGATGAAACCTCCATATTTCTTGCTGAGCCCACCATTCCCATAAAATAGCTTTATCAGAGTTTAGCAATGTTAGGAAAAAAAGTGAAGGTAATTTCTACAGCTCCTATTAAAAAGTCGATCATATGTGCATAATTATATAGTAATATACTATAAAAAATGAGTTTTCACCAAATATTCAAAATTATAGATTTATTCAGACTCCCAGAGAAAAATCAAACTTGTAAATTGTGCAGATTATATGTCCAATAAAATATTTATTGTTGCACAACGTGTATTGTTAACTGTGTTGACTACTTTTCACCAAGGTGCCAGAAAAATGAAAAATTAACCAGTGTAGAATATAAAACAGTTTTTTTCAAGTCCTAGAGCTAGTTCATGAGCATACAAAAAAGATCGTATTCAGAGCTGTAATATAGAAATTCTTCAGTGTGGAAGACACTGGAGCTGAATACCTGACAGCAGAACAAAACAGAGAACAGCATTAAAGCTGTGTAGCCAAGGTGCTGCATGCAAATGCAGGAAGACCTGAATTAGTAATGTTGAAGGTCTAGCTGAAGCAGACAGTGGCTATGTCAATGAATGTTTTAATGACATCTTACTAGTTTAAGGACTAACAAGTGCATACGTACAGCCTAATGGAATCCTGGAAGTTCAGTTAATATGCGATCTAAAATCTCTTCAGGTTTATAAAACGAGTAAATATTTGAATATGCTTCTCTGTAATTTCATAAACTGGCCTATGAAAACCACATACATGGTTTGAGGTACATGTTCTTGTTTCCATTGTTAATCGTAACCACAGACAAACAACCCCCCCATTGTCTATAATTTATTCTTTTTCAAAATTTACATGAATATTCATTTAAACTGTGGCTACAGGGCATCAAGCATTGGTCATGCTGTAAAAGGGAAAAGTTGAGCGTAAAAAAAAAAATAATCCATGGATTGCAGCTCAGACTACTAGTCACTTAGCATCTTAATGCTGGGACTTCAGACGTACCTCTTTGTTCACATACTTCTCATTCTCTTCATTTTGAGAAGACCTTTGAAATTTCCTAACACAGGAGAACGATAACCAGCAGGTTGGTGGCACCAAGCGGTGGTAGAGCTAAGGATGTCACACTGGCTGCGTGCTGCTCTGTGCAGGATGCCTGACTTGCCCTCACAATTCGCAAATTCTGATGGCTAAAAAAGTAAAATAAATAAATAAATACACCAATAATCTGGAGCAAGGGGTTCACCCCTGCCCTTACTCCCTCTATTGCAGCTTTTTCACAGTTTTATGCAACTATGCACAGGGTGAGTGTGCATTGGCCTAACAAAACACCAAAAAGCAGCGTTCAAGCTCAACCCTTCTCCTTAGCTGCATCCCAGCTGGAAGCGCACTCATGGCTCTCCTCTTCTAGGGGACTGGGTCACTTCAGCTGGCATCCACCCTTCCTCCACGGGAGAAAGCACAGTGCCCTGAGCTGCTGAGGGGACCAAGGCATGGTCTGCCTCCCAATCCACAGCCCTCTTTGCAGCACAGCGGTGCTGAATACAGCAGAACAAACAGCTACCTCGCAAGGTTTTTGGTTAAAAAAAAAAAGTTTTGGTTGCTTGTTAAAGCAGGGATTTAACAGCCATCTTCGTCCTCTAACTGCTAACCAGTTGCACTTATAGCTTCTCCAGGGGGTGATTCACGATGCTGACTGCTGTGTGCAGCAGTGGAGTGCTGGCTGCTAAGATAGCATCCCCAGCTGGCCCTGGAAAGTGAGTTCGTGCTCTGGGGAGGACTCTCCCTTCCCTTGCAGACCCCAGGCAGTGCAGCCAGCCTGGCCAGAGGGAAAGCAGCCCCTCTGAAACAACACGTCTGCTAGCCTGGAGACACCTCGGTCCTGCGGCACCTGCTGCCAGCAGAGGTGCTGGAGGAGCTGAGGCCAGGGAGTGGGACAGCTGCCCGGCAGCTGTGCAGGGAGGGATGGGGAGAGCTGCCAGCTCCAAACAGCCCCTGGCAGCGGCACTGCAGCCCCAGCCCTCACGCACCAGATAGGGGTAGCAAAGGGCCCAGATTAAACGCTTGCAGGTAGACAAGGTTTGAGCTAGGGGCAAAGCCAAGTCACAGTTTGGGTAAACTATGGCCAAAACAATTGCTGCTTTATTTAAATTTGGTTCTGATAGCAAGCACCAGGCTTGCTGCAGTGCTGCTTTCTTACCTCCAGCCTAGGGAAAATCTGCATGGCCTCCATTGCACACCTAGCTCTAACTCCGCATGAGACAGACTCATTTCCGCACCTCAGCAATGCCAAATTACATGGCAGTATTAACCAATACATTCAGATTAGACATTCTCTTAGGATCTTACAGTTGCCATATTTTTAAATGTTCATTCTGTCAGCATTTGTTACCTGCACATTTTCAAAATTTTTTTTATTTACACTGAAGCAGCTGGATCATACCATCAACCAGCATGAACTTCATGCAAAACACTAGTATTGTCTGCTTGTTCCCAGTGTGTGCAGAAAACGACCGGGAGCGCACATGCACCTGAATGAGAAAAAGCCCAATTCCATCATCTTTGTGCTTAGACTACAGCTCGGAGTCCCACTGTGTACCTGCAGGAGTGCAGGTACGGATCCAAAAGACTGGATGTCTGAAACTAGGTTCCTACATCAATGCTTGAGATGCCTAAAAAAATTACCATTATCTTAAGAAACTGAGGCTGTTGGGCAGCTTTTTTGAGGCCAGTCAAAAGTGCTGTGCATTCAGTGTTTTTGCATGCATCTAATTTTAGGATCCCATTTTTAGAAATCTTGGACTAGAACCAAACCTATCTTGATATTTAAATGCACTGTGGAGCAGGAGCAAAAGCAAACATCCCTGGACTGCTGCACAAACAGGCAGGCTGCAACTCAGCAGAGGCAGCGATTCCAACCTGCTGACTTACTGGTGTGGAAGGAACTTCATTGTTGAAGGTAAAGACGGGCACTGCACAGAAAATATGCAGTTTTTTATCCACATAGTGAAAAGATTACAAATACTATATAGAACAAAGATTTACAATGGATCAAGTCATACATCTCCATGGAACAAAAATTTCATATAAAAATTTTATATATATATATATATACACACACACACACACACACATTTCCTTTTCCTGAGACTGCAGGCAGCCCCTGGAGACTTCAAAGGATTATTAGTCACACCAAAGGCTGCCAGATGCTGCCAGAGCCCTGGCTGCTTGCTGGGGAGCTCAAGTCTTTCCAATAGGGCAAGGTAGGGCAGCTGAAGCCTAAAGGGTACAGAGTTTCCCACAGAGACTTTCTTTTTGTTGTCACTGGTTTTGTGTGTATGTCTTCTTCTTTAGAGTTGATTTGAGATTCACTTATATTTTCCACCTAGAGATTTTATTACAGGGAAATTAGTGAGACTTTTCTTTGACTGTTTCCCTGTCTTGAAAAGTTTTGCTATCTGGTGTTCATTTAACAGCAGCTAGCCCTGTGTTAACAAACACAACACTCTGCAAATTGTCTTTAACAAACTAACTCAGACCATCAGCTAGAAGAGCTTTCATTCCCTTCTTCCATAAATTCTCTCATTTGCCCCGCTAATTTCCCAAAGGAAAGAAAACTAACAGCTGAATTATTTTTTTCACCTACTTCTAAATTCTTTCTAGCTTGGATTTTACAATCTGAAGCTCAAAGTTTACTCCTCATTTCCATATGAAAGTACAGTGAGGTGGAGCTTTTGTAGAATAGATGCCCATTGACAAGAAGCAATTTGCTGCCAAGAAACGTAATTATGAAGACATTTCCTTCCTCACCCCTAGCATAGTCCCCTTCCCAGCCCCTACACAGTACCTACACAGGTGGCACCTGTTCTTCTTGCACGTGTGATGCTGCTGCAGTCATGTGAGCGGAACTGATGTCAGTAAGAAGTGCTAGAGGCACAGTATACGATTTTACTTGCCTATGTTTTTCAGTCTGCCATTAAGTATTAACACACAAAAATTGCTGAAGTAATGAATAAAAATAATCAAAACAACATTTGGAGTAAAATTCTTCCACTTACTTATGTAGGGCTGCTTGTTTGAAGCTATGGGAACTGTTGAATGGGCAGAGCATGGACTTGAGTGTCGGATGATGTATGCACCCAAAAAGTTCACTTTTGTGACTGTTTATTCTCCAGGGAGTGCTAGCAATAGATGGCAGAGGCCTGTGGAAATGAGAAGCACATTGTTTTTAAACCGGGGG
>VXAL01014254.1:124546-277044 GCA_013399475.1 Chauna torquata | reverse complement strand
TGAACTCGTAAGGGAATGTGTAAGGAAATGCAAATCCAGAAGGTAAGACTGCCTTTCACTAGGAAAACACCTCTTCTCTTCATGAGAATACAGCCATGAAGATCAAGTTTTGTTTTGTCTTGGTTTGTTTTTTCCCTAATCTGGAATTGAGTTACTGCCAAGTAGGCCGGCCCCAGGTGCAGGCAGCTCCCGGGGTCCCAGGCCATGCTGGGCAGAGGGGCGGCCGCAGCCTCTGCTCGCCACTGCCCACCAGGCAGCCCAGCTCTCACAGCTGCTGTGGAGCTGCATCCCCAGCTGATCAGACCCTCTGACTGCATCCACGCACTGGGAATGCACATGCTCTGCTACAATTTGTAGTGAGGCTCAGAGCTCCTTGACAGAGGGGGAGCACTACCAGAAGAAACAGTCAATTCACCTGTCGTTTACTCAATCCGGCAAAAATATATTACTTTTTCAATAACATAGTTTGCTTTTTAAAATGACAGAAACCTGCACAGATCAATGAAAAATTAGTTAAAATATTATATAGGATGCTCCTATTTGGGAAAGTAAGAGTTTGGCCTCCTGAAGAATGAGGGTGAGAAAGGCTGAATGCACATACACCTATCAGACTGGCACACGGCGTTCTTTAAGGATCTAAATACAAGAATATACTTTAAATTACTATTAAGTACTGCAGAATTTCTTCTATTCTAAAATAACTACTTTTCATGATACTAAATAGTAATAGTACAATAACTTGAATAATTCTTACCCCTCTAAGTTTAACTGATGAGACAAACATATATAATATTATTCTAAGAACGTAAACTGTTGATTTTACAAGCTCCAGTTCTTCAGTTAAACCCAGAAACTCAGTTCAGGATATTCTTGGATTAGTCTTCAATTAGTCCCAGAATCCTATAGCATAGCCTTACAATCATCATCAAATGGTTTGGGTTGGAAGGGACCTTAAGACCACCTAGTTCCAACGCCCCTGCCATGGGCAGGGACACCTCCCACTAGATCAGGTTGCTCAAAGCCCCATCCAGCCTGGCCTTGAGCAATTCCAGGGACGGATCATCCACAGCTTCTCTGGGCACCCTGTTCCAGTGCCTCACCATGCTCATGGCAAAGAATTTCTTCCTAATATCTAATCTAAACCTACCCTCTTTCAGTTTAAAACTGTTACCCCTTATCACTCCACTCCCTGATGAAGAGTCCCTCCCCAGCTTTCCTGTAGGCCCCCTCTAGGTACTGGAAGGCTGCTATAAGGTCTCCCTGGAGCCTTCTCTTCTCCAGGCTGAAGAACTCCAACTCTCTCAGCCTGTCTTCATAGGAGAGGTGCTCCAGCCCTCTGATCATCCTTGTGGCCCTCCTCTGAACTGACTCCAATAGGTCCATGTCCTTCTTACACTGGGGGCCCCAGAGCTGAATGCAGTACTACAGGTGGAGTCTCATGAGAGCAGAGTCGAGTACGACAATCACCTTCCTCGATCTGCTAAGTCATGCTTCTTTCGATACAGCCCAGGATATGCCTGACTTCCTGTGCTGCAAACACGCATTGCCAGCTCATGTTGAGTTTTTCCACCAACCGCAAAGTCCTTCTCCTCAGGGCTGCTCTCAGCACATTCTCTGCCCAGTCTACACTTGTGCTTTGGATTGCCCCAACCCAGGTGCAGCACTTGCACTTGGCCTTGTTGAACTCCTTCATTCATTTCGTACAAGGACAACAGCTGTTAGGACAGATTGTATATGGTGAATTACATCCTCTTTGCTATGTATTAGATCCTGTTGGAACAGAGAAGTTTTTCACAATGGTCTGTATTAATGTAGTTTCAGACTTTAAGCACTCAAGACTATGAAAACAACATCATTTTTTAAATGGATGGTTAACTAGTCTACACAGAAGAGATTATTTTCTTCATTTTTTTTCTAGAAATGGAAGGAGATACATACATATACACACACACAAATTTATTGAACAGAAGAGCTCCTTTAAGTGTAGTGATTTATTTACGCATCAGGAGTCTAATAGACATCCTGCCACAACTCAGGATGGGACACAGAACAAAAACAAATGATGAATGATTTACCAGAATTGAACAAGGTCTTAATAAGAGGTAGATGATTCCTATTTTTTATGAAAGATGTGGTGCTTCCCTTCTCGTACCACTGACTCAGAATAGGTGACTTCAGGTTGCTGGTTAAACACAGAAAAGGAAAAAAAAATTGCATGTTGTTGACAGATGCAGCTAAGATTTAGATACAGAATACTTTATCTGGTTCAAGCAGGTGATGCAAATCTACAGAATAAGTTACCATACAGAGATATTATCCTAAGATTTAAGGAAGCTCTGTTGTTGCTTGCTAGATTTGCCATGAAATAGGTGGGCACGCTACACCAGCACAAGCATACATGCAAACATTGTCTAAAATGAGCAGTTCCACCCCCCTTTCCTATGGCCACCTCCACACCAGCTGGCACAAGTCCGCACTCCCCATGACACATCCTGGCACGTTCCCTTTCTGGGGGCAGCTGGCACAACCCAGCACCCCACAAAGGCAGAGGTTCAGCACATGGCCCAAGGATGGCTTCCCGGCCAGCCCAGGTGTGTGCACGTGGAGCCCAAACTACAAGAGCCTACAGCAAGGTTCAGACTGGGCAACCTGATATCTCCAGCAGCTTGTTAATATTCTAAAAATAATTTACAACATGCGAATAAAGAAAACCACACATTAGCAGTCCTCTGTGCAGATCCTGATTACGCATGTGCGTACTCTGTATTACAAAATGAAAAGGAACGAGCATTTATCTTAAATTCTAACACCAAGTTCTGACTTCACCAAGTACAGTTTAATGCCACAGCGCTGAGACATGAGACAGATGGGATAGATAGATCTGAAGTGCTACAAATAAAATCTAAAACTGAACTTTTAAATATTCATTCTGAACTATAAAGAGAGCTGTGGCTTTTGTGTGCTACAGATGGCTTGGAAATTCAGTGCAAACAAAGGACCAATTTTTGAATACTCATAGCTGCTCTACCATAATAGCTGGAGGCCCAAAACTCCAGGGGTTTGAGATGATTCAACTCGATCCTCTTACCTGCCAAATTTCATCAAAGCAGCATTGCTTTTACCATCTTATAGGGATGAAAGTAGTATGAATAGTGTCGTTTTTTTTATAAATGAAATGTGGACTGCTTAAGCTTGAACAAAAAATTACAATATGAATGGAAAGTGCAAGGTAAAGGGAAAATTGTCTTTTATCATAGACACTAAAGCACAGTATAAATGAAATCTGTACATTTTATAGATTGAAAGTTTAAACAGAAATATTTGGTAGATTTAGATAAATGAAATAAAACAAAAAAATAAGCATAATAAAAATCCCTGCCAGCCATAACCAATGAGAAACTGCTGATTGCCAAGTACAGCCTTAGGTTTAAATCTAGGAGAGACATGTGTTTCTTTGTAAGGTAGCAGGGCATGACCTCATCAATCAGAGATTATCCTCTGCATAATAGTTTATAGAAAGAAACCACTAATGCCAACTTCTCAGCCGCCTTCCAGACAACAGCAAGCTGATACAAATACAGCCGGAAAGGGAATAAACTCACATAACACTGTTGCTAATGCCATACACTGCAGCATTTACACAGCAATGCAAAGAGCACAGTCTCTGTGGTGAAAACCATACAAATATTTCCATTTTAATCTATTTTCTGTTGCTATTAGCCACTTCCTGAAGCCTTTGGCTTTAGAGAGGATGCGCTCTCTCCTTTTGTATGTATTTGAGCTTCTACAAGAACTGACCAGAAAAGCAAGATGCAGAATCAGAGAGGCAGAGTGCCTGCAGGGGAGCAGGGTCCACGACAGGGGCACAGAGGACCTCTGAACTGCAAATGCTCTTCCAAGTGTACAAGCTATGGAGACAAACATGCAGTGCTGAATCACAGCTAGCAGTCAGGCTTATGGATATTCATGAGGCACCACTGCCAACCGCAATGAGAGAAAGAGAAAGAGTCAGAGGAGAAGACACGAGGTGCTTGACAGAAAATCTAAGAGTTGTGTAATGACAGCAGGTGCCAAGAGATAGTCGTAGGCTGATATCGAGCCATGGGTGAGAGGTAGAACGGGCTGACAACAAGCAGGTTACACTATCAGTGAAATCAAGGGATTTAGCAGTGGAAGGAGGCCTCCACAGAGGCTGCCTGGTTGGCGTGAAATGCTAGGGAGGGGGTGGTTTGGATGGATGGCAGTAGCTATTGCCGTGATTGTCAAGATTAGAGAAAATGATGTTGTGAAAAATCAAGATAAGATTATGGGAGCTGGGGCAAGCATTTTAATTGCTCCCAGCCAAGACAGAAGTTGTAGCTTCTGGCAGGGAACCAGTCTGCCGATCTTGGGAAAGGCACGAGGTTGGAGGTCTGAACTGAACAACAGACCTGTGACCTTGCAGGAGAGAGGCAGGATCCCAGCACCACCTGCAGACAGCGAGAAAGGAGGATGTGGTAAGGCTTCAGGAGGCAAGCAGGAAGACCAGGGCCTCCCTTTCAGCTGGGCTGGGCTGCCAGATCCATCAGAGGATGAGCAGGGACTTCAGCCTGCACAGCTGGCAGCCTGAAACTGTGGCTCTGTCTCTTTGCTGGCAGCAAAGGCAAAGAGCAGGAGAGGAGTAGAGGGGAAAGGGCAGGATCCTGTAAAAAAGGACAGTTTTTCGAATGACCTTGCTGTCCTTTTGAGAGTAACGGCTTTCCAGGACAGAGTGTCCCAACAGGATACTTAAATGCCTTCAGCACAGTACAATATTTGAAGATAAAACCATACAACTTTTCATGAAATCTGCCTCCAATAAAAACATCTTTATTGCCCTGGGCTAATGTGTAAGTTAGTGAGAGATTACAGTTCAGCTTCTATAGCCATTTTATGTAATATGAAAAAAAATCCACAGGGACCTTGTCTGTTAGTCCTCTAAAAAAATAAAATATATTTTTAAGCTACACTCCCATCATGGTAATAGGCTATCAGCTATTTTCCTAAACGCTCAGACTCACCGCTGTCAGTCTAGGAAGAATCAGACAACCTGACTTAATCACCTCCTTGTGACTCACTGTGCCATGCCCCTTCCTTTTGAACATATATAAATCCTAATTATTTTTTAATCCTTCACTAGAACACCACCAAAATGACTGCTACACTCACAGCATACAAATGTGGATGTGTACGGGAACCAAAGCCAGGGCTTCAGGGGCCTTTCGTGACTGGGGAGCTGCATGTCACCGGTGGGACTCAGCACAGGGGACCTCTGCCCCTCCAGCAGTAGCTCTCTTCCAACTTCTGCTCGTCTTCCGGAGGGGCAGCAAGCGTTACAGTGAGATGACGGCCTTGTTATGCAAGAGCACAGTGGCCAATGTTACAAATGGCTTAAACCTCGCCCTTAACTGAGTTTGGTTGTCTGTACAAACAAGTCACCAAAATCCTGAGAGCAGCCTTAAAATCCTGAAATGATTTCAGTGATCACAAATACCTTTTTTTTTTTTTCACGTTTGGCTCAGATTACAGTTTAGGTTCTGTTCTCCTCTGTTGCAAAGACTTGAAACCAGCTATTTATAATCAACAAAATGTTCAGTGAGAACCGGGGCAAGGAGGCGTTATTTTTGTTGGTCTGTTGCCTTCTCTAAAATCTGTAATATGACAATTCACGCATTCAAATCACAAGAGGCAGCAGGACTTTCACCAGTTTGCTGTCTAACGCCCTTAAAACTGCCCCACGTGTATTAACAAAGCCACCTGTAAAGGCCTGGCCCCAGCCAGCTCCTGCAGAGACGCAGATCAGGATCAGGGACACCACAGGGACAGGCACTGCCTCATATTTCCCTGTCTTCCATCTGGAAACAGAGGTGAAATGCAAACCACACATTGCTATGGCCTCAAAAGAGCTGCTTTACCCTGGCTCCCCCAACAGCAGACCGGGCTGCAGAGGATGTGGGGGAGCTCAGTCTCGGGTTGTTCCTGGCTGCAGCTGCGCCCCATGAAGGGAGGAGCCAGGCTGCAGCTCCTCCACAAGAACAAGTCCCTCCTCGTCATGACAGGCCCAGTTTCCCCCTCTTTTGTTTAATGACAGTTCAGGAAAATGAAATTTCAGGTAATCCAAAGTCTGCTGCCCAAGCCCTCACGGCTTCAGAGAAGTCTGCCTGCCTCACAGCTGCAGCACCACATGCCAGTCCTGAAGGCCACCAGCACCTAGATTTGCACCTCCTGATGCAGCAGCAAACCCCACTGCCACCTTCCACAAAATCCTGGTGGGACCAAGGACTCAGGTGATGGGTTCAGTAACTGACCCAGCACAGCCTACAACCCCATTTCTCTTTTTTTTTCCCCAGCTATCTTCTGACTTCTACCAAAGACACCTCATAGCTTTTCTTGATAAACCGGAAACTGTCACATACTGTCACAAGTGATGGATACACATGAACACAGAGAGAGGACAGTTTCATTCCCCATTTGTGGAGCATCCTGGCTTCCCAAAGGAATTCATAGAATCACAGAATATCTGGAGTTAGAAGGGACCCATGAGGATCGCTGAATCCAACTCATGCCTCCACACAGGGCAGCCTAAGAGTTAAGCCATGTATCTAAGAGTGTTGTCCACACACTTCTCAAAAGGTCCAGTTCCTAAAGCTGTCCTCACGAGGACAACAGAGCAGGACCTGTGCTTATCATGAGGTTTGGGACTCTCAAACATGAATGACTGTTTAAATGTTAGCTTCTGTATTATTATCCCTCCACGCTTCCAGCCAGTAGCTTGACCCATGGGTGTCTCACAGCTCTTCCTCCCCAGCTCTGTTCCACATGCAGTTTTCTTTCCTGTCATGAAAACAAACAAGCCAGAGGCAGCTTGTGCTGCCTATTTTAATGTGACAGTTTCCTGGCCTATGAAAGGCTATCTGCATCGCAGCATATTTCTGTTCAAGCCCTAGCAGTTAGCTCTCCCCCAGGAGCCGCACGTTGTTGGGGAAAGAAGCACTGCAAAAGCAGACCCCTCGCTGCGGTCATTCGTACACCAGATCGCTGATTCTGGGTGACCAATGTGATAAACATGGCTCTAGCTGCTTCCTATGTTATCACAGTAAGCTTAAAAAAAGCACTCTTATAAAATATACTTTAATTGGAAGAACTTTTTAATTTGCAATTTTAAATGTGAGCATGTTATAACTTGTAGCTGAACATTTCTATAAAGATAATTACATATGGCAAGACAGAAAAACTTTTTAAAACATTTTCTCTTGAATACGTGCCTGAAATCATTTACAACTGTTGCTGCTTTAAACACTTCAGGCAGAATAAGTGGATGGCACTAAACAGCTTAGCTGCAATTATTATGGAATGTCTGAGGTATAATTTCCCCTGCGGTTTTGTTAGGCGTACAAAATTCATAATTCTGATTTGTGGCAGGTACTTATTACCCATCGCAGGTGGAGATATGCAAATATTATTCTAGTAGGGGTGAACAGCCTTTATTTCAGTATTCAGCTATTAACGAGATTTGTGAGTCTGGTACTCTGGGGCCATTTAATTAATTAGATGGTACAGATAAAATATAAATTGTTTTGTAGGCTACACAATTCCAGTTCTAGAAGATGTAAAATATGATTAAATGAACTTAGTATGGACTGATTTGTTTTCATGTATGGCACAGCTGACAGGCAAATCCTACTTGTTATTTTTGTCTGTAATAATCCTGAACAGAATCCTTCTATTGTCAAGTATTGCAGGAAAAAGATGTTATTTATTTGTCATTACTATTAAGAATGTCTATCAGTTAACCTTTTTATAGAAAACTGCTAGCATGCATAAAACAAAAAGAAAAACAGGCATGGTCTTTTACGCAAAGCCAATATATGCATGTTTCAGAGTAAGCATGCATTTTGAAGACATGCAGATTTGGTAAGATATTATTGTCTCAAGGTCTGACTCTTCTGTTTTAAATAAATCATTTCCATGGGGTAGATAAGCCAAGCTTGTGAGGGGAAAATGGAGAGGGAATCTATGGCATCATTTTAAAATCTAGATTTTAAAATAATTCTGTTAATTCATGTAATTACTTTTCCTAAGTATGATCTCTCTAAAACTCCAGAAGATTTCTGGAAAACCTGGAACACAGAAATTGGGGGGCAGGGCGGGGCACAAAACAAGACAACAAAATAAACAACTTTATTCCCCAGAGTGATAGCTATAATGGTAACAATAAAAGAATCAGCATTTATCAGGAGTTACAGCAAACTACATGGTGAGAAATTCACCCTGCCCTTATATGGAGGGAATAAAATGCAAGAGGCATGAGACTGGAAATTGTTAGCAAACTGTCAGCATTTAAAGACAGGCATTGACCATTATATTAGATCTAAATTGCGGGTAAAAAACTACGCTGTACAATTACACTACTCTAAACATTGAATGAAAACCAGTTACTTTTACTGAAACAGGAGTATAATCAGCAGTCAGCCTTATTGGTTTATTGAACATATTTTGGGGTCCATTCCAGCTGTCTTTATTAGGTCTAATGCAAATGATTTTTACACTGCTATTTTGCCAAGCCCTGGTAGCTGTAGTACTGCAAACACACCCCACTGCTTTCTGTCTGCTGGGGATTTACTGACAAATATGATAAAGTGTACATAAAGTGAATAACAATATAAAACCAGTGCCATACTGGAAAATGAAAACTAATAGGGGGAAATTATATTGTAAGCATTAAGAGCTCTTGTATGGCTTTGTACAGTATAATTCAAAAACACACAAGTTCAAAATTAAATAACCATCAGGAATCACTCTGGTCATTTCTCTGTAGAGGGGGACAGGGAGCCGCATCGCAGCCAGCACATCATGTGCTGTTTCGGTGGGGCACAGCCATGCCTCACCTCTGCTCCTTACCTGCATCGCTGGTGGGACGTACCCTGTGTGCAAAAGCATCGCTGGCCTCACTCCTCGCCTGGCCTCTGCAAGGGTACCCCCGTGCTTGGCAAGAGCAGGAGATCTGGTAGAGATGGAAACAGGCTGGTACAGACAAAGCAGGAGAACAGCAGGTGCCTGAGTGGGGTCTAAAAGATAAAAGGATGGGATTTCATTCAAGGAAAGTGCTTCTGACTTTGGAAGTCACATGAACTTTGGAAGTGCAGGAAATCCTGCACAGCAGAGGTGCAAATCTGATCTCTTTGAATAGGACAAGACGTAACCAAGGAATCTGGCTGCATAAATAATTTTAGCTGTAAGACAGAAAGTAGAACCAAGTCAAAGTGAGGAGGAATTGATTCGGATCTGAGGAAAAGGGCCAGTCATACCTTGTGGGTGAAAAAGAATTGATCATGTAAGAAATTTGCTGCGGCTCGATTTTCAGTGAGAAAAGCCAGTTGTGTTTGCAGTGAGATTCCCTGAAGCTGAGGAGACCGCAAAACCATGGAGATGTATGGAGAACTGAGCTGCGAGTAACTGAGTCTGACAAAGGGGTTTCCAGGGCAGGAGAGCCGTGGGTGTTTTGGTCACACTGCCAGACAAGTAATGTCGTGGCTCGTCTGAATTGCCAGCTGCAATTTGCATGCTGAGAAACACAGGAATCTTGGTGCTAGTGCAATGACAGTGCAAGGGATGTGCCCTCATGCTGCACTTGTGTCAACACCCAGGAACATCACAATATCCAGTTCAAAAGCCAACCCTGCAAGCAGGCAACAGAGGTTGAGTGAACAGCTTGCATGGACAAACAGAACATAAGTACAGTGAAGGAGCTGGAGGAAATCTCCAATGAGAAAAATAGATTTGATTAAACACCAAATAAGATAAATGGCAGTGTTATGTATGGAAGAGTTGTAATAGAACCGTGATACCTAAAATGTTCAGACACAGCAAGCCCAAGTTACTGGCAGGCTTTTGACAAAGTGCCAAAGAGTCAAAATCACTCCAACCTCTTCTCTCATAGCTGTGTGGATTAGCAGGATGTGGCTTGCATCTGCTCCACATAACAGCAAAATGCTTGGGGGGTAGGGGGGGGGGCGTATAGATTTCCAAAGAATAAATACACCAGAATAATATTCTGCATTTAAATGCCTTAAATTGGATAAACAGTACCCCATGGGTAGAGCCTATAAAAGGCCATTCCTAAGGAAGATGAAATCTAGAAAGCAGTTTTAATTAAACCTTTCCAAGGACTTCATAAAAATTGAAGCCCAGCAGCAGCGTTCCATGTAGTACCACAATGACAGCCCTGAGCTACGCAGTCCGAAATGGAGGAGGCATTCTAGCACATAACATTTTTTTTCCCAGGTATGCACACACAAACACATCATTAGTTCAAAATCAATGCACAAATGAGAGATGTGATCAGAGCATTACATTTATTCACAGTAGCACAGAGAGAACTGTGATGAACCTAAGGCAGTTCCTGAGAGGCGGAGGAGAGCAGTGCTGCGGCGGGCAATTGATTCCTCTGAACACAGAGGAAACCCGCTGCCTGCTGGTAGGTGATTATTACTAGCATTTTTTCAGAATAATGTAAGCAAGCAACATTTTAGGTAGCACTGTAATACCCACCAGGCATAGTATTTGCAAAGAGATAACAGAGCAAAATGCATATCTGAGGAACCTCTGCAGCGCTCAGCTGGTGCTCCCCCTGCCACGTGCCCGCCAGGCGAGCCCAGACCCACACGTGGGGAGCCGGGTGGATACCTGCCCGCGTGGGAGACGGGGCTTTCCTGAACAAAGGCTGCCACCTGAGACACCACCGCTGCAACGCATGCCTGGAACCAGGCTCCACTCATCACCTTAGTGATGGGCAAAAGATTACATTGGTGGAAAAAAATCCCTTTCCATGCCTCAAGCAGGGTAAGGGAGGGATAGGAGGGGAAATTTTAATATGGTAAGAACTTCAGCACCCTGAAACTTGACAGAAGAAATTCCTTTGTGACTGTGGTACTCTAGTACACCAAGCCAAAAAAAAAAAAAAAAAAAAAAAACCAAAGACCAGTAAACTAGCCTCAAAACAGGCAACCAGCTGGGAAGAGTCGCAGTCACTTGAGACCACGTCCCATTGGCGGCCAGCACAGCAGGAGGGGGCCGGGAGGCTCCGAGTGCTGCGCAGGGCAGAGCCACACAGTGCCACAGCCACCGCAGTGCTGCTGCGCCAGGGTGCCCCAGACCAGCAGCTGCACTCACTCTGCATTCAGCTGAATATTTACCCTGCCAGCACAAGAGCACAGCATCCCTACACCCCTGTTGTTTATGGGAAGCGCTGGCCATTGTGCAGAGCTGGATAAGGGCTGACTGCCTTTCTGGAGAGCGCTAGAAATCACCCTAAAGCTCTGTGCTGTATGTATAGGTGCTGAGCTGAACCAAGAGCAGAGGGAGTTTGGGGGCAGGGGGAGCAGTATGGGACATGATATTACCTTGGGTGAAAAACCCAATCCAATAAGCAGCCTAAAGCAAACCAACACCCAGTCCATCGAACCACCAGTCTGTCAGCGATTCCCTCTCTTCCCTGCCTCCTGCTGTAACAGCAATGCGTATTCATATATAGCGCTTCACAAGCTGCACGCTCCCCTAGCACAGCTCCCCTGCCACCAACGTCTGGCAGGGCTGCAAACAGGACTTCGGCAAGCTACGATCAATTTACACGCACTATGCAAGCATTCAAAAATTAATGCAACTAATCTTCTGGTTTCACCTGACAGGAGGTAAATTATTGATCTTTGCTATATGAAAGCACCAAAAAGAACAAACTCAGAACTGCACACTTTCAAATGCACCCTCACCTCCCCTTGTCAAACTTGAAACACAGTCATATCCAAAGGGCTGCAGGGAGATTTCAGAAACACTTGTTCTCCCTGTACAATTTAATCATGGTATGAGCAAAAGGTGGATTCTCCAACAAGCCAGTGGTTGTGCTGTACATGAAACGGCATCACCCAAACCCCTGGCACAAGCCAGCGCTCATGGGAATACATGCAGGGAGACTGACAGTTTAGGCTTTCGAAGCCTTTCCTTAATCTTTAACAAGCAACCGAGGATGTGCAGCCCTACAGCCAAATCTGCTCGCACACCTGAAAGCCTGGTACAGTTACCAATACATCACTGATGTTCCTCACCCAAGGGGCAATCTTGCTTTATATAAACCAAACATTGTTTTCCCTGATTTTCTCTCCTTCTCCTGGCGGGTCTCTACACTGCTACATAAACACAAGCTCCTAGAAAGCTGCCACGAGAGCTGATGCTCCACAAGATAAAAGCTGGGCTGCCCAAGGACCACTTCCCTGCATGGGCACGCTCCCACATGCCTGCCTGCTCCCCTCCATACACAGCAACAAAGTGCACCAGGACTTCCATCCTTAGTGTTCAGTAGGGGATATATATGAGAGGAACAGAAAATAAACCTACCAATATATGACATTTTTCCTAACTTCTTCACAGTCATCTTTGTGGAAAAAAGGAACAATTCTTCTATGACAGGTCCTTGTTCCATGAACATAGAGCATTACATCAGGTTACAGAAATTGACAGGATGCAAGTCAGGATCTGCTGATATTAGCTAAAAGCCTGTGGAGTTTTTTTTTGTTTTTTGTTGTTGGTGGTGGTGGTGGTTGTTTTGTTTTTTATTCTTAGATGTCTCTTTCACTGTGCACCATGCATACACCACCGCCAATTTGTTGTATGAATGAAATGGCTTGAATGCTCTTAGCTCAGAAAAGAATTTCTCTGAAGATGCTGAAACTAACAGGCTTGAAGGAAAAGAAAGAAGAATTATACTTCAGTTTCTACTGATTTTGCTCATCTTTTTTTTAAGCCTGTAAATCCCAGCTTATACCTAACCTTTTTGTTTCATGCAGCACAGTCTTTACAGTGTGGATCAGCAGAAGCCACTCTGCCTCCACTAGGCGCATCACACCCTTCACAAAGTCCATCAATACAGGAGGGAAGTTCCCCAAACCCTGCATAAAACCACAACGTTTCAAACCTGAGCTGTGTATTTAAGACACCAGACTCAACTGCACCTCCCAGAAATGATTCTGCTCTTCACTTGGAAGGTGTAAGCTTTCCTTCTTACCGTGTAAGGAGGGACATGACCCACATGCTCAATCTCCAAGCAGAATTTGAGCACAGGATGATGGAGAACCTCAGGGTATAGCTGTGACATGATCTTTTTCCAAATGCATTCAAGAGTGAATTTTGCATTTTATCAAAACACTGCACATTACAGAGTGCAGCACAGTTTTGGGAGAAGACCATGCTTTTGAGAACTTTTCATAATATTTATCCCCCAACTTTCTTCTGTATTTGCCTCAGGCTGTTTTCTTGTCTCCAGCTCAGATGGTGAATAATTCCTTTGTCTTTTGCACTGTTTATATCTTGAAGGTACTATTGATTAGGAACAGGCCCTTTAGGTCTTCCCATATTCTATACATCTCTTGGTATCACTTTCATCAAGTTATTATTTCTGTTGCTTTCAGTAGTAACTGGTTTCTCCTCCTGCCCTTCCACCTTGTTTCCAAAAGCTGGGAACAGGGGAGATGGAACTACTAAAGCTCCTCTGCTTACGCTGGTATTTCTGTTAGCACTAAACCTGAATATTGGCAGTAGCTCACCTCTAACTGCGACTCCAGGCTTGCTTACTCTGCCTTGAACAGGCTCATGGTAACCTGCAATGATTGTTCTAAAAGAACAGTTCTGCTCAAAACTTCCTTAGTAATGTTACACTAGTAAAATTCCTCTTAAAAAACAAAACAAAATCCTCTTTGTTCTAAGAGAATTTATGTTAACACTCTTCATTATTATTCTCCCAGCTCATCCCTTAGCAACAGCCTTGCTGCAGCCCCACTGGAAAGACTAATACATTTTATTTATATTTGTATTTTACGTATGCAGTTCTGGGAGGAATGCTATAGACTAACAATTGTTTATTCTTCTCTTGTTTTGCAACATACAGAGTTCTTACCATTTAAGCTTTATATAAAGTAGTCTTTCTTCTTTAATCTTGATTATTATCTTTCTTGGTCATACTCTCATTCTCAGTATAATCACAATCCTTCCCACCCCAATCCCCCCTTTACCCTCTGCCTCTTGCTCCCATAGAACATTCACTTCTGTGAATGAAAGAGATGGAGGCAGATGAAAGATAGGGTTGTGTTTTCTTCTGTTTTTCTTATTATTTTATCAGAAGCTTATCGTTTTCTCCAAGAATTGAAGTGGCACAGAGTATTGTCAAATAGTAAGAGTAGTTTATCACATTTTCACCTCATAACATTACAATTCACTTGCATGCAGTCTACTTTTAGCAGATTTTAAATAATATATTCTATGCCCCGAACAATGTCCTGAAATGACATAAGCATCTCCAGCAGAGAAGTCTACCTCTGCGCCCATGCTTTGCACTCCATGCAACTCTTATCAGTAATATCCTGTGCTGCACATCCCATGGCAACAGGAACATGCTTCATTTACAGCCTCAGCATAGCATTTCTCCTGGAGCATCTCCCACAAACGGCACTTGGATCGCATTAAGTCCTAGAGAAGGTTATTTGCTTTTGGACAACCTCAGCCCTGTTTCCCTGCAGCCAGAGGGTGCAGCTTTTTGGCCACGGGGCACGCTGTCTCAGAAATCGTGTCTTGCCTCTCCCAGGAACAAGGAAAAAGTGTCTTTTTTGCCTTCGGTGCTATGTATGATTTGCTAATGAGTTTCTCAGAGGGAAACTAAAAGCAAACAAATCCCAGTGCTATCAGGAAGACTCAGTTTCCTCCCCAGTTTCTGCCTGGTATCCTCTTTTCACAGCTCCAACACACACAAGTTTTGAGATTTGGGCTTGTCTGTGCTCATATGTAAAACAAGGACTGCCTGTCCGCTTGCCCTTTTAACAGCAAAGACTAGTACAAAAAATTTGGTTTCTATAAAATAACTATCCCACACGTATTTTCATAAAATAACTATGCCACAGTGAGGCACAGGGTTTGTTTTTTTGTGTGCATTTTTGTTGTTGTTGTTTTTTAATCACTTTTAGCACCCCAAATCGCTACAGTAATATTGGCATGCACCATAAGGTGGCTTTTTGACTATTATACTGTAAAATACTTTTGTCCCTTTGTGTGCATGTTTTAAGTGGCCTGTCTTGGTATGTGGATTAACTGCATTGCCTTTGGCAGTTATCGCATTATACCTAGAATATTCTGCCAGAGATCCTAATGGTACAATCATGCTTTTGCATTGTTTAAAATAAAATGAGTCTTTCATTGTTTTCGCTAGGTTCCAACTGTTAGCACCACTAACCTGTGTTGTTAAATTGTTATTAATTGCACCAAGATATCTCAAAAACATTGCAAAAAGTTGTTAGAACAAAGGTCACCAGGAAGACATTCTTTTTGCTCTTCACTGGATCTCCAGAAATAAAACACAGTATAAAAGAAAAAAAAAAAACACCACCACACTGGGGAAAAACTCATAACATCTTGATACCTTGCCTATACCAAAAATGCATTTGTTAGATAATTTAAGTATTTGACTATAGAGATGGAAAGGTAGATTTGTTTTTACAGTGGTAATACTGAGTGCTGAGGACATTAGTCTCCATCATTATTGAAAGCGTGCTTACCTGCAGCTAAATTAGATCTGTCAGAAATTCGCATCCAGTACTTACAGTAAGTCTGTAATTGCGTGTGGGGTCAGATGCATCAGTCCAGCGTCTCTGAAGCACTCATTTTGAGTTCAAACATGCTGTCTCTTGGAAGATAGCTGCACTTGAGAGAAGTTTCTGTTTGTGATCTTGAGGAACAGGAAGACTCTCATGCTTTCAGCTACACACGTGCTGTCCCAGCAGAAGGCACTATTTTCACGTATTTTGCAAAGGCTTCTGCCTGCTTCATACCAAAATGTAATGGAAATGGAGAATGGAGTGGCTATTGAAAGGAAATATTTTTCCACAGTCAGACTCATGAATCATACTGCACCAGGGAACTGTGTAAAAGTAAAGGAGAAAACAGAGCTGGTGGCTGCCCCTGGGCAATCACCCAGCATCCCACCGGGCGATAGCCCCTGCGATTGCCCATACCCATGCAGTGCCAGGGCAGCCGTTTCCCACCCAGTGCCGGTCTGTCAGGGCATTAATACAACCTTGTTATCATCGTCAGACAAATTATTTACTCTTTCCTTATCTTAAAACTGTACTGACAAGCTTGTAGCAATATCCTTCAGTCCCTGAATTACTGCAGGTCAGTAAGAGATGCTGGAGAAGGTGTGAAGTCTGTGTCACTCTACTACAGCCTGCAAACATGTTCTTTTTGGTGTGTTCATCCCAGCTCGCTGCCTGGATGCACACAGGCTTTGGCTATCAGACAGTTCCCTTCCCCTTGTCGTTCAAACAAGAGGCTGCTGCGTTTTGATCTCTGATGCTGTAAGTGCGGCTTTGGTGCATCACCGATATTGAAGACGCAAAGGGAAAATCCACCTCAACCAAATGCCCGGCAGGGACTTGTTCAGTTGACATTTTTAGCAGAAAGCAGTGATTTGTTTCATCACCCTGCCACAAAACAACGTGGCTGCATCATACACCGACTTTCTTACCCAGAGGAAGCAGGTTCTTGTTAAAGCTTTCTGAAAGGGAAATGGTCCCACACATGGCATTGTCCTGCTGCCTCCTGAACAGCCTTCAGACTGCATCTCGTTTTAGCTGAAGCATCATCTTCTGTTTACAAGAACCACTAATGAGCCTGTAGAAAAATTTAGTGATGAGATTCTGTAATTTTGTCCAATGTTTTAGGCTTTTTGAGGCTTTGATTCTTGCCATTGATATTAAAAAATACAGTAGCATTAAAATTACTGTAGCTTTCATTGTAGCTTTTACAGTACATGTTTTACTGCATGTAAAGATTATTTTCTTTTTGATGGTAGGAGCACCTATGCAAAAGCAGGTCAAACAGCAGTAAGAGCACAGCTTGATTAATTACAGAAGATCTTACGACATCTTATTTATTAGATTTTTTACTTCTAAAGCAGAACTTTTTGGCATGCCAACTGCAAGCCAAATATTATCTATAAAACAAAAGGGGGAATATTTTGGCTAACAGTCTCTTACTCTCTTTTTGAATGTCAGCACATGTCCCCCTGGCAGATTCCAGAAATTCAAGAGCTACCAGATGGTTGCGTAACAGCGATGCCCAAAATACGCTCTGCAAGTTAAAGAATCACAACAGAAGACAATGAGTGGGTAGCTCAAAGACACGATCATCTACTTGCTGTCGTCAGTTTCATTAGGTGGACATCCAAGAACGCCTGGAAGAAAGCAGAGCACAGCCCACCCTGGTACGACACAACAATGCGCACAGCAGCACACTGCGCATACTGCTTGAGAGGTATATAATGGTACTATATTTTAGAAGAGTTGATTTTTAAATCAATGTAATAGAAATGAATAGAAAACGCCAAGAATAATTTTCTTGCAGTGTTTTCCTTTGGGAATGCTTTATCTCCACATACAATGCTGCTTTGGGTTTTAAAACTTCAGCATTGGGTTTTTCTTTATTCTTAATCAGGCATTTTACATATCCCCACTTCGAAACCTATACCCAACTTCTTTTATGGCTAAGATTTTTTTTTCCTTATTCAGTAGCTTTCCCACTTAAAAACAGCATTACAAGAAGTGTTCCAGTTACAGGTGTGCAATTCAGTCATCAGGGATATGTAGATGACAAATTATCCACAGTTTCAAATTTTTCCTTATCTATTTTATAGCTACCATAACAAAACCTTGCATGACAATGGTATTTTTATGAAAGCTTAGCTCCTGTCCACAGAACACCATTGATTTATATGTGCTGTAAGTAAGTATTTATATTCTGAATTTCTGAGAAAAGAAAATGTTATCCAGGAAAACCATACAACACAAAATGTTCTTTTGGAGATGGCGACATTACAATGGTTACAGTCAGACACCACAGTTTTTACATAAAAAAAAATAAAGAGTTTTAAGAGGCACAAGGAGCAGGGCACTGGATGTTGAGAGAGGAAGAATTCTGTACTTGTGTTTGTGAGCAGGACAGCATCAGTGCAGCAGCCGCTCAAGGGCACGGTGCAGGAGCACGCGCTCGCACGAGGATGTCGGGCGTGCAGACAGCAGGGCTCCGAGCACGCAGGGAGTGTGTGTTCCTGAGAGGGGAGCGCAGCACAGAGTGTCCTGCTCTTCGGAGGATCACCCCTTTGCGGCCATCTAAGACTAGCTAGAGACACAGCCGTGGTTCCAGCTCATCATCAAGGCTAACAGCTTTCTTAGGGCATCCGCTGACAGCATGAGGGCCGGTACAATGGTGCAAGTTGGTTTAGCAGCACTGGAAATCTGAAAACGTCAAATTACAGTTTAATTTTTCCTCTTTATTTCATTACTAAGATACTGACGGTATCAACGGGATTAATTTGATGATGGGATTAAAGAGGTGTTAACACCTTTTAATGAGATCAATCACATTCTTAAAAAACTATACGAAATTTTATCAGGAGGGAGTCAGGCGAGTGATTTGAGAATAGGTTTAACACGAGTGCAGAATGTGGTGCCCATAAAACATTGCTGGCAGTTTTTTTATTTGCTTTAATCTCTACATACTACAGCCTGGAAGTCCATTAAGGAGAAAACTACAGTATTCCAGTTTCAAAATTAAATGGCATCACAGTAATTAATGTCTCTGCTCCAGTGTCTGAGAGGAGAGCGCTTAGCCAGGCAGCATTTCCAAGAAAACGGGAGGCTGACACAGCCACAGCAGCAGCAAGCTCACTGAAGGAGAGCCCCAGTAATGGCACGTAACCTGCTAAGGCCCCTAAAATGGGCCCAGCGCTGCTGCACAGCATAGCGGGGGTTTGGCCAAATTCACTAGAAACAGCTCTGCTATCACTTGGTTATCTGAAACATTGCCTCCAGCAAGCACAATGAGGAATGAAATATGAGATACCGCTGCACAGTAGTTGCAAACTAACGTGTACTCTGTGCCATACAGGAGGTGGTAATGATAAATATCATATGAAAAATAACACAGAAATCCTAAAGAACCAAAACTGTGCAATCCAGGATTGACAAGTAATAAAGACAGAAAAAAATAACTGATAACCTTTTTTTTTTTTTATAAACCATAAGTTAATTGTTAAACATTACAAATTATTCAACTACTTGCTATATTTAATTACATAAGGTCTTCCTACAACAAACCATTCCACAATGGACTAAATTTGAATACAATGCAAGCAAACTATTCTATTGTTGCAGCTAGTAATCAAAAAATTACATTAATGGAGAAGAAAAAAAAAGAATTCTATTCCTGAGTAGCCATTTTTACTTTCTCAGCACAGGATGGGGTTTAGTGTCCCTATTAGCATGAACACACTGGCTCAAAATTTCACAGATGTCGATTCAAAAGTTCAAGCAAGCCTCCTGTTCCCTGGATGCTCATGCTGGCAGGATGATAATGTTCAATAATGTTCAAAGTTCATTATTCCCCAAATTCACAGACTTCCCTTTCTACTCTCAGGAAGCTCAGCGCATGCTGTATTTGAGATAACAGGCTGTCCAGTTCCCCTCTCCAAACATATGAGCACAATTAATGTTCAAGCTTTTTTTTTTTTTTTTTAACTGCTATGACAAGTTTAGTTTTTGCACAGTTTAGTTTTGCTCAGTTGGACTGCAAAATTTAGAGTTACCATTTTGAGCAGGAGACTACACCATACTTGACAGCATAGCCCATTTGCTGAGCATGCGCTCGTGTGCCCTACAGGTAGCAGAGCCCGGCGCACCAGCACCTCCCGGACACCCTCCCAGGACCCTGCGTCCGCCGCAGCGCAGCCGGCCCATGCATTCGTGCAGTCACCAGCTGCACGAGAGGCGTGGGTGCTGTCAATAGCTGCTGGTGGAGGGGCTGCAGCCACCGCTCTCCGTACTTGCAGCGGGAGCACACGCAGGGAAGCTGCGGAGCAGCACGGCGGTGCGCCCATCAGCGAGTGCAGATTTTGAGGAGCACCACTGGAGCCCTGTAGCTCCTCGCCCCTCCAGCCCCTGGCTTGCTGCCCCCTCCTCATCCGTCCCCCACTTTCGGCCTTCTGCTGGTCGTTACAGTACCCGGTATACATAGCGCTCGAGGCGCAATCATGCGGTCGGTCCCGTTTCTCCCTTTCTGCACCATGACCGAAGGCCTCTGCCCACGGAGGAGTGGACGCTGACCCCTGTGAGCACGGGGCGCAGAGGAGAGGTTGCTGCATGGCCCTAGCTCTCCTGTAGCACTTTCCCAAATTTCTCCTCCTTCTTGCAGCTGCTACAGATTATACTCCTTTAGGTGGCCTCCTCCATTTCTATCAACCAAAACCCACTCTGCTCATCAGCCCAAGCTCCTTTTCCCTCCAGATGTGTAACGTTCCCCGTCTCAGCTGCAACTGTACCTCTCCATTTTTTTTTGCTTTGTTTTTTTTTGTTGTTGTTGTTGTTTTGCATCAGTTTAATGCCATATTGCTTTCTAACTTTCTTGGGTGACACCTTCTTACTGATTAGGACTGCTCCAGCCTGATCAAGGCAAACAGGATTATTCAAGATAATTAACATTTCTATAGGGCACTGACAATTACACGCAGATTTGAAACCCAGAATACAAAAGAGCAGTGCCAATTACAATTCTAGGAGGATTCTCATTCATTACTATGTTTACTTCCAAACATGAAATTAGTGATGCCTGGATTAAGATTATTAACAACATGAGCTGCTGTCACAAATAAAATCCTTTCAAGTATATTTCAAGCACAATGCACGCGCTCTCTCTCAAAATACAGAAAAAAGTCTCCATTAGATTATCTGTGATACTATTTCTTTTCTTAATAGTGGAAATACAGCTACATAGAACAGAAAAAAATGGCTTGATAGTCTATTTAAATTTCTTGCTAGCAATATACTTTAAAAAAAGAGGCACAATAATCTCTAAAACGAGGTATAATATTTAAACTACACTTAAAATCCACCTCAATTATCTTTTTAGTTGGAAAGTTCATCTATCTATCTATCTATATAGAATCTCTTTTTTCCCCCCTTCAAAATATACTGACAAAAGGCTGGTAAGCAGAGTTTGTCTTATCTCACAAAACAGTATTTGAATAGTAAAATTGAGCTTAATTATTAGAAGTTAAAAGATAATTTTGCTGTATGCCAAAAGTTACAGGAAGAATACAGTGTACCAAAGGCATCAAAGTTGTATTTCAGCCCTGCAAAGACAGGGCTTTTTCCTGTACCTCCAAACTGATATGAGAGTCACCCAACCACTGGGGTTTAAATGGGGGAGGAATTTATGATCTAAATCCTGAAGGTGATTCTAAGCAAGAGAAAAAAAATCCTAGCAACAATTAGCAGTACTTAGTAAGTCAGAAACAAAAAACAGGAGCCAAGTGAATCGAAGGTTTCAGAAAAGTGCATATGGTATGCTTCCCTCAAACAAAAGCCCCCGCAGACAGAAGACAGTGACTGCAAGAAGCTAAAAGCTCGCCACTGTCAGCCTGTCCACCCAACAGCAGGACAGATCACAGGGACCTAATTAAAACACAATAGGAAATACATTTGAAAATAAGGTTTTAATTGAAATTATTCATTCAACTCCTTGGAAGACAGCATGTACTTTTCTTTAAACAGTTCCCACAGTCCGAGCCACGACCACCCAACGCAAGGTCCCAGGGAGGGCCCATTCGCACGGTCTCGGGTCACAGATAAATTCTCAACTGCCGCAGGCTCCTGCCCTGCCTGGCTCAGCTTGACCTGTGCCCAAACCTGACACCCGTTTTTATCTTTCTTGTGAGGTAGTTTGAACACCTTCAAAGCCTTTCTTCATGTTAATAATGGTGATCAAAGGTACAGCTCTTTTGAGGACTGGGACTGTAATGCCCATCAATTTTCAGTATTGCACACACAAAAAAAGGCATTATATTTCCTTTTTTCCAGGACTATTTCTTTTTTGTTTGCTTTTGTTTTGTGTTTTGTTGTTGTTTTCATCTCTGCAGATGTTAAGCCGCTTGCCTCCTTCTCTGAGTCCATGCAAAACCTACTACATTGGGTCTCAAGCCTTTACTAGGGTCTTGGATTTTCTTCTTGGCATCACATGAATAATTCTTCCTACCGTGCTGTGTTATACCAAACATAATAGCAGCACGACAGACACAGTAAAGGCAATAAATACCAATAAAGCTGAAAAGGGCCTCTGCATGTAAACTGGATTTGACTCATCAGGCTCACAGGACCATGACCACCCCCACACCCCACCCGGGGACAGCAGCCACCCCACGCTGCAGCCCCCCAGAACACCGGCAGGGAGGGTGCTCCCCTGGGTGCCTGCCTGCCCTGGGGCTGCCACAAGACTTGGAGGTCTGGTTTCTAAAATCTTATTTTAAGTTGGTTACTGTCCCCATTTTAGGGCAGTCACGGAAGAATCACAGTAAAAGCCATAAGCCAGACCCGTTTTTGAAGAGAAAGTGGGGAAAAAAAAATTTAATATTTTGATTCCAGACCTAAATTTAGACCACAACAATTTTTAAGTAAATTCTCGAAGTAGTGAACAGAGTTCTTTCTCACCTCTTCTTGTTTACAGTCTCTTAGACTGGGATCCCACACTACCAGTGTCACACAGGATGTCATTTTTTCTCTTGGCAAGTAAACACATGTGAAAGAGAAAGCATTGCATTTATAATGATAGCAACAGAACTTGCTAACATAGTTTTTACCAGGTTTCAAAGGGACAACTTCAGCTTTCTGGTGTACAATGCAATGTCTTAGCTTCACATGTGTTTTTCCACTCTGCTGAGCACAGTTTAAAACGCAGAAGCACCATAATTCAATATTAGACTATTCCACGGTACCATTTGAGTTCAAAACAGAAGAAACAACATTAAAAGCAGTGAAATAAATCAAATGAATCATCTGAAAATAAAATTAGGGCATAAATAAAACAAAAGTAAGGCCAGGAATAGACAGACTGTCTCCTCTTTTCCTCTTGGGACAGATATCTTTTAGTATGGCTTCAGTCACTCACCGTGACATTTCCTGGGACTCCCCAGAGCCCTGGCAGCCGGGCAGGGATGGAGCATGGAAGTCGGAAGGCACCGCTTAGCATTTACTTAGCTGGAAACATGGGAAAACAGCCGCACTCTTAAAGCATGTGCATTTCATGAGGATTGTCTTAATCATTGATTTAAAGTGTAATTAATTTTCAAGTACTTTTTTGGTTTTTTTAAGCCTCAAAACGCATCTCCTCAGTACTTTTATACATTAGCTCTCACCCTTGATTCTCCCAGATTCAGTCTCTCCCCCGCCAGCACACAGCCAGCACCAGGCTGCTCTCCTCCTACTCCTAACTCAGCTCCCTTCATTTGAAGTAATTTCTCCATTTCTCCTCAGATATTATCTGCAATGATGGACGGTCAGTAGCTGCTCTGCTCCTATGGCAGCTGGCACCAGGAAGGAGAGGCAGGGCTGCTGCAGAGCGCCTGAGCCGCACTCCCGCTGAAAACACAGCCAGAGCCCACTACGGCCGCACCTCGAGGACAAGCGGCAAGGGCTGGTTTGTCGGGGGATCTCCGTATTTAAAAGCCAGAGCCCACAGCACAAGTGAGTTTGGCAGGTTTCTTCTGACATGAAAGGGAAGTTTTGGGGGGTTTCTCCTCCTCACCAGGGTACACACCTTGGTTTGGGAGGGAATGATTCAGCAGTACATTACCAAAACACAATAGCAAGAGATATAATTTGGAGAGAGAGAGAGAGAGAGAGAGAGAAGGATTTATGCTAAAGGCAGTCCTAAAGGGAGCAAACTTCTGTTTCTTGTAAAAGAAATGAAAGGTTATTACTTCTACATGACAAGAATAACATTTTTAACATTTCCCTTTTCAATAATAGCAGCTAAATCCTCACTGGATTCAATGTTTACGCTCACAAAAATCAATTTTTCCCTTCTATTAAAAAATTAGGTACAGTAAATTGCCGCTACAACACAGTTTACATTTTTTAACATACCCTGCTTTGATTTACTGTTCCATTCATAATCTGCTGATGATTAAGCTTCTCGAAAACAATCCACTAGCCTTTCTAAGTGATATCAAGTTGTTTGTTTTTAATCTGCTGAAAATCATCCTGTAGACAGATGCATTATTGAGGAATTACATTTTAATTTATTTTCATGCAGTGCCTGTGATGGGCATTTGGATTAACAGAGTATGATAATGCTTCTTTATGCCTGTATCTATTCAAATCAGAAATTACCTGCATACACTGTCTCTGATGGTGGTCAAAAATTGTACAAAGAACTGAGAACAGTGCTCCTTAATATCACACAGCCCTGCTGCTCATCAATGAGTCTTTTTCTGTTCTAATGCTTTTGTCATGTATATGAAAGTCATTATGTAGTTTAGAAAACAGGAGATGAAGTGAAAGAGGAAGATCAGGAACCTGGGATGCATTAATATTCTACCAGCGTCAAAGATATTTCCCTCGAGGGGCTCCTACAGGCCACACTGTTATTACAGTGCCTATCCATTATCTTGTGCTGTACTTGGTATTAAGACAATAATGGAGAGAATAGGATTATGTGCAGATGATAGGAAATGCGAAGGCAATTCAGCAAGATAGGAAATGAATGGAGACATGATTCTTTCATCGAAGCTAGGGATGGTTTAGCATAGGGTAAGGGAGAAGATAAATGAAGCAAAATGAAATCTTTACAGGTTAGCTAGGGTAAAATGAGTGTTTACATAGAATCCGATGAGTTTAACCTTTTTGATACAGAATATCGCATCATTTCTTTAACGCGTCCATGTATATGCCTTCAGAGGTCTGTTTTAATCTGAAAACTTACTCAACACACATTGGGAAATGACCAGTGTTAATTCGATAGAGGTGGCCTTGTACAGTGGATAACCCTTTAATTCACTCTAAGAAAGGGAAAATTCTTATCACCACTCCAGGCTTCTGTATTTTGACTGCAAGCTAGAAAAATTGCCTCCTACCTGCTAAACAAACAGAAAATAAAATCAAAACAGCAATAAAGAAGGATAAAGCATAACTGAACCGCTGATCCCACTTCTAAATGCTCACATTGTTTCACTATTGCACACCTTTTAAGTCCTGAAACCAGAGCCTGCGGCTGATACCAGGTAACAAAGGCTAATAATTTTAGGAGGTCAACAATGCATTATGATGGTGATAAAGACAGGACCAGACTGTGTCATTTACAGACATTTCTCTAGCTTATGTCTGTCATATTTTTTTAATTAGGATAAATCACATACATGCATTTGTTACAACAGCACAATGCCAAAAGAGATCATTTTTGTCCCCTAAAGTACAACTATAATTTTATTCTTTTTCAGCAGTGCTTGGAGGCTTTCCTGCAGTCGGGTTAAAACCCAACAAAGTACCTCAGCAGCACGATGCATGCAGATGCAAGTGGACATCGCAGAGGTGCCAGGCAGCTCCCGCAACCTTGTGGCGCACGCGCTGCCCACGGGTTTGATCACTGGAACAGCAACAGTTTGCAAAACAGCGACTAACGTGCACTTCCCAGAACTGCCAGCCTGCACTCTCCAAGTCAAACACAGAACCCTCACTAGTGCGCTGCCAAGTGAGGAAATGTGCCCTCGCACAGAGCAGAGCTCCAGACAGAGCAACGCTCATGCTATCACCCGCTGCACGCATTCCTCGCAGGCCTGGCCCTGTGGCGTGGGCGGCCGCCAGCACAGCTCCATGCTGCTCTCTGCTGTCTCCCACTCACCAGCTTTTCTGCTTCTCCCTTTGTCTCAGCCCCGCCGTTTGTCCATCGTGGCTTAAATAGCGGCGTGCCTTGGCCAGCACGGCCGGCTGCTGTCCCTGCTCCGTACCTGGGCTCCCTCTGTCCGCTCCCGCAGCCTTGCCCCGGCCCGCTCGCCCAGCGAGGCTGTCCTCAGCCCCACCAGCACCCGCGCCCTCCAGGCACCCCTGTGGCAACAAGGAGCTTTTTCATCCAAAGGGTAACCTGGACGTAAAGCTCGCAGGCCAGACTCTGAGCAGATGGGAGGGAGCATTATGACCTGGAAAGCATCTACATGAGCTGCTGCCGGGGCAATTGCAGAGCAGTTTGCTTTAAAAAAAAAAAAAAAAAAAGTGAGCTTACAGCAGCATGCTCTACAACTTCCTAACATCCTGCAACAGAGCAAAACCATACACGAAGCAATGGTTGCACCAGGTGTTGTGATGGACCCCACACATGCAATGAAAGGGTTCAGGAGAAGAGCAAACTGTGTCAGAGCAGACAGTGAAGCTCCAACAGCCTAGCACAATCAGCACGCATGCGACTCAGGGACCTGATCCCCACTGGTGGCCAGTTCCTGCTCCAGCTGGGCTGGACGTGACACTGAACATCCCTAGCTGCAATGAAAGCCAGACAAGGAGCCGCTGTGACAAACCCCAGCAGAGGAAGGCTGAAAAGTGACAAGTTGCAACACCGACATGCAGAGGACTGGTAGCCCAATAGCATTCCACAGACACAAAATAGCACAAGTCCACAAAGCAAACTCAGCAAAACTGCCCAGCTCTGAGCTCATCTTGTACTAGTGACACCTTCCTTTGCATTTTTTCTGCTTCCCTGCAATCAGTACGTGTGAAATTCAGCCCCTCCATGCTTGCGTTTCACCCCACTGCACAGCAAGGGCACGGCCCCAGCTGAAGGCACAGGTCCCTCCTGGCTGCCACTGGGAGCAAGCACAGCATCTCTCAATGCCCGAGAACAGATTTTCTGATTGACTTCTGACAGGAGGCGTTTCTGCAAGAAGCACAGAAACAGCAAATTTGGGGAATTAGGAATATACCCATGAATTTGCCGTAACAGACATAAATACAGGAAGATGATAAACAGCAACAGTGGAGCTCCATGTCAAGAGTGCCCCTTCACAGGGACACGGTGGCTGCACCAGGGTGCTCTGTTTGCCCCCTCCCATTGGGCAATGACACATACCCCAATGATATTGCTAAAAAACCTGCAAAGAAAACTGTCCACAGAAGAGTTACAGACCAAACTACATTGCATGGCTTGCTGCCGACTTGAAGAAGAGTGCTTATAACTCCATTTAAAAGTTACTTTACATAATGGACACTTATTTATATAAATGTCTAATTATGTTTTGAATTAAGTACAAGTCTAGACTGCCCCATAATAACAAATGGGGGTAATGAGAGATAATGACACATTATAACCTTTTATCTTGTCACCTCAATCTCATGCAATGCGACTAGCTTTTATGTTACCAGAAGGAGTTAACAAGGATGGTTAGTTTAATCAATCTGCTCTCCTTACTATGTACACAAGCACTGCTTTCTCAGCTGGACATGGGCAGACTTACTCACTTGCAGTGGAAACCATGAGTGAGAGAAGCAAGTGTCTCTGTGAGTCAAACTTTACGAATCTCTTACATCAATATTTTGTATCAGAAATTAAAGGCAATCAGTTGATGAAGCCACTTCCAGAAGATATGGATTAAGCACTTTCCAAACCACCAGCTTCAGAATGATCAGGTGTGATTGCATTGAGTGACCTCAAAAGTTGCCCTAGCATGGGGCCAGATCCGCTGTTTTGGTTTGCCGCATAGTATTTTGTTTTCTGATTTAAGAAACAGGTTGATGGTTTTTCAAGGGGAGAACCCTGGGAGGGTTTTGATGATGCCATAGTCAACTTCGCACAAGCAACTCAAGCCCAGTGCTCTGCAGCAAGGTCTGGCAGCACCCTGTCCTCCTGTCTCCGGCCACCCCATCGGGAAGGAGCTACCCAAAGCCTTGCAGCTCCTGCGTTCACAGGAGGCCATCACTTGTCGGGTATGACATGAATGGGGAAATCCCACAGCCCTTGTATCCTCTTGTTAGAATCTGGCCAAAGCTCACAAGTCCTCACCTGCTGGGACTTGCGGATGTGCAGGCAGGACATGGTCATTCAAGCTGGCCACAAAATGGACAATTTTGGAGATATTTCAACGTCCCTTCTGAAGTCCAATGCATATTCAAATCAGGTGGGAAGGGATCAGTGAAATCATTTAGCAGTTAATTCTATAATTCAATGGCTACAGTTTGCTCTCACAAGGAAATTCCAGGCTTGAGGAGGTTGTTTTCTTGCTCACTTTCCCCAAGGAACATGTACGTAGGCTGGAGCACTAAGGTTTATGGGGAGAGGTAATATCTTTTATGAGACCAGCTATTAGAGTTGGGGGAAAAATAGACAAGCAAATAAGCCCTTCTTTAGGTCTGAAACAGAGGTTGCAAACTGCAGTAAAAGCATGTTGGGAAAATGTGCTCTGGGATGAAGTTATTATATTATCAATTAGATGGTATGAGAGGAAAGGACAACTGGCACCTGTGGAACAGCAAGCAGCTCCAGCACGGGGAGCCATGCTGAGGTCACTCGCTCCTGTGGGACAGAGAAATGAGAGAAACAGAGAAACAAGATAGGCAGACACAAATGAAAAGTTAGCAGGAAGGAATGAAAATTATAATATGTCATAAGCCAACCTCTCTGTTAGGTCTCTGCTATTCAGCATCTTCACTTGCAAGTTTTCTTTTCGGTTTGTTTTTAAATCTGCTTTGAAAATCACAATGGGCAAATTTTCTGGAAAATGTTTATCCTGTGATAATGGTGTTTCTGTACCTCCTTGATTGCCTGAAATAAATAATTTTTGTGTGTAGGGCTCATTGAGTTTCACTCACACCATTTCCACAGACCCATCTGGTGCAGTGGGTAAAGCCTATTACAGTACTGGTACTTATGTGCAGGATGCACACTGTGGAAAAATAAACTGGACTACAAAAAGACTACAGCATAGTGCCACCTTGTCTCTAAATTGTTTTGATATTTTTGTGATAAACCCATACATTTAGTCTTTCCCTCCCCCCCCCCTCTTTTTTTGGCTTTGCTTTTATTGATTGGATTAGTGAAAAATAATCTACCTATGAGCTGCAGATTAGCTGTTTAATCTTTTCTGCTTTGCATAATACATTCAAAATCATTATGGACACTGTCATAAAGGCAAGTCCAAAACACCTGTATGTAATCCTGTCTATGTAAAAAAAAAAATCGTAATTTTGAAACAAAAATTTCTTCTGTAATAAGAGCAGCTAAAATTCCATAAAAAAAATTAAAAATATTGGTCAAAGAAATGAATATTCCCTTTTACTCTCCTCCATTACAAAGCAGAAATACATTATATAAATTCCTTGCCATAAGAATAATTTCATTACTAAACCAAGAGCTCAGAACATCTTTGTGAACATGAAATAATTACTAAAATACTAACTATTCTGTAATTCACCTGTACCTACCATGGCTACCAACCTGCTGTATCTCAACTCTGGAGAAAGGATAAAACACTTCGAAACACATAGAGCAGGCAAGAAAATAATATCTTGGATTACAGAAACTTTACCAAGTCTCATCTTAGGGATTCAGCCTTGTTTTGTTTGATCCAGGAGACATTAAACACCACCTTTCCGCTGACCCCAGCGACTTCCAGCTCAGACCCACCACCTCATTAAGATGATTCCAGCATTTCCAAGCATCCAGGCAGTATGGGCAGAGCTGTCCATAATGAATGACCACTATCTGTACCCAATTCCCTTAGCTATAAAATACATTAGAAGGGAATTACAGACTGCATTTATTAAAACAGCTAACAAGGACAACAAAGAAAGTGTAACATCAAGATGAAGCACACTTTACCAGAAATATTTTGCTTCGGCTAACATGCATCTGGTTCACAGATAGCACACTATTAGTCTGATACACCTCAACTGACACTCCCACTTGTTTTAATTTCTCCTCTAATTGTAACGAGTCGCTGAGTGCAGTGTGCCCCATCCAGCAGCACCCCCAGAGCCTCTTCCAGTGTGAGCTATCTCCTTTCACAGCGAGCACCGAGGATGCTGGTGCCTCTCAGACCTGCCCAGGATGAGGGCCAGAAATAGGCAGGGGCACTAGTACCTTAGTTCTCCACTCTCTATTGAATAATGCCCACTCACCTCTGCTCATCAAAAGACTTCAAAGGGAATGTTTTTGCAGATTTAAAATCAGACTGTATTTTGGTTGACATCATTTACCCTCCTCTGAAAGACAACATTTTCCATGGCAGGTGACAAGCACCACCTCCATGTTCTATCATGGATGCTGCTAATTAAACCACAGTGAAATTCAGATAATTAGCAACCTTTTCTAACACGGCAGGTTACTTATTCTAAACCTTTTTCCAGATGAAATGGTATTTAAGACATTTTAAAAAAAAAAATCTATTACTTTCCATGCTATTAAAAGTATTTTCCATTCTAACAGGGAGAAAAAAAAGAAAAGCACACAGAACAAATCATATAGGGTACTGAAAGCAGGGGAAGCATTTATCACCAGTGTGTTAGCATTTTGCATCGTTTGACCATGTGAATACCAAAAAGGGTATGTTCAATCTCTCCGCCAAAGACAGTCTCTCATCACAATGATATTGCATTTTTATTACATTTTAAAAACAAAAGTAGATTTTAAAACCCGTTCAATGCCTGTATTTCTTTGGTGGAGACTCTTTTTAGCTTTCAGCAATGTATTACATTACCAAAGTTTGATATGTGGTGAATGCTCTAATACTTAAATACACATTACTGATGTCTCTGTAGAAGCAGACTTGCTTATATTTAGGATTAATGTAGAGATGGCATAATTACTGGGATGGATGCATGCCTATCCCATAGCAAACAGCGCACATCCACCATCCTTCTCTTGCTCTGCCGGCTGAGACCTCTGCCCATACACATGCCATTCAAACCTATGCATCTCTACTGGCACATCAGGAGATAAATTCACGCATAGCCCAGGAAACACTGTTGTGCTGACAAACCCTCTGCCAGAGGAGGAGAAAAACCATTGCAGACCACCTACTTCTTGACAGCAAACATTTTCCCAGGGCTGCATCCCAACCAGCATGTCTCATCAGCATCCCAGCCCCTCTGCTGTGCCAGAGCAGGGAGCTGATCCACTGGAGGGATCCGTGGAGGGGCACAGAGGAGTGCTGCTCACCTTATATTTGGGAGAAGCTGGTGCTGAACTATTTTTGTGAACACTTACCAAAAAAACAAACTACAGATAATGAAGTTCACAAATATGGTGGCGTGACTTGCCAGGTCACCTTACTCTTCTTTGCAGGAAAAATAAAGACCCTCCAGATGCCAGCCAGGGCTGGCTTAACTGCTGGCTTCCAGGGAGCAGCTGGCCAGGAGAACTGCTGCCAGGAGGCATCCAGCCAAAGGCAAGGAGAACATTTTAGGGTAAAAAAAGTTGTAAACCAGGAGTTTGGGTTCCAGGACTTCCATAAAGGGACTGCCACATCTGCCTTCTCGTTCTAGAATATCTATGGCTATTGGTCAATAAAGTGGCCATAGCACAGAATACAAAAAACTTCCTTCACCTTTTTCTTCTGAATTGCAGCCACAGCTGTCCCCTCATCCCCTTCCAGCCACTCTCTGCAGCATTCAGCTGGGTTGCTGAAAAGGATGCGAAGCAGGGCAGGGTTGCCAAGGCTGCTGGGCTGAGGGACCACACCTGACCCTCACTCAGTACACTGCAATTCAGCTGAGCACTGGGCAGCACAGCTGCAACTTTTGCCCTCTGCAGCCTACAGCCTTTCAACACCCCTAATTATTATTAGTCAGCTGTTCTCCCCCTTCCTCCTCCCATACACACCTCTAATCACACTTCTCCCTCATCACACTGGGAGCTCTGCAGGGGTTAACCCTGAAAAATTTTACAGTAAAGGAAGCTTTTATTGTAGTGGCAATTACAGAAAGAGAAAAAGCAATTTAGTCTTTTATGTGGCTCACAGTTTCATTAATGCCATACACTTTTAGCCGACTTGAGTTGTTATGCATTAACTCAAAAAGGCATGGTACACAAACACTGCTAAAATAAAATTAAAAAAAAAAGCAGGGCAAACTAACTTCTCAAATACAGGCTTAACTCCTCAAATACCAGTAATGCTTTTATATGACAGCTTTATTAGTGCCCTAAACTTCAGGCCAAACTCACTATGAAGTAAACTGCGCAATTAAGGCTGCAGAAACAAGGAAGAAAGATTTAAACAATTTGCAAAGAATTCCTTGCAACTCATTGTACTGGGGACCTCTGCTCCTAGTGCTTGCTGTACCTTCCATAACCTCACATGATGACAAAAGGAACTTACATGACAGGCAACGCACCGCGGCGGTAGCGGTTACATGGCAGCACAGATCTCTCAATGCAGCCTGTACAGCCTGTACTTCCTCTCTGCCGGGAACGGCAACCCGGAAAACAGCAGCCCCTGCAGCATTTCTGGTGCAGCCACTACATTTCTGAATATCTTCTCCTTCTCAGTAAGGGATTTCTTCTGCCCCAGAGAGAAAAGCCCACTGTGCTCAGCCTTCCTAGATCATCCCATGTTAACAGCCCACGTAGACTCACCAGGCTACCATCATCTAAGCACAGCACCGCTTACTTTTGCTGAACACCAAGGCCTGTTATGGAAGGCCAGGAAGTTTCTGTGGGACTTCCTGATGACAGCAGCTTCACAAAGCTGTTGACAGTGTCCTGAAACAGCTGGTACTTACCATCCAGGAGGCAAGCATCATTCTGATGACATCTGATGTCACATTTGCCTTGGTGGCCAGGTAAATTAGATGAGGAGCAGCAAAGACTGGGATGACCCTGGTGGCTAGCGGTGCTCTAAGCTGTTCAAAAGTGGACTTCCATAATCCTGGTTTCTGCCAACACTGTGCACTGTTGCATGCCTCCAGTACTGTCTTGTCCTGTCTGTCATTGCCATTTGTACGGCATTAAAAACATCATTCCCTCAAAGAAAACTGTTCCAAAGATATGCTGGAAAAATGACTAGTCAGTGTTTCTTTCCCCTTCCTTCCCATCAGGTATCGACTGAAGTTCTCCACAGAAGTTCAGAGATGATTCTGGGATTCTGGTGATATTGTCATCATTTTAGGCAAAGTTTCTCCTAACTGATTGGTATCATTTTATATCTTTGGCCTGCAAAAAAGCACAGATGATAGATTGCACAAAGACTAATCACAGGGATTGTTGTTGACCTTAAAGTACCAAAATTCCAGAGTTTATAATTTTGCATGAAGAAGAGTCACTAGTGTTGCAGTGTCCAACATGTGAGCAGATGCCAAGCACTTATTCTGACGCTGACTTTTCTGGGCAGTGCAGTTGCAAATAAATTAACTCTGTTACCCTGTGGGATCAGGGTGTACATGGGCAGCTTATGAAACAGTTCTCACTTATCACTTCACATGGTTTCACAAAAACCCACATCAAGTTAAGGGCACGACTACACTTTAAATAAAGCTCGTATCATACATCTATGTCTAGGGGTTTTTCTGCAAGAGGTCATTCAGGAAAGTTAAGATAAATCAACTAAACACATGATAATAATGCATGTAAGTTAAAATACATTAAATTCCTGCATGGATATTCTCACTGAGAAGTGGTCTGACTTTAGTGTAAAAGAGGATTAGGCTACCATGTACTAAGGCCATTTTCCTTCTGAATTAGATCATCCACAGAGGAGCTTAAACCCTCTAAGTGCTCTGATGCACTTACTTCACACTTTTCATTCATCTGAATTTTCCTACAATTGGAACAATTTTTGGTTAAACAGGAGTGTCCCCTACTATATATTTCTGGTTGATATTAAACTACATTACCTGTTCACAACAGTCTTGCAAGGAAATAGCTTAAGCTGTTTTGCAAGTAGCAGAAACAAGGGCATCCTTTTGTAGAGCAACATGACAGCAGCACACCCAGAGCCTGGGACACCTCACAGATCGCTGACTTCAGTGCTTGACTAAGCTGTTGCTAATCTTGAAAAGCAAAAAAACAAAGAAACACAACTTTAAATCAGTCCTATATGCCATCTGAAAACATCTCTTTAGATAGGAAAAGACAGACAAACAAGGCAGTCTCATGAGACAAGGTCGCAATGTAAAGCATCTGGCAAGTTTGTCCTCTAGAAGGATGAGTGGGGCAAGTGCAGCACTGGGGCACCCCTTGTCACTGAACAGAGGATACATTTTTAGAGGTTAAATAAGATGCACTCTGAAATTTACCTATCCCAGACTCACAGATGAAATGCGAACTAATGAGCAAGGAAGAGCAAACACTTCTGCAGCCTGATACAAACTCAGGTGTTAGTTTATCTGAATGATAAATTTTACATGACTAAAAGAAAATTGATACAATTCATGTTCCCAAGTNNATAAAGCAAATATTCCCCTTGATCACTAAATAACAGTTTGGCTTCAAATGTGTCAGGGAACAGAGAACACTAACTATGATACAAAAAAGCTATTTTTGTCTTAAATACCGTCTTTATTTAGTTTATTCCACAGCACATATAGGCACATATCTGTAAAACATATTGCATGAATGTACTAACATATCCATTACTATTCCCTACAGATCTGAGCTACTAGCGGTGATAGAGGAAAAGTTTAAGAGAAATCTAACATAGACAGAGGTGTTGAGCTTCTGTACCTTTTTTTTTTTTTACACTATTTCCTGCGTTTGTCCTTGTTGTTCCTTGACCTTCACAAAACCAAAGAAAAAGGACCTGCCTACCCAAAGATAACTGCAGTTGCCAGCCCCACTGCTGTGCTCACACCTGCAATCCAGATGTCAGCTACAGCAGCAGCTCCGAGCACCTGGAGCAGGAGGCAGTTCTGCTGCCAGTGGTTCCACAGGAGAGCACTAAGAACCGCTGTTGCTTTGACTCCAGGCTGGCTACGATTGTCTCCTCCATGCATCTCCAAATAAGCTGTAACAAGACTAGGTTCCTGCAGACTAGTCCAGTGATAACCTGGGTAGTTTCTCTGATCTTGTGATGGTACACTGATCTACATCAGGCTAAACAACAGCCAGATCCGAGATAAGAATCTGTCATGAATTCAGCAAAAGTAACCAAACTGGAAAGAAAAGACTGTATATTGCTCATAAACTAGGGAATATGCTACATTCATGTGTGTTGGTAGAATGTTTTTAAATGGTTCATTTATCTCCTCAAGAAAACAGATGAATCAGATCATTTTTCTTTAGGTCTCTCCTTCACAAACGCACAAGCCAAGCCAGGAAAAACACACCTAAAACTTTACAAATATAAGACTTTTCGTACTAGCTTATAGCACAGATTTCTGCTTGCATGTGACTTTCCTGACATATGCACCCAATATGCTGGGATCAGTTTGCACTGCATTGTGTTAAGTCATTTCTTTATTATTTATTATGAAGATGTATTTGATCTGTATAGCTGAAAAATTACCTGTGCAATAGCTTTGGAGAACAGACCCCACTGGTCTGAAATTCACAACTCTGTCACCATGTGCCTCTATCTGACCTGAATCTCCTTCCATGCCCACTGAGCCCCTTGGCATCCCTCTCACCGCCCTGCAACCAGGCAGTCCACAGGACAATGCACAAGGTCTGCCTGGAAGGGGACAGCTGCTTCTCCCAGGCTGTCCCCACTGCTGGCACACTGCAAGCCACAAGGGTTCATGTCTCCTCCATCCGCCTCTCTCACCACTTGCTGGGCTATGCTATTGATGGGGTTTGAAATGGGACCAAGCTAAGACATTCAGCCTGAACCACCAAACATACACTTGCCAGGTTCTTATGTCTGGCACAGCGTGAAGCTTCTGTACCACAGAGAAAAATAACTTGAGGGTATGTGTGGCTGCAGTCATTCAATCAATATTTCTCTTGCAAAACTTTCTTCAGCATCTGCATCACTCTATGATTATCTGAATGCCATTCAATCTACCTCTAACTTGAGTTGCCTAAGTATATTTGCATGTATATTGTAAGCATTATACTAAATGAGATGGGATTGCCTATGTAATCATGCCATGACTTTCCCTTAGGGAAACCTGGTAAAATTATGTTCCATTACATTTGTAAAATACTACCCATTAAAAAGCAGGAATAAAACTTTTATGTTCATGTGAAACAAAGCAGAAAAGATTCTCCACCCTTTAACTTACATCAATTTTGATATGAAAGAAGTATTTTCCAGGCAAGCAGGGACTCTGAATTTGAGTTCAGTATCATGTACTTTCAGATTTGATTGTTTGACTGTTAAGCCTCTTTCCAAAACTCTCTTTTTTCTTAATATTATAAAACAACACAGATCAAAAACAGCTCATCTGCCTTGAAGAGGCTAGACAATAGCTTTGGAAAAATCTTTCTTGGTGTGCTTTCCTTGTTTATAATTGTCCACATCATGAAAGAGAAAAACTGTTTCTACTGTACTATTCAATGTCCTTTACTGTTGCTGCTGGTGAATTCATTGTTTTAATTCCTTGATGCTCTGTCAAACTTTCAAGCATGCCATGGGAGAATTTTAAAAATGAAACATTCATTTAGAAGTCATGCAGTGGTGATATATACACACGGTTTCAATTTAAACCATTATTGCATACCATCCTTTTCCTTTTATAATAATCCATTAAATGCTTTCAAGTATGTAGAAGGAATAGCAACCTGTAGATCTGAATGGAGCCCAGATGACCTATAAAAGACATCCTGCCACACTGCCTGACTTGTTCCAGCTCTCATCTCTAATGGTTGCTATTGTTATTCTACCATCCAAACCACACACATCAATTATACATTCTTCTGGATCACAAATACATTTTCTTAGGCAACATTTTTGTCTGAATGCACGATGCTTTCTCTTCAACCTGTGAACAAAGTTGAAGGTCTTGATATTAAAAAATATTACTTTTTCTTAAACTGTGTTGATAACTGGAAAACATCTACATGAAAATCAGAAGATACAGCCTTTTGAATTATTTTAAAGTGCATGTTTAAACCATATATTGTCTATTACATCAAATGTGTTAGGCAGCACTTTATTGTAGGTGAATGTTTTTTCTTTTGTTATACCTGTTATGCCTGGCACCATAGCTATAACTATAAGTCCTTTGCCTTCTCTATTTTATGATGGTAACAATTCAGTCATCTTAATTGGACTTTCCTTAGTATATAAATGGCTGGCTCAGAAGCAAAACTTTTCCTCTGTGAAACAAACTCTAAATGTACACTATGGACTATTTATAACTCTTTTAGAGTCTTTGACTTGTTTTTGTCTTTTATTTTTTTTTTAGGGATCATGATGACAAAAGCTTTAGATAATTCAATTTGAAGCAAGTCTAAGCTCTTGAAATTAATGTTTTTTGTTTTGTTGGTTTTTTATTTTTTTCCACATAATATTCTCATAAACACAGTGCTTATTACTACATCTCTAAAGCTATGGAGATTTCACTTTTTCTCGTTGACCAATTAATTTAAATAGTTTGGGGAACATAATATGTCACTTCCAAAGGATTCTCACATCGCATAATATATCCTAAAAGTGTTCCTGTGATTGAAAAGTTATAGTCATGGTTTTAAAACACAATAAAAGGAGAAAAAATCTTGCCAATGGTTCACAAATCCCAGCTTCTGTTTTCCTCAATATCACATAAGACTGCACAGAGAGCAGAGGACACCCTCATGCTATCTTCAAGGCATGAGAGAAATGGCCTACTTGGTGAACATTCACTGAGGTGGTCTGGGTAATGCTCTTGAAGCCTCCTCAACAGGACGCGATGCCTAGGCACCAACTTCGCCTATCTCCAGGAGATTGTGCCAATTCAGCAGGCAGCATCATCAGCAGGGCCTCACCACTGCTCCCAGGGACTGGAAGATCATACCCAACCCAAAGTGGCTCACAGGAGCATAGGTAACCCATCCCAAGGAGACTGCTCTCAGCTGTGAGATGCCTACACCACAGATACCACCTGAACAGCCCCACACCAGGTTCAAGACCAAGTCAGTGGAATAAACCACCACAGCAAAACTGTTGTATTTTAATCATATGCAGGCTCTAGTCCCAGCAGACTTTCCAACACAACAGCAGTTTTGTTGGCTACAAGGTTAGCCACCTCCCCTGCAGGCACATAGGGCATTGTCCCAAAATCATGGGATATCTAAGTGGTGCAAACTGACCTACTGAAAATGGGTATTTGAGACTGTCAGTGGATCTTGTAGCTGTCTTGTTCATTTCACAACCAGGAGCACTGCAAAAACATCCACTGGCAAACACAGTCACCTACCAAACTGGAAGAAATCCACAGATGACTACAGAAAACCAAGCATTGTTTCACGTGTGTATATATGTATATACACACGAATGTTCACTTTCGTGCAAATAGACTTCCAAATACACAAACACTGTGCACAAACCTGAGCAGATACCTGCAGGTTTTTCTCCCACCACTTTCTCCATCCATAGGCAGATTTCTTGGGATGCTATTGTGGTCAGAAGCCTGTACACACTTGCCAGGGTCCGGGTGGGCTCTGCTCTGGCCTGCCCTGGAGCCTCAGGGTGCAGAGCTCCTGCTGTGCCCAGTCCCTGCTGCAGCCCCGCTGGGGCAGGTCCAGCTGAATGGTCATGCTGGAGGCAGCTCCTCCCCTTGGATGCCCATGACCAGGGCTGTGGTGGCGTTAGGCAAATGTTATTGAACTGTCAACAAGAAATATATTTTAAAAAGTATTCAAAGAAAAAAAACATAGCAAAAGAAGAAACAGATGTCTTCCATGAGGGCTGATCAGATCCTCCATGTTAACTCAGGCCTAACTTTTCCACAAGCCCTCAGCAAGGGCCTGCTTCATCTCTGTACTCCTAGCAAGCCTACTGATCTGCTGCTACTGTTCTTTAGTCTTTTTAATTAAATATATATTCCAGCATTTTTCTGTTCTGTTTTCCTTTTTGAAAAAGATTAAAAACGTGTCATTTGTGCAGTTGGCTTAGAAAACCTGAAGACTTTTTCAAGCCAACACGGGTGTGGATACATTATCCTGACCCACTTCTCTTCTCGTTTCATCCTTCTTCTGATAGGATAAGCCAAAGCAGTCACATCTCTCTAAAGCACATCAACATATAGAGTTTGTAAAGGGTTCCACACAACAAGAACATGTAGAGTATTTAGGAGAAACCAACACTCAGCTCTCAGCACCTGTATTTTTCATGCTGCAAGCTTCAGCCAAGGTGCTAGGGGAGAGAAGAGGATGGCAATGGCACAGGTTTCAGGCACTGCATCACCACACCATGAGAACCACACTAATTCCCAGTCTCCCAACCCTTGCACCTAAGCTGTGCTTTCACTCACCACTTTTTTTTTTTTTTTTTTTTTTTAAAAAAAAAGAGCACTCTGGTTTTATCCATGTGAGGACAGAGGTACCCTTAACACAAAGCTGAAGCTGGAGGGGAGGCCATAGCTCCGCACTCCTGCATTTCACCTGCTCAACAGTTTGGGGCCTTTAAAGCAGTCGACAGGACCCATTTAGCAGAATCCTATTCAGATCTATGAAAACCAATGGATGAATATTATTTTAACAGGAGTTTCTGGTTGGCTGGTCGGTTTGTTTGTTTGCAGAGGCAAGGGGGTGCGTTAGGTTTAACTTTATTATAACTAAGCCTATATAAATGCAAATACATTTTCTGTAGATATAATTTCATAAAGCAAAACTATCCACAATCTTTAGCAGTGAAATTCAAGTGGCAACTGTGACAAGCAAAGAAAAATGAATGCAGTTAACTTCAGCCATCCCTGCTCATCTAAAAGCTTGTGTCAGTTCCTAAATAAGCTTTTCATTTTTCTATTCAGTCTGCTGATCTTTGTTGATTTACAGCATGAATGAGCATGGCATATTGCAACTTGTATAGTATATTTTTCCTAAATAATAAAACATTTATTGCAGAACCATCAAGCCTGCTACTAGCCTTGAATTATTATAGCAGCGAAGTGCCATGTTAACAACTCATTTACATTATTGCAGAAGACTGCCTTAACACCATATGTAATTTAATCCCAATCAGGAGAGGGGACTCCCCAAAATACATCCAGAGCTGATGATAAATTCCAACTTGATACCATTTTCTAATCAACCTCTCCCCAAGAGATGACTGCCTCCATCAAGTCCATCCCACCCCTCACTGTGCACAGGGTGCAGATTGCAGCTGAACAAACCACTTCCGTGTGGCCTTCTCCACCTCAGACATCCCCAGCCTCAGATTCTTCCTCTGATGGAAGAAAAAGGAGGAGAAAGGATATTTACTGGAGAGCTGCAAAGATTTTTTTTTTTTGCTTTGGACGTGGCCACTCACCCCAGCTGCAGGTTTCCAGAGGAAGGGGAATATCACAGGAAGAAGCTCCCACTGCTGTACTCACGTGCTGGGTGACTACAAAAATTTAAATAAATAAACAAATAATAAAAAACCACAACTATTAAAAAGTGAGGGGAAAAAAATCCCCCAGGACATATATTATTCTCCAAGTGCTAATCAGAAAAAATCCTGTTCTTGCATATGTTCCTGAGATAAGTTGGATGGTACTGTAAACCCTGTTTTAGTCAACCATAAATAAAATATCAGCCAAACTTTACTGGAAAGGAAACTGAGATTAAATGTGTGAATTTTATCATGATATATCATGTTTAAGGAGTAATCCAAAATACCAGTGGTTTAACAGTGAGGATAACTCTGACTTCTTGCACAGAGGAGCCTGCCTGGAACAAGGGGACTTCATTTTTAACTGGGTAAAACAAATTTGTATGGAAGCAGAAATCATCATTTATAAACATACCCTAAGGCAATACCCAATTCCTCTCCCCATTTTCTCTCTCACTAATACAGGTTCAGGTTTATAATCCAAGCCTATGGCACTAATACATGCAAGCAAGAGATTTCTTCTCAGCCATGCTCTTCCACGATAGGTCTGGCAAACCAGGTGGGTTTGGAGGTGACTTCAAAGTCACAGGTCTGCAGCTGCTTTGAAAACTTGAGTGGTGAATGTTATTAAGCACTGACCACTGGGTTTGTGTCTCATGAGTCACAGACTGTGCCCAGTGTAGCTCCTCTTTCTAACAGGATCTGCTTGGCACACAGAGAACACACTGAAACCCACCTCCACAAGAGCATACTGCACTTTGCGGCAATTGCCCTGTGGCCACAGCGAGGCAGGAGCCAATGCAGCAGAGGGATGGGGAAGCTGTTCAGCGTACAGGGAACATACCACAATTGCCTCCAGAGGTGGCAGCATGGTGGCAGAGTAGGCACAAGGCACACCAGCTCCATGACACACAACACAGCTGCCACCACACCACCCTGCTGCTTGTTTGCAACTAGCTGTGCAGAGGGGCTGCCAGCACTACCGCAGTGCCATCAAAATAGGCTTACCCACCCCAAATATAACTTGTATGAACCCCTGGAGACATGCTCATGTACATAAAATGCCTAGGTTATGACCACTTTTGCATTGCAATACCAAGGTTTTGCGAGACACTCACAAGTGATTGCTCCTGGAGGCTCGTGGGCTTATGACGTATATGCATAAGACCAAGTAAATAATGTTTCATCAGTATTGTTTCAAAGTCTTAACATTTAGTTTAGTTATTTATAAGAAATACTGCCTTTTCTGAATGCCATTTAATTTGTGTCCAGTAAGTCCAAATTTGTCCTGCATAATTTTCCACTGCTAACTAATAAATTGCAAAAGGCAGCATGTTGCTAACCTGTTTAGCTCTCTCAGGACCAAGATTTGCCTAAGAAATGCTTTGTACCACATCATCAGGCACCAGTCTTTGGCTGTGATTATTCAAGAATAATTTGATCTCCCCAGTCTTAAAGACATTTCAAGGTAGGTGAACCTATTAGCATTCTAAAGTGTTACTGTCATTTTCTGAATTCCTGAGATTGCTTATAATAGAGGGCAGAATTTTACCTCTTATCTATTAGCTTCACTTGCAAAAACATTGTTGTTTTTCTTTTTTCCTGTAGAGAAAATGTTAGTTTTCTCTGTAGTGCCCCAGGATCAGTACTGACTTTACTCATTTGAAAAAGCCTCCTACTCAAGTTCCATTTCCACCTGTTTCCAGGAACAAACTACAAACCAGCCAAGTGCAACGCACCTTACAATCTTAAGCTAAACAAGCCAGCACATTGCCACTGAAAGTTGCCTCTTTCAGTCCAGCAGTTAGCCAGACAGTTGTAAGCATGCATGCTATGTCCAACATGCATGTAGGTGCTCTCCTGACCAGCATCAGTGAGGGATGATAGAGGCCATAAGAAAGCAGTAGCCATACAGCACGAACCGCTAAATATGTCCCATTAGTCAGAGAAATATTCCTGCATGCTAGATCACTTTGTTGTTATTCTGAAAATCATATGACTGAAAACTACAACCATAAAAACCCTGTCTTACCAACAAATGGCATTTAATGTTATCTAACAAATGGCATTTAATATGTTATCTAACATAATTTCAATGTCCCTTCCACATGAATACACTTATTCTGCTTTATTTCACATAAATTACCCAGTTAAAAAAAATTATTTGAACGGTAAGGCACAAATAAGCAAGCATTAGTGTTTGCTGGTTGACTAGATAAGGAGTTAAACATCTAGAGGTGAAGTGGAGGACAATTAACGTTCTAGCCTGCTCAATTATCATACAATGCCCACTTCTCAGGGAATTAAAGCTGTTATGATCTACTCCTATGAATAAATGAGAATTTCAGCTCTCAGAGGGCAATGCAATAGTTCTGGAAATAATCTTTTCATGAGATTGTGGCTTTATCGGTTATATTTGAGAGTTAGTATAAACAGTTCGTATCATAGGATAAGAACTAAAGATAGGCTTGTAATTTTAATTTTTGTTCTCATTCTTTTAGCTCATTTCTCCTGTGCTCTTACTCCAGAAACCAAAGGAAAAGTTGCGTTGTTTTTTCAGGTCTTCTCCTTTTGTAAAACATTACCAGAAATCTAATATCCAAGTAAAGATATAAATAACGATTTGAGTAATACAAATTCTGCACAAATTGTTTTCTAATGCAAATGAACACCTACTGAAAGTAGTCTTGATGACACGCAATAGTGTTGAAACACTCGAGGGTAACTCAAACACAGCTTCAAAGACAAGGGAAAAAAACAAAAAAGCACATTTCTTTTCAAATTTCACATGATCTAGTAAAACATTTGTTTGTATTAAATTTTATATAAAAATATTGTTTCTTGGATATTTTGATCAAAGTTCTTCGAGCCTTTAACAACAGAATTACTGATTTTCTCTAAAGTTGCCAAGTTTCAGAGTTTCATGGTCATTTTCCCAGCAGACAGAATGAATCTAAATATATGATAGGTTTTAAAGCAGCCTGACCACAAACGAAAGCTTTAGGAGGCCCAAATAGTGGACCATATGTGATATCAAATGGGCAAGCCATTAGCATCAGCTGTGAACATATTGTACCAACTGGGAATGAAAATAAAACATTCAACTACCAACTGTTATAATCTGTAAATAGTCAAACCAATTCCTCTGGGTTCCAAAAATACATGAATAGGGCGACTCATTGGGGCCCCACAGTCCTGTTCATAGGTAATGCAGTATATTTGCTCCTGGGGAGAAAAAAAAAAAAAAAAGTAGTTAGTGAGATCTGATATCAGAGACAGTCCTTGTATGTTAAAGACTCCTGGACTTTTTGAAACTATAACTGAAGATTACACATTAAGGATTATGAAATACGGAATTCTTTTGAAGAAACTTTCCTCTGTACAAAACAGACCACCGATAAAAAATCCCTATTGTAAATTACGTTGAGAAATTGGCAGAATACTAGAAAATTTATAGAGGGCACCAAACTGCTGAGAATTCATTGTACAGCTGGCAAGTGCACTCCTACCTACTAGTTGCTTCACGTTTAATAATGTATGTTATGAACAGATGGATAGAATGTCAATAAGGTTCTCCGTATCATCAGTGGTAATGAAATACTGGACTTCGAATGCTTAATAACACAGAAAACAAAAAGCCTGGAGGAAATTTGTCAATGTCATGCATGCAATACTTTAGCAGTGCTTTAACACTGTTAGTGTGAGGCCATATGTTTCTTCTAACAGCATCTACTGTAGCTGGGTGCCAAAAAAAAGTTTGACACTTTTTTTTTAAACTCTTACAACATGTTAAGAGCAAATACCCAGTGAATCAGTCAAGCAGAGTAGTCAGCAGAAGTGCAATATCGTTACTCTTTTTATTCCACTTCTCAATGAAAAGAAGCTAAAAGAAACTTTCTAGTAAATGCTGTTCTTTATATGTTTTAGAGACACATTTTAAAGTAATCTCTTAAAAAATAAATACAGAAATAAAGGCACTGAATTATCTGTATTAGGCAGTAAATCTCATTGTCAAGAGCTGTGGAAGATGTAATTCTGGAAAATATTACAAGCATAAGTAAAGTAGAAAAGTACACAGCAGCCTCTAGAAATTAGGCACAGAAAAAGGAATAAAAGTTATGTTAGGTAAATGTCAGCTAAAAAAATCTAGGGAAAATGTTCCAGAATAGTCAAAAAGAAGAGGAGAGCAGAAAACTGCCATTCTGAAAGAGGGGGGGATGCAGACCTGGGGATAAGCAAACCAGGCACAGGCTTTCACTTTGATTTGGATGGAGAAGGAGGAGCTTGGTGGACAGTAGAAGCTGCCAAGGCTACAGTGGCACCTGGAGTGGCATTCCCACCCTGCACGCTCCTCAGGGAAACACCGTGCTCCAAGCTTCGTAAGGCAGTGGTCCACTGCTGCAGGTAGTCCTCTGCAAGCCACAGAGATAGATCTCAAGTTCAGAAATACAGCTGGAATTTTAAGTATGTGGTGTCAGCAGAAATCAATGCCAGTTTAACTATTGATTTGGGGGAAAGAACGGTCAGACCAATGCCAGGTGTATAACAGTCTGAAAAATCCTGGGGAAAGGTTCAAGTTCCTCGAGCAGTAAAAACACTACTTCCTGCCTTGCAACTCACAAGTGCCCGTGCGACTGCCTGCCATGCCCTCCTTTCCCTATGCTGCCTCTCCAAAATCATCCTCAGGCCGGTGCTGCCCAGCTACGATGCCCTCAGGCACATGCCGTGCCCCCAGTCACGCCACCCAAACGTGCCCCAGCTGCTTCCAAGGCCCAGGACCACCATGGGATGCTGGTGTCTTCGGGAACTTTACCACCACCAGACTCAGCTGTGAAAATGCCCAGTGTGTTCAAAAATAATTAGAGAAGTCTGCCAGACAGATAGCATTTCCTTAGAAAAGCAAGCTAGAAATGACAACATCAACAACAGCGACTCCCCCAAACGCAAATAGCATGTAAACCATTTCAGTTACTTCCCATTTTATGTAAGCCAGGACTAACACCCAGTACTAATAACTATAATCTAAGTTGCATTAAAAGGAAAGTAAATTTTTCTGGCTGCAGACAGTAGAAGGCCCATACAGCACCAGTACCCATTGGCACACAGCAGCACTCTCACTGCTTCCCTTTTGCAGTGGAGAACGATGCACAGAAGCAGAGAGCCAGCCTGGCAGCACTGGTAATGCACCAGCTCACCCACGCTCCGAGCTGGCACAGGTTGCCCACCTTCTGCCACCATGAACTATGTGAATGTGGAACAAGCCCAGGCTGGTAAGTCTACCTGAGAACTTGTTACAGCTCTCTGCGTGTTCCTGCACAGACATACTTTATTTTCTCCCAAACAAGGAGCTGAAAGATAACTCAGAACTTCCAATCTGGACCTTGGATTATAGTAGAGCATCACCCTCCTCCTCTTTCTTTCTGTTTTACCTGGAAATATCCTGAGCCCTGACCACAGCAGTTACATTTGCAGGAATGGCGCAAGTTTTGTGCGAGCTCCAGAAGTACAAAAGCTAATAGGGATGCAAGTTTTCTGTGGAGCAGGACACTAAGAGGTAGGAGATAAAGAACCAAATAGCAGCAGGGGGTCCTCATTCACCATGGCCAGAAGAGCTGTGCATCGAGAAGCAAAGCAAAGGAACCTTTCTCAAAGCACTGATAAAAATATTCTATCAGATTTTTCATAGCTAGAATCTCATATGTATGTTGGACCCTGAGAAAAAGAACCTGAAGAAAGTGCCGTGGTGAGCATCTTTCTGCAGTATGGTTTGATAGTAAATGCCATTCTCAACCTAGGTGGTCTTAGGTGGGTTTTTCAAAACCAAAAGGATATCGACAGCTGAAGAAAGTTTCAAGAACAACTTCTTAAGGGAGAAGTATAATAATCTATAAATATTTGAAGTCTGTAAAGCCATCAAGGGAAAGGGATATAACTAGAAATAATGGAAAGAAAAAGCTTAAGCTCAATACGGTATCAGGAAAATCTTCCTGACAGCGAGATGTATTAGCCTGTGAAATAGTCTCCCAAGGAGAGATATGGAAGCTTTCACTTGGGATTTTAAAAACTAAAGTTGACATAACACTAAAAAATGTTCTCTATGAAATAATCCTACATTGGCAGAAAAATGGACTGAAAGATCTCTTTTCTCTTCCGAAGTTTCTTCAGCCTTTGATGATTTGTTAACACATTGTAAACAGCCAAAGGTTATCAGAAAGGAGCTTCTTCAGTTAATGTGATAAATAACAAGATTACAAAGGTGATTATTGTGAAAGCCTATTAAAAGTATCTCTTTAAATGCAGAAAAGCAGATGCTTTTCAGACAACAGGAATTTCTCCCAAGACTTGCCAAATATGACCTCAATCCAGTTTTCAAGTACATGCTTAGTTTTAAGTATGCCCTTATTTCCCATTAATTCAAAGACAGCCCAAACCTTTGGTCTGAAATAAACTTGTAAGAAAAGGGCTTTCCAATAGTCCTTTTAAAGTTACCCCATCTTCAGCACAGCCCAGGCAAATGTTGTGTGTAACCAAACAAACAAATAATGTTTATTGCACATTTATTAGCACCTTTCAAACCTGCCACTGATGAGGACAGCCTAAGTTAGTTCAGAGCTACTATTTTGATCACAGGTCAAAACCACACATCTTCCTGCAGTAATTCCTATTCAATCTAACCCACCTGACACTGTGAACAATGTTAATGAATATTACAGTCTGTCCTATTGACTTGTACACCGTAAAAAAAGATGCTGAAAATACTTTGGGAAGTATACTGTGAATTATGTTCTGCATGTCCATCTTGAAATCGTCCTATCTTATCATATGTTTAAGTCACTACCAATATTAATGTTTAGCACATGGCATATTTCATTCACTGCCTCAGGTCACTGGCGGATAGTTAAATATTATGGCCATGGAAATAATTGATTTGCTGGTTCAGTGGTTGAGAATGAAAGTAAAAATCAGTACATATAACCTGCCTTAAATTTTTTTTCAACTTTTTCATGCCAAAACAAAAAACTTCCAGAAAATTTCGTTTTAGATCTTTCAGCCCAGCAGCTCAAGCCCCCTCAGCAGGCTTTGCTTTTGTGTAAGTGTGGCATCAAGGAGGGCTGGACGAACCCGTATGCTGCAGCAAAGCTCCCTCCAGCGTCACCAGGCAGCCCGGACTGCCCAGCAGCGCTGGTGGAGGGCATGGACTTTGTGCCCTGCAGATGTACTGCATCGGTGCATCACTGTGACCATGCTGGCACCCATACGGACGCAGTCCCTGAGCAGGGATTACCGGCAGCTGCTACACAAATCAGTAGTGAACAGGCTCTGCTTCCCTTATGAAAGCAGCCAAGGAACTTAGCAAGAATAAATCGATAGGGATGAACAGACTTTACTGTGAGCACCTCGAAACTGTAATAGAAAATGCTAGCCTAGCCAGAGCTTTAAGGAATCCTCTTAGTTCTACAGCAGAAATATAACTTACTAAATACTTTGACACCAATAAGTTGTAGATTTCCTCTAGGAGCATTACTGAGGGTAAATCAGGGCTGTTTTGGAAGGAACTCTCCATTTACGTGCTTTAAATATCAATGTGCTATTTGTATATTTTTAAGAAATTCATCCTGTTTATGCATGAACCATACAGTATATATCTGTAAGAATGAAATTACCAAGTATTTTGTTGTCCAACAGTGGCATTTGCAAAGATTAAGTAACCCCAGAGCGCAGGTGCCCCTCAGTCCCTAAGTCATACTTTAAAACCTCCACCCCCTGCCACCAGGATTTTATCCCAGAATAACTGTCCAGCCTGGGAGAAACACAAAACCCCAGAGCACCAGGGAGGCACCGCTCTGCCCTGTCAATCACAGGCACTGCCTGTAAGCAGCAAGAGCAGGAGGAGGAGAAGCATCTGCTCACGGGCTGCCCTCCTGCCTGTCCCACCGGCATCCATGCTGCCCACAGCAACCACTGCTCCCCTTCCTCCCCCCATGCCCCTTCCTACCTTTCCCATCTTTTCTTTTCAACCCCCCAAACTTTATTTTTCCCTCTTATTATAAGATTTTTCATTTGGTTGTTTTATTATTATTATTTTTGTCTGAGTTTTACAGCTGGCACATCATCCCCTGCTGCACTAAATCAACACTTCTGAAAGCAGCAGCCTTCAAGTGACTGACTAGAGCCACTGCTCGCAGAAGTGTCAATTTGGTACAGCAGGGGATGGTGTCACAGCTGCAGAAGGAGAAGAGAGGCCCTATTTTATGTTTTAAAATGGTAAAAATGCCAGAGGGGAGGGAAATCTATACAAAATATAAAAAGGGTATAGAACAAAAAAAAAGGAAAGAAGACGAAGAAGAGAAAAAGGGGTTAGAAAAAAGAAAGAAAATGAAAAATGACACTGCGCAATGGAACAAAATCACTGATGAATAAGATGCAGGATTTTTGTAAGTGGGCACTTACATGGTAAAAGCAGGTCATGTGCAGATCACAAATACAAACCTGCTAGTAGTATCATTCCACTTTGGGGAGAAAGGCTGGCTCATTAAACTTAAACTATTGTTTTAATTAACTACACCCATGATAGGTTGTGATGCGCTTCTAAGCACAAATGCTGGAGATAAAACAAAACTATTTCACAGAGAAGTTGATTTTACGAAGAGATTTCAAAGTAGAAGGCCAAGAACCCTGCACTCAGAAATTTGAATCAGCAAAAGTGAACAGAAATTCCACCTTCTGAAGTCAGTTGGGACACAATCAAATTGAACACTCTTTAGAAGCCCCCACTGGAAAAGTATGAACCTATTATTTTGACAGTTAAAAGAAAAATAAACCAAAAACATAAAACCAAAAGAAGAAATCACAGAAAACCACTTGTGTTTTTCACATTCGTAAATATGTAAATTCATCTAATGCATATTTCAAATAATGTTTTGCTTTTAAGTGATGACTTTTGTTTCTTCTAATCTTTGTCTGGGAGCTGCTGCTTTGCTTGCTGTCTATTAACTTTCCAAAGCATACTTGCAGTAAGGGAAAATGAATGGACTGTATAGCTCTAAGATATGTCCAAAGTCCGCTCAAAAATTCAAATAAATACACCATTTATTTTATCTATTTCCACAACATGTGAAACCACCTCTCCTGAACTTCAGTTACGCCTTGGTGGCAGCATTACTTGCAGCCCACAGTACCTCCAAAGTTTTGCCTCTCTAGGTCACCTTGCACATGCCAAAGCAATGTCACTTTTTGTCTCCATTGCTTTTCCTTACCAACATCACCAATCAGATAACAGACAAAAGAACAACAACAACAAAAAAGGAGTAAACAAGTGGACTGAACTAAAAATCAGAAACCAAACAAGGAGCCCTTGAAAGGACAGGATTAAGACTAGATATTCCTTAATAGAAAGATTCAGCTTTGCATCACTTGAAGAGACAAGGCAAGCCAGCTTCACGTGCTTTACAGAAAAGTTCCAACAATTTCTCTTTAAAATGTTTATGGAGAGCTCCATATTTAACCCCCTATAAACCAAGTTCTGCTGTTGTCATAAATCTGACAGTCAGTGCCCAAGGTGTAGACCATGCACCCGCATGACTGCAATCCCTCCTTGCACTTCACCTCTCAGTACAGCACATCTTGGCTTTCCTGCTGCCCGTTAGCTGGTCCCTCAGGGTGGCTGCCCAACCACAACCACCTCTCTCCACCCTCTGAGCTCCTGGTCCCAACATTGGCAGAAAACAACAGATTTTTGCCCGGCCCAAGCCAGGGGAGGTCTAGCCGGCAGGTGAAGGAGCATATTTGCAGAACAGATTTTAAATGTGGTTTCAAAACTCCAACACTTTGCCATAAGAATTCACCACCACCTTATGTCCACTTCGTTTTCCAAAGTGGACTGTACTTGCCCTTGAGCTCTGAACATTATCCTGTTGTCCATCAGGCACGCATCACTTTATTGATGCTCCCATTCAACTCCATGCTTCGTGTTTGTAGACAGTCCTGAAAGGATGCAAAACATTCTTTTCTTCCTAATTTGGTAAAACACAAATATATTAAAAAAAAAAAGCCACACACACAAAAGTCAACCTCCAACTACATCAGTACAACTAGTAGCAGCTTAGGTATGTGGTCTTGTCTCTCTTTGATGGTTAGACTACAGTACAAATAGCAGGCTAATTATTAGATAGAAAACTTCTTGAGAGAGCCATTGGGTGCTAAAGACAATATATTTAGGTTCTAGCAAGATTAATACTGTCATCTCACTATATTATATCAACATATTGATTTACCGGTCTGATTGGACAGTTTTGTTTAGGCTTGCTCTGACCATATACAAGAAGATCCCCTGGATCAAGTGCAGATTTCAAGTTTGTGACAGGCTCAGCCTGTATAAAATATTATTTATAAACAAGCAAAAGATGGCCCCCATTCATTAACTCAAACACATCTTCTCTAATCCTAGTTCTTGTAGCAATCCTAAAGTAAATGAAAAAATCTCTATGAACAAATTTAAAAGCATCAGACTGACATTAAGCAAATTAATAATTATCAAATTGATCTGTGCCCTTTTCATTCACCTTCCCCAGGTGGTCAGTGTTCACTTAGCATACCAAATTACAAGAACATCTTGGACCATCTTTAGAAAGTATTTACATAGTATGAACAGCATGACTTCCAAATAAGACGTATCCATTTCCAGCCCAGATTCCTGTCTTTTGCAAGATCTACAGTGTCTCAGTGAAAAGTCCTGCAGTAAGTACAGACACTCATAGGCATTGAAAGTGCTTCCAGAATTTAAAAAGAAAAAAAAAAAAAGTCTTTTCCTTTGATCTTTACTGGGGCACTACCCTAGTACATTCTCCATCCTTGGGGCTTAACTTGTGATGATTGACATGAGTGTCCAAGTAACTTGGAGTGGAAGGAAGAGTTTGGAGGTCGTCTGAGAGCCAGGTTTGATGGCAGAGAGTTTAGCGACAGGCCAGCTGAAGCTGTGCCACCCCACAGCCACCACACCTGGCTGTTTGCAGGGATGCTCCACAGAGTAGATGGGGACCTGATCCGCCTTTCAGCCAAACCTAGGGAGCCCATTACCAGCTCCCGCTCCTCCTCAGCCCGCACCCGCAGCAGGGCACAGCCAGCTGCGACAATCTGGGAGGCTGCATCGTCCCGTAAACACTCCTGGGTTATTTCTACAATGCTCTCCAAAACAGAGGGAAAAAAAAACATTAATATCAATTAATTGTCAGCAAAATGACAATTTTTGAAAGTGGATCAAATATTTATTTTCCAACAAGTGTGTTGTTATGGAAACAGCTGCGAGCTGCTGTTTGTTAGGAAGCGCCGTGCCAAGGCTTCGGCGCGGCGAGGCACCGGGGCTGCGGCAGCAGTGGGCTCGCCAGGCAGCCCCGCACCCAGCGAGGGCAGCACCTCGGCAGCAGCTCAGCGTGGGCAGGAGCGGGCCTGGTGGGGAAGAGAATGGGGAGAGCAGTGCTAACTGCCAGAGAGCTGCTGCAGGTCACGCTAGAGCAGTTCTGACCTACTTTGTAAGTAAAGTTATCTCGTTAATTTGCTTAAAATAGCAGATTGTCCTGTCTGAAGAGATGAAAAACAAAATCCATCGTTTCTACTGTGGAGAGAAGCCCCCCAAATCAGACAATTCAGTGCTCGTCTTTGCAGCTGTATTTTCTTTTTCTAGGTAATAAACAGCTGAGCAGCAGATATTTGGTTGCAGGTGCATGCAATGACAACAACAGAAGGCAGCATCCCTCCGCAAGCTGCGCATGAGAGAGGCTGGTGCCTGCACCAAAGACCCCTGTCCCACCCTACAGCTGCTGAAGCAGAGCTGAGGTCCTGGCCCCAGGACCTCCCCTCGGTGCAGGGCTGAACAGCGACACGAGTGACTTCTAAAAGGGCTGTTACCCAGGTTTTGGTAACAAAAGCTTAGTTGTCCTTTTAAAACTTAAACAGACCTGGTAAAAAGCAAACAAGAAAACCCAGTAAGATCCAGCCATGTAACTTTCTTATTTTGCTCATAACAAATCATGCCTTGATCTTTTTTGCATGACAAAAATTTGTTTTGCCTAGGTAATTGCAATTAATTTTATTTTCAGGTTTGTATTATTACTGTATCCATATATCAAATTAAATACACAATGCATACATATATGAGCATGTTCAGCTAGTATTCAGATAGTAGAGCAAGATAATTCCTTTCCAAAAAAAAAAAAAATCAATATTTCATTCCAATTATAAAAGAAACCAAATCTTTGAATGTTGGAGTACAATGTAGCTACCCCGGAGAATAGATATTTGGTTTTCCAACCAGCAGTACCGGTTAGTAATTGAACAGCTGCAGAAAAGAGAGAGGAAACAAACATACCAACAAATTAGTTTCAAACCTATGTTCACAGGAAATTTTCTACTCTGTTGTGCTTTTGGTCACAACATGTGACAACCAAGTTCCTCACTCACTTCTGTGATCTTCTACAAAACAGATTAGAATGATCCGAAGCAATTTAATTTATTATATTGTATAATCCCTCACTCACAGGGACAAGTTAAGCACATAGTCCAAGTATTTGAAAAAATGAAGTCTATCCACAACTGCTAGGAGTGTTAAAGCCCATGGATTCATTCATTTATTAAACAGATACAATCCTACGATGCTCTGATTAAAGAACACTACTGTTGTTTGTTTTTAAATGCCTGGATCATTACTGATATTCTAAATGAGGTATCAGTCAAATGGACAAGGCAAAATTTTAAACATACCTATTTTAAAAGTAGAAGCTATTTGTATATTTTCAGAGAGAATGTAGGAATGCATCATAAAATATGAATTTTCATATGTGTATGTGCATCTGTATATATACTTATAGCCTTCTACACTGAAATCATAAATGTTTTAGCGCATCGCCTGCGTTTGTTCATTTCACATTTTCAGGGGAGGAAGAAAAAGAAGGTTCTTTACTGCAGTACAAAGAAAGATGTTCTAATACCAAAAGATCCAATTAAAATAATAGGGCCATTTATTTCAGTAGAATTTCACACGTTCAAGAGAAATGCTAACCCTTGGGAGAATGTTCTCAGTTCATTTAACAATATATGTTTCCTCCAATATGAAAACTTTAGCTTTTGCATTATAACATCATTGCTAACAAGGCACACGTATATATCTCGTAAGTAGATAGGAACGTGAATGCAGGAAGAATGATAATAGTTCTTTATCCATAATGCACTCATCTCGGGATATACATGCATCTGTTTTGTACTCACGCTGAGTAGTTTTTTCCTCTCCATACATTCAATAAACACACTCAAGAAAGGCTCTGTACTCTGACAGACAATAAAAAGATTAGTAAAGAACTAAAAGATCAGTAAGCAAAAGAGCTGAAATGAAATGGAGAATTTATATTCCACACCCATGACTGCCAGAACGTTTTAAAGGGCAGCTGGCACACAGCTTTTCTCCACCAGCCAACAGAGCGATCTGCTCCCAGACTGCAGCATAGCCCGGGCTGCCTGTCAGGGAGAGGCTTGGAAAAGATGGGCTTGTCTGCTGCCACTGGTCAGCTCCCCAGGACTCACCTCAGCATCAGAGTTCACCTACTGCAGCTGGCTTTACTTCAGTTGCCAGCACTCGCTGCACCGTATAGCCAGGGCCATGATTCAGCCCATCGGGCTTGAGGAAGATGCAAGCAAGCACAGACTTAGTGCTGCCACCTCTCCTTCCGGCTGTCACAGCAGACCGTGCCACGGGGAGGGTGACACCAGCGTGCCCAGTTCACACAATGCTGCCAGCACCCTTTTGTGCTGCTTACACAGTGCTGACAGGCAGTCCCTTCGCTGCTGCGGTCATCAGCCCAAGGGAAGGCACCACACCTGTAATCTGCAGCCCAGGAGACACTGTCTTCATGGTGGGCGTCTGGGTGGAGCAGACTGGGTGGATGTATGAAGTACAAAGTCTGAAATTTTGGGGTCATTTAAATTCTATTTCACACTTTTGGGTGTGAAGAAGAAATCTAATCAAGTATGGACTTCTCAGGGTATGATTCTTTCTATTGTTCAGTTAAAGATTTTCAGGACTGGGATCTAACGTTAGTGAACAATTTATAAAGTCTGGGGTTTTGAATATCGCAATTAACTCATATTACAAATCTGTTTAATTTTCTCTGCAACAGAAAGTTGCAAATTGATGAGTCAAGCCATTAATGAGATTTATTTCTGTAGATCAGTTTCCACTGACTGTTAACACACAAATATTTCTACCTAACCATGAGGAGACAGACATAACACTAAGATTTGAAAGACCAAATCCCTAAATGAATTAAGGAAATAATCTCAAATTACAGATAAAGTCCTACAGTCAAAACGTCAAAAATATGTCCATCCAATTCAGGACAGAAACATGAAAGATGTGATTAGGCATTTCATACAGCACACATAAGGGACAAACCTCTAAGAAAAAGTTGGTCTTTGAATACTTTTCTCTGCAAAACACCACTTGTAAGCCCAGAACAGCTGACTTGCACATGCCTTGTATATTTGATTGACTTCATAAGGTTTTCATCTAAATTCAAAATATAACTGTGTTTAGATATATTTGAACATTTTATTGCATTTAGTTATGAGATATGAATTTTTACTGAGAGAACCTGGGGCACATAACATTGCCAAATCATTCCAAACAAGTTAATTCTGAAATGGGCTTGAATCAATAACACAAAAGAGGCAGTAAAGCCAATTTTTACGGTAGTCACGGTTGCATAAAATAATATCAAGACAGTCAGATTGAAAGCTCTGTGCATCACAAATATAATTTGCAACCAACTCTAAGCACAAAGAGGAAATGGATAGGTGGAAGATACAGATAAAAACAAATGGTAGATACATAGGACAAAAGAAACTGGTAGTAAAGAAAGAATGCAGAGTAATTGCCATCCAATATCGTAGGAAGGAAAAAAAAAAAAGTATGCCATGCAAGTAGTTCAAGGTAAATAGAATGCTTTTCTTTCATTTAGGCTTTAAAACTGTTATGAAAAGGCTCTCCTCTCACTCTGTCTGTAAGGCATAGACAGACAGGGAATGAATGTATAAATAAGTATGTCACTGCAATACTTTGCTTTTAATGAAAATGGATTTTTAATGATCCAAAAAGCTATATTTCTTTCTGACTTGCTCCATTTCCAGGCTATCAGCAGGATGTAGGTATAGCAAATGCACTTGTTTTCCATGTCCTTCACTAAATCCCAGGACAACCAAGCATCCAGGTACTGTTAAAATAAAAAAAAAAAGTCACCATTATGCAGAGCAGATACAGAAAAGCTGCAAGTCTTTCATTGTTTTTCTTGAACTCTAAGAACTACGTGACACTGCTGCGCCTCTCCTGCAGCAGCCCCGTGTGGGTTACCTTGGACTCCATCTGCATAAGTAAAGGAGGACGTGCGGCAACGCGCCTTCCTGGTGTTCTCCACCTCAAGGAGGCTTGTTAGCAGCGTGCTGTTCCTCCCACTACCCAAAGTGGGCATATTGTGCTGAAATGCCGTGTGTGAAACTCTGAGCACACAAATACCAGAGGATTCAGTCCGCAGATGAAGAAAAGCCACAAGGGGAAAGAGTCTGATGCAATCCTTATCCTTCTTGCCAGGGCACAAGGAGTTCTTCTTTCCAACTTCAAAGATCTTAGTACAGTCAGCTACAAAAATTGCACTGAAAAATGTGTACTAATGTATCAGGTAGTAGAAATAACATTTTTTCCTGTTTGTTCATACGGACAACTTTTTTTTTTTTTTTTTTTTAAAGTCTTCAGCATCAGAGAATAAGGGGACACATTCCTTACTCCACCTTCCATCTGCGAAATTTCATTTACAAGTAGTTGTTGTAAGGCAGGTACATACGCTGGGAAACTATGCAATATAGTTGTCCTAAAAGCATGATAGCATTTAAAATGGTCTGGAACTCCTGCATTCAACTCACATTCAATATTTCTCAGGTAATCTTTGTGCAACATACGTTATTTAGAAAAAAAATATATCCCTGTGTTTATGTTTTTACGTCTTGCAAACATTAGAAAGCATTAGAAGGAATCAAGAATGAGAACAACACTGATGGGAGACAGCATGACTGTGAGGTGCTATAAAGCTAGTTAAAAGATGTGCTGGTTCATTTAATGAGCCAAAAGGATACAACCTCATGAAGGGCTCCACAGAAGCAGAATCAAATGTTAACTACATCCCTTTTTCTTTTTCTTAAAAACATTAAAAAAAATAAAAAATCCCATTTGTCAGGCACTCCCAAACTCATGCATTCTCCATTTCATCTGCTGTCCTTACTCAGAGTGCCTGCCAATTAATATTTACCAAATGTCTCTCCCTTCTTCATTTAAATCAGTTCAAAAATTGCACCTGTTTCACAAGACCTATGTGAGCTTCTGACAGCTGGTATTTGAGAAAAAAGAAGTTAAAGTTCCCAAAAAAAATTCCTAGCTATCTACGTTAGGCTGGAGTCAAGAAAAGCAGAGCTAAGATTAGCTGTGCTAGTACGAGACACCAGCAAAGCACACGTGGGTACCCAGCTTCTTTGAAGCTCTGTCCCACATTATCAAATGTGGTTGAAATGCAGCAAAGCATTCGGCAGTTATTTAGAGTGACCTTGGGACACTGACACTTAGCAAACATCATGGTTGTAGCTGCCTCATTCCACTAGAAAACCAGGCAAAAATAAAAATAAAAGAATAGAAGTCTGTGAGACTGCCACAGTTTTCAAAAGATCATGCTTCAGAAAGCCACAGTAATCAAAGCCAGGGCTCATTTTAAGCAGCAAAATGTAACAGGCCAGTTAAGAAAAGAGCTTCAAAATCCAGCAACAGCTACTGTGGACAGCAGCCAGAGGATTCAGCAGAAGCCAAGTCACAGACAGCTAGAGCCACTTGCCAATATACAGATTCAGTCCAAACTTCACTTAAAATAAAGTTATCAGTGCTTCTGTATTTTAGAGGAAAGGAACCAAATTTGCCTTAAAAGGTTGGACCAGACGCGAGCAAGGAGTCAGAGGCTGTAAAAATGGTATCCCTCATCGGTTTATAATCTCCATGATTTTGCAAACCCTAATATTTAGGGAAAGAAAGGACACAATGATCAAACAGGGCATTTTCTTTCAAAAGTGCTGTTGAATTGCCAGTTCCACAAGGGGCAAAATATCATCAGGATAAAAATGAAATGGGAAATATATAAAAACAGCATCTGTTGTGTTATTAGGTACTGTTCATACGTAGATTCTGATAGCAGACTTAGCATGCTGTCCCTGTTTGCTCTTCTCTAAAACCACACTTACATTTTAGCCTTTCTTCTGCAGCTTCAGCAAAGGGCACATCAGCACTGAATATACATTTAAACAGATACTCCAAGCAGACTGCATAAGACATTGCACCCTCTTAAGTATTTTTGAGTCGAGCCCATCGCTTTCTAAGTCACACTCCTTAACATTCATTTGCTAAAGTACAACTTACAGTATTTTATACAGCAGTTCTTCCAGATTATCTAGGTAAAAAACAACTGCATGAGGACAGGTAAGNGGGATAATGTCCAACTTGCCTACAAAATACACAGAAAACATTAAAGTATGTGTATTATGTTTGCTGATCCTTTCTGCCTGGGATTCTTTAAATAGAATTTGTGGAGGAAAAGACTGAAGCTTTCCCATCCCTTTGTAGGGGCTTCAATACTGCCATTACAATATTTCCAAGTACAATTTTCTTCCTGGCTTTGCGTGATCTGCAGAATCGGAATCAAGAATCCTGCACTCTGCATGCATTAAGAAAGTGGTATTACTTGATAATCAGCCATAGGGTTGTCTCCTACAGCAGTCAGCTGGGCCCAAGCCCACAGGTGGATGCTGCCAGCTGCTGGTCTTGGCCCCGAACACAGGTACTGCGATGCAACTGTGGTCAACAGAGGTTTGTACTCATTCCTGCGCGACATCAGAGATACCTCCACACCAGAGCATCCTTCAAATAGGGTCCAGTTCACTTGTATTCCGTAGCTCATACAAACTAGCTCCTAATATACCACTATCGAGCTGACAGATAATTGAAAGAATTTATAACATTAAAGACATTTTTATGTGTTTTTTTTAAGTATCTTATTTAAATTGTATTTCTCTAAAGCAATACCTCCTACCCTCAAGTTGTATTTGTTAATTCTGCATTTAAATGCATCCCTTTCTCACTAATACAGTGTTATAATAGTTATGCCCACACACTTTAAAAATCCCTATTAAATATTAATCAAAAACAATTTTATCAAACTCAGGTGTGGGGTTAATTGCAGATGCAGACAGTTTATATTCTGTATGTTTTACACACATTTCAGAGAAGGCAAGTTAAACAATGTTTATTCAATGTAAGTTTACTTTCACTGACAAACTACTTTTGAATGTGAGAGACAAGTCAACCAAACTAAGAAACGAAAGAAGCCATCTACCACAGACAGCACTGTCTAACTATACCTAACAGCCATCAAAAGTAAGAATTTTCTACATCCACCACTCATGACAAGTCTGATGGGAATCACTCAGCATGAGAAACATCACTGTTTCTGCCTGTATCTCATATGTCCTCTTATTTCTGCTCTATCTTTACTCCTTCAATCTGCTTGTCTTTCTCTCCACATTTCCTCTGCTCTCTGCTTCTCTTACCTCTTCCCAGACCCTGCCATGAGGGGGGTTCACACGCAGGGGCTCAGCCCTCGCTTGTCACCCAGCCAGCACAGGCTGCGCCACCGGCTGCGCGTTCACCCCGCGCAAAACCTGCCCAAGCCCGGGATTGTTCAAGTGTTGCCACAAGCAAAACTCGTGACTCATTCTAGTTTTGAACTACACACAAACAATTATCAGCCCAAAATTCAGCCTTTCTTTCCACCCTCAGAAGTTAAGTTCTTCTAAACTTTTCTATGAGTTTCTAAAATGAACTTGTCAGCTGAGAGTGATTTTTTTCCGCTTCATTTTTCAGTATATGGATTGTTAGAGAGAATTATCCTCAAATACCTTCAGTTCTCAGTCTCCAACAATTAGCTCAGTGGTAATGAGTTCAGTTATTTTGCATTCACTTCTGATTATATTAAGCATAGGCAGATATGCTGCTGACACCCATGTGCACAAGTGTTGAGGAATGCCAGCAATTTGAAATGAAATCAGTTTTTTCTTTTTTGCTACTTAGATGTTATTACCAGTGTTAATGCAGCTCCTAAGTGCCAGATCCCATTTTTAATTTTTTTTCTAAGTCAGACTTTTTATTTTTAAAATGCTTCTTATTCCCCTGTTACTGCAAAAACCTGTGTATACAAACTCTCTTATTAAATGCTTTAAAAGCTAAACAAGGTAGAAAAAAAGGAAAATATTTCCTCCCACCTTTCATTTACACTTGTCTTAGAAATTCTACGAATGCTACGTATACATTTTGGTATTCTGGATGAAAGAATATTTAGACAGCAATATGACTTAAAATTGTTCACACACTTTAAATCTCTGCTCTCATAAATATCTGTGAAAACAGCCCCATTTAATTCTTGAAAATAATCTTCAGTACAACCTGCTCAAGTAAGACTTCTCGGGAGGTACAGATGAAGTTCTGAATTCCCAGCTGCAGCTGCCATAAGGCAAAAGACCATATAATCATAATCCAAAGAATCCTTATTAAGTTTTTTTTAGTACTTCTTTAAGAGGTTGACACAATAGTAGTTATATCCATAAATAAGATATTTTTATTACAATCTAACAAAATCAAGACTGTAACAGTGATTAATTTTTTTTAATAACCTCAGTGCTTCAAGAATTCCAATCTTAATAGGGCAATCGTGCATTACCGTTACGTTCCAGCAGAACTATTAGTCTCTGTGCTGTGTTAGTGTAATTGCAGTCTAATGGTTTACACTACTATAATAGCACTAAATATTTTACTAAACAGAGTACAGTATATAAATAAGTGATGTAAACTGTTCCAGGCTTTAGGACTGTACGTTCAAAGATGAAAAAAAATTTTTTCCTCTGAAGAGTAACAAAGCTGTCAAAATTAGATTCTTGTCTTCTTAATAAATTGGGTAAAAGGTACTACTACAAGTAGAGATTAAAAATTTCAGCATAAAAAGGATCTAGTAAAATATGAAAAACATTTAGTGATGTTTTGATGCTCTGATTTAGCAGGCTTGTGCAATTCACATCGTCAGATTATCAAAGTCATTGTCAGATTTATCAAAGTAAAATGACTAATTTTTTTAGTATTATTTCAGAATTTCTGATTTACTTTAACAAAACAACAACAAAACAAAACAAAAAGTCCCTTGCAGGTGTTGCATATCATAAGCATAATCTAAATAGCTCTATATTTGTGAGAAGCAATATCAGCAAGGCTAGCAAGACACCAGCCACAGTAGCACATCTTTCCCGAGAAGCCACTGCCCAGCTCAGCTGGTCTTCATAATTGCTACAAACAGCAAGGTTATATGCCAGTAACCTGCTGTGGACTTAAGTGTATAAGATCCTTTACACATTTAGAATGTTCTTACTCACAAAAATAACTCAATGAATTAAGTCAGACTACTTACATAAGGAAGGACCACTAATCCAAGTAAGGATTTGCTAGATCTCGACATTATCGTACAATGGTAACCCTAACTCCAACCCATAACACATGCTGCTCTACCGCCTTGGACAAAACCAAACTTGTGTAACTCCAGAAATAGCCCTGAAGTTAACATGAGAATTGTTCAAAAATCCAAAGTCTGCCTCAGAGCTCCAGAAATGTAATTTTAAAAACACTTCTAAAGAGACCTTATATTTCTTCCTATGTTTGGTTTATTCAGGATTTTGATACCACATTCCTATTTTTTTCTTTTTAGCTGAAACTATTTCCAGTGGTTTTGAAACAGTTTTCTTGGAAAGTAAGCTTTTATATATATATATATAAATATATAAATCAGCTCATTTTGTTCAGAGGCTTTTGAATTTAGAATAGAAAACCATTTTTCACCAAAATCTTGCACACCACTGATATTTTCCTACAACACCAATCCACTTAAAAATACTGAAGAAACTATACTTTTTTTTTTTAATCACTTACAGAACATTTTGCATAGCTCATAACCACTTGATCTAGGGACTGCCAAGATCTATAGTCACTTCTTGCCTGCAGAAGAAATCTATTCTTTTAGAACAAGATAAAGCAAAGCTTATCTTTTAATTCTTACAAATGCAATTTGAAAAAAAGGTAAATGTAAAACATATTAAATAATGAATTAAGCAATTTGTATACCTTGAGCATGTACAAAGGTGCCAATAACAACAGTGGTTCGTTGCTCGCACAGCTAGCGAGAAGCCTCAAAGATGGTGTTTCCTCTTGCTGATGCTGAACAGGACCAAACCCAAGCCCCAAGCCCTGCCCAGGCATGGGAGCATCTCTCCAGCAGCAAACACTCCCACAACGATTAACATCTCTACTAGGGACAAAAAAAAAAAAAGAAGAAAAAAAAAGGAGTTTGATAAGGGGAAAAATGTCACTTAAACCAAATTTCTCCTAAGAAATATTATTTTTGCTGAAGAACCTTGCAAATTTGACTTGGACTTCTGTTCCCATCAGGAAATATTTAGAAAAAATTCAAAATGACAGAGCAGAAAATCTGTTCTCTGGAGATCTCAAAGGATTCATTTTTTGCAATATACAGACCTAACCTATTACTCTTAGATAATTACCTTCCATAATATTCTAATTTCATGAGAAATTTAATTTTAATTTACAGTTTAATTGTCCTACTTTAGGTAAGCCTGTCACCTGTGTCACTTTGTGACTTATAACTGTAATCCTCATTAATTATTTACTTCAAGGGAGCATTTTAATTATGGATATTACTATGTATCTAGAGTAACTTATACTTGAGGGTAGTGAAAGTTTACACAGTAGACTGCTCACCTATATTTCCACTAGCTGTAACTCCCCACGCACACGTCCCAGCTGCAGAAACTACTCCTAAGATTGTAGAGCAATGGTGTTTTCTTCATCTCTGACAGCTGCCTGGTTGTACACAGACATGCTTCTGCCCCATTTTCAAAGCAGAGGCTCAGATCTATATCCCAAGAATGCAGTTTGGGTAGAGTTTTTCCACCACAGAATAGAAATTATAATACACGCAGGAATATTTTACAAGCACTCCCTCATCGCTCCTGATGTAGGAGCAGCCGTGCACTGGCTCCATGAGGAGGCTGACACAGTGACCTGACTCTGTGGTGGCCAGTAACAGAAGTCCAGGGACCATGACAGAAATGCAGAGCAGGAGCTGCTTCTGGTTTATTTCAGCAAATTTGAGCAACCAGTGATTCATGGGTTTCCTGAGCTGAGCGCTGCACGTCAGCTGTCAGTTTTAATAGCCATCATTCAACCAATCTTCCATGAATTTATCTAGTATCTTTGTAATCTCTTTGTATTTCTAGCTTCCCAAGTATCACTTGTGGTAGCGAGCTCCACCATTTAATTTATTGCATTAAAAAAAAAAATCAAATATATTGCTTTGTGTTTCCTTTAAATCTGCCAAATTTGTGAGTTTGTCTGCTGTCACAGGGTCATATGTCCAGTAATTTTAACTTCCAAAGCAGACATTTCATCATCGCATGAGCTGCTCTATGCATCTTTCCTGCACTGCACCATGTAATATTTATTCTATCCCCTTCCTAAAAACATAGCCATGGCAGGCTTAAACCTACAGCTTGTCTGCTGCCTCAGAGCGTCCTGAGCTTGGCCACACTCCCTAACAACTGAGGATGCTTGGCACCTTTCAGCATTGAGGATATCATGTTTCCCATCTGAAATTGCTTACCTCATCAGTCACTAAAGGCTCAGTTTGGAAGTCATTAAAAATAATGAGGACACTGGCACTTGTCCCAGCAATAATGGCATTGGATTCGGTGTTACTTTTCTACTTTAAGACATTTGTATATATCCACAGATCATTTAACTCTTATCTTTATACTAGCTTTAATGAAACTAATGGCTGTTGAAACAGTGGGCTTTCTATTCTACTTTTTATTTTAAATAAGTGTCTGCCCACTCCATCATAAAGTGACACAAACACTTACACAGCACATTGCATCACGAATGCCCCAAAGTGTTTACCAGGATCACCAGATCCATCACTAAAATGCAAGCACTTCTCAGTCAATAAACCCTTCAGCTGACTATAAAGTCACAAGAGAGTTTTCAGAAGGAAAACTGAAGAGCAGCAAATCTAATTTGTCCAAAACAAATTTAGAACCAGTACTGCTGATAGAGGCTCACAGTGTCTTGCATTTTCCTCTCCATCTGTATTTATTGTAGCATTTTTCCTCCTAGCACCATGCAAAAATACTGACTCCATATCAATGCACTGAGTATCACGATCACTCCTGCAGGGTCCATATTTTACAGGCTTTGACAAGATAATGAGCCCTCAGTAATATGCTGCAGGCCATCACAAAATGCAGCTTCAAAGAATTTCGTTAACCCCCCTAAAAAGAAAATACTGATTGTTGCAAAATGCGTATTAAAACTTTAAAACCTTTGCCCTCATTTTCGACATCCAGTTTAGGACTAATGTAAAATTTCTCATTGCTACAATTTTCCTGATAAGAACAAGTCTCAATTGTGTTCTTTGAAATAACAGTAATATAAAACTGAAAAAAAAAATCTTCCTTTGATACATACATTTTGTTACTCTAAGCATACATTTAAACTGTACGTGAAAAATAGACCTGATCAGGTGGATGGATTCAAAATCATAGATCCAGTACTTCTGCACTGCAAGAGTGAGATATTTCAGGCTCCCAGAAATTAATTACAGGATATGAAGTGATACAAACATTTTGGCATCATCTGCTCACAGATAAGATGCCTCTGAGATGCACAGGACTCAAACTCCAGGAACCCCGGAAGTCCATCCACACTATGAGAAGTCCAGAAACCCCAGACTGCTGCAGAAAGCCATATCCTCTTCTTAAAATCAGTAGGGCTTAATATGGCTTAACTCAGTGATATACCTAGATAACAGCATAAAACTAAAAGGCAGATGTAGGTCAAATAATGTTTCAACCAATAATAAAACTACATGTACCAGATTTATCAGAAAGTTTGCTTCATAAAGTTAATTTTAAAAGTGTTTTGATGTTATTATCAGCATATGTGAAAAATCTGAAGAAGAATATTACCACTGCCTAAAATAGAATAACTAAAATCTTCAAAAAATTAATCCAAAAGCCTCTTTGGTTAGGGAAATGAACCACTCAGTTATTAAAATAACTATTTTTAAGGCTGTTAAATATTTAATACCTTTGCAAAGTATTTTCTTTGCACTTTTAAGTGGTGGACAAGTCTGTTTTAGGAACATATATTGCTAATATTCCCATTGGTTTGTGCAGCACCTTTTATCTCAAAATATTTTAGGGCGTTTTTGGGGCGTATTACAAATGGCTTAGAAAGCCGGGGGCGGGGGATGTTGAAAATCACCCAGCCATTCCTAGTACTACACAGCATATCATGGTTTGACTTTACTCTCATTTATTAGCTCGGGAAATAAAATGACAACATACTAGATTCATAATTAACCTTAAAAATATCTACCAAAGATAAACACCCACAGAACTACTGGTACCAGCTATACAATTTAAGCAATAAGTGCAAATGTTCAGGCATTGCGAGTGGTCTCGTCATTTTAAGACACGAGGATGTCCTTACATGGTTCAAATAAAAAGTGAAGAACAATTTAACAATTGATTTGAGGACAATATAGAACCGCAAGAATGAATAAAATCATGAAAATTTCAATTAAAATAGACATATTCAGAATACTTGGGGAAATTCTATTATACTTTCTCTTTCAGTAAATGATGAAATGAGGAAAATAGTTGAGACACACCTAAAGCTTGCCTGTGGCTCATTATACAATTAATCAATATGAGTAAGTTGGTTAAATCAAGCTAAATGACAGCTAGCTGCTCCACAAGGTAGAAGTATATCAGAGTAAGAGGCTTTCAGGTAATTAAATCAGTGCAGAGGTCATTCCTTTTGAATTTTAGAAACGTATCAAAAGACAGAATCACACAATCACAGAATCACAAGGTTGGAAAGGACCTTCAAGATCATCTAGTCCAACCATCATCCTATCACCAATACTACCCACTAAGATACTAAACCATATCTTGTAGCACTTTGTCCAGACGCCTCTTAAAAACCGCAAGGGTCGGTGACTCCACCACCTCCCTGGTCAGGCCGTTCCAGTGCCTGACCACTCTCTGAGAGAAAAAGTTTTTCCTGATATCTAATCTAGATCTCCCCGTGCGCAACTTTCGGCCGTTACCTCAAGTCCTATCATTAGTTATCTGGAAGAAGAGGCCGACCCCCTCCTCATCACAACCTCCCTTCAGGAAGTTGTAGAGTGCAATGAGGTCTCCCTTGAGCCTCCTCTTCTCCAGACTAAACAATCCCAGCTCCCTCAGCCGCTCCTCATAAGGCTTGTGTTCCATACCCCTCACCAGACATTTATATTTGCATCTTCAGAAAAAAAATGACAAAAAGAAGATGAAACGTAATACATATTTAGAAACTCATTGAGAAGATTACAGGTGTTGCAGTAGCAGTGGAGAGTTTCACTGTAAGCAAGCCAGCATTTTTTGTATAAACTCTCTTCTGCAAAAGGGATGAAACAATTTTTTTTTTTATACCTGTTATCTCAGTTGTCCCTCTCCCATCATCTCCAAGGAAAGAGAAGACAGCTCAGTGCCTCTGGTTCTCCCACCACCTTTTACCACCACATCTGCTGTGCCAATTTGAAGGCATCCTGCTCTCCAAGGTGTTTCTTTTCACACTGAAATGGGAATGACATATAGGAAAACTCAAGGAAGCTTGTTAATCTCCCAGAAAATTGTATGGGATAACTACTGTTGAGGTCTTGTAAGAATCCCGTCTTAGCTTTGTGCAAATGTAGGATAGCACAGGGCTGTTAACAGTTAAACAAGCCAGGGAGAACTGAATCAGGATTTGTTACGTTTGTGGTGGAGGGGGGCTGGTTGGTCGGTTGGTTGGTTTGGGGTGGTTTTCTTTCACAGAAATTCGCACCACACAATGCAGGAAAAAACAAACTCCCTTCTGTTTCAATGTAAACTTCAATGTTGACTAAAGTGCAGGTTTAAGATCTGCCCTTAGGAACAAAAATAATGTAAATGCTCTGACTACACGCCTAAGCCTGAACCCTGCTGCCATGGGAAATACACGCTCCTGGGCTGTACAGAAGACTTCCTTACGTGAAAAGAGTACAGCTCTGCCTACAGTTGAGGTAAGTCTCACCCTTTCTCTTGTTAGCGGTGGTTTGTTTTCCATCCTCCTCCTTCCTGCCATCTCAGACATGGCAGCCCAGGTGGACAATACAAACGGATGAGACCTTGCTATCCATCTCACCTCCGTCCCTCTCCTTTTTGTTTTTCATCATTTTACAGGTATCAAAATGAGAACTCTGCCCAAGACACTGCCTGTGTCTAACAATCTGTGGCATTTGGTGAACCTGAAAGCCGTCAGTGAACGACCAGCATTCATCAAGCCAATTCTGAACTGTGGAAGCCCAGAAGGTAGAGCTAATACTCAGTATTGTCACAAGGACAAGGTGCATGGAGAATGCTGATGCATCTCCAAAAATACACTGATACCAAGGCTGTCCTGGGAACAGAGACCAAGAAGAAAATGGCCTTAAGAACATATGAGGTATGATTATGACCAAATTCATATTCACAGATACATTAACAAAAAAATAAAAATGGATATTTAGACTCAGAACAGGTCCTTCCTCTCTCCTGTCAAATCCTTCCGAACACTTCATGTACACAAATTAAATTTCTAGTGTCCGAACACTTATTAAAAATATAGATATTCAACCACAGCAATGACTTTATTCTGTTTCCCCAAGCCACTCATTCACCCAGGTCAAGCTACCTGCCCAAAATACTCCATACCAGTAGAAAAGCCAAGCCTTTGGTTTTCACATCCAAATGTTTGCTAAGAAAGTGCTCATCCCTGAAGACATTTTCAGACAATTAGTTCAGAGGCTTTGCACAATTTAATCAGAAGTTTTAAACTCTGATTGTGCAATTAAACACAGTATATTCTTGCAGTTGTAATTTATCACACTGCTCCCGTGTCAAGTAATCTGGCCAACAAAACTGTCTGGTGCCTAGGAGTGGAGAAATGAGGAAGATAATGTTCTGTAGGAAAGCAGGTCTAACATTTTACAATGCTAAAAATACCCTTGGGACTTGTTCTGATATCTTGTAATTATGTGCACATATCCTGATTTATGGTGCATGTCTCCCAGCTCAAGGAAGTATGCACTCTGCCTCATATCTTGCCCTATTTATGAGTAAAATACTTGATTCTGTAATGTCATAAAAAGAGAGGACAGGCTCATTGCACATGTTACTATCGATTTCGTATGAGCATGGGGCATAATCTAATGATCCTTTTCAGCAGAGGATAAATATGCACAATTTAGCCTTAAACAGAGTCAGCATCAGATCATTTCAACTGCTGCCTTTGAGAAATGCGGCTGCAATGCTAAAGACCTCTACTGTCCAGCCTCCTCCATGCCTGGTGGAGAGTGTGGGAGAGGAGATGGAGACAAGCAAGCTGGAAAAAGGACAGGAAGTGTTAGCACCTGTGTATCAAGGAATACAACTTCTTCAGGCCAAACTTGTGAATTTGTGTCCCACTTCACCCTCCACCCCGTTTCCACATTATCTTGCTCTCCCACTGGGCAGCAATGAAAAAAGCGAACAGAATCTACCTTGTGTGAGTGAATGCTGGCAAAGGGCTGAGGTGGTTGGTAGCAAAATAGGTATGTATTTCAAATGTGAGGATTACTGAAAACATCTTAACCAACAGGTATATGCAGCTCCTTTTCAGTTGCACACCATTTCAAAAGAAGGAAGGATGGCCTGGCTTAGACCAAGAGGCCGATAGACCTGATCTCCATTCCCTAAACCTGCTCTGTAATTCTTATGCAACCTTGGCGCATGGCTTAAATCCTCTCCGCACTAAGAGACAGAAGGCAAAATAACAATCAAACTCAAACAGTGTTCTGAGGTTTGAGACATTAATGCTTTCCAAACAAATGTCGTCTCGTACAAAAAGACTTAAAACTATTAGTCTTAATTGTTATTTTAAATTATTCATTTTTTCTGTCTTTTTTCTTTTTAATTTTCAACCAGTTTCTGGATGAAATAACGTGTAAATTTAACATTGTGACATGTTTTTCTCTACTTATTTCATGTTGGTATTTAAAGTGAAATATGTCTTAAATGATTATTTTTCCCCACATAAGCAGAAGCCATAAAAGTTGATGGAAAAGCAGTAACCTAGAGGAGAATTTACAGCTGCCATGTTTTTTCAGCAAAGTTCATATAAAATTGGCTGCATATCTACCTATGAAGAATAACCTACCCAAATAGGAATTAAAAGGTGACAATTGTTTAATAATTTTTTGAACAATCTAATTTGTATACTTTTCATATTTTAAACATTTTTAAGAAAATGAAAACGGGAGTCTTGCTTGTCCTGACCTCATTCTACAAATAGTTTCAGCATCCACATCTGTTACCACAAAAAAAAAAATATCTGCATTCCTGCCAAAATAAGATCTTTTTTTGGCACACCACTGACTTTTTTTTTTTTTTTTTTAAATATGTTCCCTATTTCAGAGGACTCACCTACTTAAACAGGTTAGGGCTCTGTTACAGCATCATGCATCAGGATGCAGCCTAGAAATAACTTTATTCATCCAAAGCTATTTAGGTGCTGTGACAGTGAGGAGAAAAACCCAGATTTCTTGAGACACGATCCAACTTTTTAATGACAATCAATACCTTCCTCCCTCCATAAGTGAGCTCTCTGATTATTATTAATCTTGATGAATGGCAAGGGTTGGGTGAAGTACTAGACATTGCCTCTGCTGCCAGTGTTTTGCTGAACTGGAAGCAGAAAAGCAGGAGTGGACGTTTTTGTTTTTAATTATCTCACTTTGACTAGACCATGGAAATAAAGTTCTCATCAACAGCCTGTTGACACAAATTTATAACTCAGGAACAGAATAAATTAAAATAATAATGACTTGTGTGAGGGAGAGCCAATATTCAGAAGAGCAGGTGTAATTCTTTGGTTTCTGTGCAATTGTCTTACAAGATTATCATCAGGAGAAATGAACAAAAACTTCTTGAACTACACACTTACATGGAGGGAAGGAGATGCTGCAACTACGTGGGATACATATTTTTAATACTCAGTACTCACTGTTTAGTAATGGTCATCATTTGGCATCAAGCAACAGAAGTAACAAGACCGCCACAGTCGCTTGCTTTTCCCCCTACCACACACAGAGCACGCCTGCCGGCCCCTCACAGAAAGTAGTGCCAGGAGGGTACAAGAGGAACATGTATACCTCATTGATGCATTTAATACAGTGCACACTCTCTCTGTGCAAATGCCATAACCCTCAGAGCATGGCATGCTGGAGTGCAGCTTTCCTGCCCTTCACAGGACATTTGGTTTGGGGATAGAGCAGCAGGAATGTTTCTGGCCATCTCACCTGTCTCCAACAGGAGCTAGTTTTTAAAAACTTCTTTGGCTCGCTGTAGTTTTTCAAAAAGCATTTGATATATGATGAGAAGCACCATATATTAGTGTAAGTATAGTATTAAAGCAAAAAGGCTGAAAATTTCAGCAGTGAAGCAACTCTTGCTGAGCTAACTCAGGCATCCCTGCATGATATGACACTGGGCCACACAGCCAAACTGTTCCTGGAAGTCTTCTAAAAAAGGAACAATAGCAGCTAGAGAGCAGCTCACCTTTCCTGAGCTGCAGTGTGAGCTCAGTTTGGCTTTCTGCACTTTCCTCACACCAGTGGTGCAGTGCCAGAGTCATGTGCGTGCACACATGCCATCTGCCTTGGGAAAAAGAGCAGAGAGGAATGTGCTCTTGGTGTGGGGAATAAAAACCAGTCTCAAATGATTCAACTTCTACCTTAAAAGTGCCATCCCACCAGGAGACTGTCCCTAGGGTTCTCCTGAGCCAGAGAGAACCTTCCACCTGCCCAAACTCGTACTCTGGCTCTGTGGGCCCAGTAGCTGCTGCCAAGAGGAAATGTAAGGTTGATGCTCACCCGTGGTTTTCACACCTCCACAAACGTTATGAAACAAGTGAGCCTTTTCAATCCTTGCCTCTGGGAGAGAGCATCTACACAACTTCAAAGTGAGCCTCTGTAATTTCATTTGTAGACAAGAACTCTAGATGTACAAGTTTTTTTAATGTACCATTTAGATTAGATGAGATTTGATGTTGCTCCTAGTAGAAGCATTTCTATTTGATCATTCTTATTTATTCTTCCTCTAAATTGAAAGTGTTCAATCTCACTGATGAACATTACGTGTCTGTCACAGAAATGATTGTTCATGTAGATGATTTAGGAACTGCCCTTTGTGCACCCAAAAACCTACCTATTAAAAAAGGAAGGTGGAAGTAATCTGAAGCAGCCTGAAGGTCTAGCACACCAAGCACGTATTAGCAACTTCTAATTGCTTCTTGAAGAAGGCTTCTACAGCAAACTGAATAGACAAAATAAGCCATCACCATGTTAAGAACTATTATTTCTGCAGGGATATTTTAAAGGCAGTCAAAATAACAAGAGCCCCAATTCAGAAAACCAGGAATGTAATGGCATTACTGTTTTCTAACCATCTGGAGCCACAGGGATATTTAACATTGCAAAGATCTGGGGCCTAACGTGGAAACCATATGGACAAAAGAGAAAAGGGTGGACGTGAGAGAGTCATTTACAGTCTCAGCAGCCCAAAACTGTCAGGAGTCTGCCATTTTTAGCTTGCAAAACATAGCACACATTTAGCATCTGAAAAGTCTGGATTTTGTAACAAGCACCAGACACGAAACTTAATGTGCAGAGGATATAGTCTCTTTGTAACACATTCAATAATATGGTACTTGATCGAATAAGAAGAGCCATTTAGACTTTACATATTGAGCAATGGCTCATCTACAAAATGTCAGAGTATAGAGAAAGAAAAAGAACACGTTACAAAAGAATATCCAGTCCTTCAGATAAGACCTAAAACCAATATATAATATATCCAGGATTAATAACATATTAATAGCTGTGCAAACTCATACCATTGCCATTTCAATAGCTTGAGCCAAATAGGGAATGCATCTGACTTTATCTTTTCAGTAATTCTACTTTTTAACAGTTACATTGAATCAGGTCAAGCAGAACCCAAGATACTTTATTTCAAGCTTATTTCAATGGTTAGAGCAGCAATTTCAATAGGAAGCGAGAGTAGTACTGTTCTCCGTATTTTAAAATATTTTAATAGCTTAAATAAATGAAAGTTATTGAAACTGATTTCCAGAAATGAACTTGAATCACGCAGAAATGTGCTGTTTCAATAAAGAATAAGATCAGCAGCATAGAAATGAATTACATTAAAAAGCAAAAATATGCCAAATCAAAGATTTAAAACTCCAGTACCTCACAGGTGATTCTCCAGTAACACGTTTCCACTCAGAGTACACCTGTTGCACACAGAAAGTAGGAAATGAAAAGAATTGTTAATCCATGCTGTAATGCAACTGCATGGAAGCAGAAAAGTGACACAAGGGCTTCAGTCACATACTTCAAAGCAGACATTGGGCCAAAACTAGATATGGCAGGACACAAAAGGACTAGGCAGATGATTAGAACAGGCAAGGGCTCCTACCTCGCCTCTCTGCCCTGGGGCCCTGCTTCATGAAGCAGCACCGCTGCAATACATGTAGGAAAGACGTCTGTGAGAAATTCTAGCACCAGAAGTTATATGGTGGTGCTTCAAAGCATGATGTTTCTAAGATCGCACTCTCATTATGTTTCTTTTTATAGACACAGAACCATGAAGGAAACACTTTGCTGACTGCAGCAGTTTTCTCTGCTGAGATACACTACTGGCATAGAGCTGACAAATTTATATTAAAATAGAAATCTTAAGTTATCTTCATTTAAATACAAAAGCATACACATACTCTGCTCTCAGTGAAGAAGAAAATAAACAGAAGACAAAACCACACATAACAGCAACTTCTTTTTTAGCTGCAGTAACAGTAATGCTCATGTAATTGTCTACTGCTCCCAGGCCAACACACTAGTTCATCTTTACATGGGAGTAAAGGAAAGGGCTGAGTAAACCACATACTGCTCTGCCATGCTGACCTACCACTCACTAAGAGCCCGCGCAAGGACCTCTAATGTCCCCAGGTAGTACCCACAACCCAGCGTCATACTGGAGAGCATGTGCCCAGAGTAAGCCCCAGCCACACATCCACAACTGATTTAGGCATTAGGTACCCATATTTCATACCACAACTGTAAACTTCAAAATCCACTTCAACCAACCCTGGAGAGGCTAAAATTTTTATCATAAAAGTTAGGTAGACCCCAAAATTTCCACATCCAAGACACTTCAAACCCAGGAGGTCTGAGGAATTCACATCCTTCCAAGGCCTATGCCTCATTAGGATCTTCTCCCTCCAACACCTTCCTTAAGAAGGTCAGTCCCACAGGTGTGCTCAAAACATATTTTTACCTAGACAGTTTCCACATTAAAATGCCGCGGTAAATTTTCCCTTCAAAATCAGTTGTTATCACAGTGACAGAGGAAGCATACCTTGCACTTTCAAGCAACTCTTCTCAGCTACTGTGCACAAAAACCAGGTGCCTATTTCAGGAACGTGGAATGAATCTATTAGGTGGAACAAGAACCCAAAGACTATACGTTCCAGTTGTTGGCTGTAAAGTCCCCTTTTGAATCTGCATCGAACTTGACTGGCAGCTCATTCAGTGTCTGGAGTGAAGTAAAGGGGAACAATTATACTATCTCAAATCATCATTATTGTTTCAATGATTGCATTAGCATTCTCCAAGCATAAACGTTCCACAAAACATTTGAGGCAGACATCTAATGATGGATTTTCCCAACAGAGAAAGCAATTCCTCTAAGCAATAAAACAGTCTGTGAGAAGTCCTGCAATCATAAATCTAGTATTTCTCATTACAAAATTTACATCAGCCACGAAGTGATTACTTCTAAAATTACAAACCCTTGTGGGCAGCAATATTAGTGGGTTACCAATTGCCATTCTCATGACTCATGAGAAAAGCAGTCAAAGTCATAATAGTCTTGTAAAAAACAAAATATCAAAAGAATTAATTGTCTTATTATAGACAAAGTTTAGTGCATCCACAGAACAGACATGTAGTTATTGAAGTACAAAGACCAGCAGTAAGTCTCCACAGAAACTCTCAAAGGTTATGCAGGAAAGTCTGAATGCAGCAGCTTTGTCACAGCTTTCCAACACACCCTCTACAAAAGCCATCCCTGCAGCAAACCCTTCACTCCTACTCACTGCAGGCACCTGATATTTCCCATGTGGGAGCAAGGAGCATGCAAGAAGGAAAAAGATGGAAGACAGAAGAAAGGCTGCATCCATGGCCTCCTGCTCCACTAGAAAGTGAGCTATAACTTCACTGCCCTGGGGAAGAGCAGTGGCTAGCCCGGCTGGCCCCTGCTCAGTGCCAGGAGCTTCAGGGCCATGGGATGTTTGGCACTTGGGAAGGCAGGGCCCATGCTGGGGAAGTGAAGTTACAGCTCACTAATGGCAAGGGGGCACTTGGGGCCATGCATGCACTGGTTCTGTCCAGCTAGCCTGGGGCTGGAGCAGACATTGTAGGATGTGTCAGGGAGCAGACATCCCTCAGTCTAAGGATCACTGTCCCACAAAGCCAGTGCAGCTCATCTCTTTCTTCTTGCAGCCTTCTTTTCCCTAGGCACTGCAACCTAGCAGTGATCTGATGTAGAGGATCAGGGAACTCTGTGAAGACCACTGGGATTAAACCAGGCACATTTTAGCAAGAAAAGCCTATCCTTCAACACCTCACTTTGGAAGAGATGAGTGTTACCAATTCCTTGAGGATAGCTAAGAAATCACAAGTACCCTAACAAACACAGGATTGATCACACAGTGAATGTAATCAGAAATAAAATGAAATCTGTTTAACTCGTCCGGATTCACTGTTCACATACATTAAGAAACTTCATTAGTTTAACTGAAGAGAAAGAAGAGGAGGAGCGCAAGCGGATTTCTGCATGACTAAAAAGTAACCCACCAGTTACCGAACCCATGAATGCAACACTGCCAGCACAAGTAACAGTAACAGGCTTCCTCGCTGTTACCTGCAGCTTTTTTGCCAGTAAAAGGCAGCCCAGGAAGGAGCAGAGAGGCTGCGTTGCTTCCTGCACAGCACCGTAGTTGCAGAGCAACAAGTACAATCCCCAGGCACGGGCGAGGAGTGGAGGCAGCAGCACAGGACATCAAATCGAAGGCAAGTCAGGTCCCAGGCACAGCACAAGCCACTTTGAACCAAACTGAGTAAGACATTGTTCTTCAGAATCCTGAGTAACCAGGTTTTGGAACCAGCTCATGCTCATGCCTGCTGTGCCTGGAGCTTTTTGGGGCTTGATCAGGGCCCAAACACAGACAAGGGGTAGCCCTTGCTCAATGCAGTCATATGAAGTTATTATTACTTTATTTTTACTGCAAATCTTATTACTGGTTGTTGTAGTGCTTGCTTTGCACAGCATGGTGCACAATTTATTACAAGCAAGATAACAGTAGCAAAAAAAAAAAACCCTGTAAATACATGCTCGCAAAAGAAATGAAGTTTTATTACATACAAATATATACTAAAAACTCATTCCCACAATTTATTACCTCATCTTTGCCATACCCTGTGCACTTCATCTTAAATATGCTGGGAGTAGCCTGGTCACATATTCCATGTTTATGAGAAAACTATTTTCCAACTATTTCTATTCCTTACCACAGAATGAAAAATATTCAATATGCTTATGCTTTCTGCCTTAATAATATATTTGAAATTTATAGGCCTGTAAAATGATATCCTAGCATGGCATTAGCTATTTCAGTCTTTGATCTATTAGTGCCATTTGAGTCGGTGATAATCGTTTACCACCTCAAAATACTGGCCTAGTATAAACCACTCCAATGCTCCCATAACAAATATTTACCCTCTAGCTGTAAAATGTATTTTCTGGGGGCAAATTTTCTATTTTAATAGATGTTCACATACTGTATTGCTCTTTTGTATCCAGTTCTACATCCACCACAACCCACAGTCTCACCCTTTCATGATTTAAAAAAAAAAAAAAAAAAGCACACATTTTGAGGAAAAGACCTCAAAGGACCTTTACTTAGAGCTGGATAAAAATTGATATGCATATTACGCATAAGTCAGCTTCACCTCTCATGACTGAGAACCATCAGCAGGCAGATTCACTCCAAACTGGGACTGAGATTTGCTGATGAGCAGAGAGAGCCACAGGTCCCCCCATCCCTCCTGCTTAGAGGGATGTGCCCTGCGTGGTAAGTAACATCCAGGATGATTAATTCCAATACTGTTCAACTCTGTATAAATTTTTTCTGTCATCGCCTTACTATTAGTTTTTTCATGATCACCAAGTATCACAATCCAAAACCAGAAGTCTTATATTTCTGCATGTAGCACATGTATCTTTGGCAGTAACTTAGCTACTTTCCTTGCACTGATAATCCAACAGGATATCACCCAAAATTAAGACCAGCCTTTTCCACAAGAGATTGCTTTTTGTCTCTTAAAAAGATGCTTTGAGTTGAAAAATTAACTTTGATATGGAAGTTAAAACATTTCATCTTGAAACTGTCAAAATGAAAACTTTCAATTTCCTAGATTGTTTATTAAAATCTCAAAACATTTCAGTACTTTTCAAATTCTGCCTGACCTCACCTCCCTAAGCAGGGAAAAAACAAAGCAGAAAAAAACCTTCTGTGTCAGACCACAGTTCTTCAACATTCCCAGTCTTTCCCTACTCTGACAAAAGGTGCATTTGTCTCCCCAGCACTTTTACTATTCAACAAAGAACGCCTTCCCCCTTTATTGCTGGGAACGTTTGCAAACACATGGCCAAACTACCACTCTTCACTTCAAACTCTTCAAAATTCCTTTTGGAATATTTTCACTACAATTTATAGTAAGGAAATGGAATTGATATTAAGCAATTCAAATGAAGGCAATTAATCAGGATAGGGAAATTCAAATTAGAGTATTTTTCCGGAGAACAAATATCTAGCTTCATAAAATGAATTCTCAGCAATAGAGGCTGAACTCATGCCAATAGCATCTGGCCCAGTACATGACTGGTCACTCTTCAGACTGTTGTTACAAGATCAAGTCGTGAAATCAATCTCTAATACCTGGTTAAACCATGTCCTTCAGCTGGGACACTTCCCGCCACATTGCCAGAGCACGAATCCTGTACCTACCACGTCTTCCAGTAGCGGGAACTTATCCTCCAACTCTCTTCCTGCAGGGTCCTGTCCTCATCTTGCAGGATGGAACTTACACCTGACACCCCAGTGCAACTCAAAAACTTGCTTTACCTGAATTCTGCTAATTTTGCAAACAACTTGATTTACAAGCCAGCTTTTAAAATGCACATGGCAGAGGTGAACAAACAGAAGTTGCTGCTTTTGTTTCAAGGATAAAGCACAACATTTTACAGGGAGATCTCCAGTGGGGTTTCAGGGGTGTGTGCTCAAGCTTGTAAGATACAAAAATATTCATAAACAGTCTGGGAAAAGTTAATATGGAAGTGAATATGTTTGCTGGAAATGTTCCTTTTCTTACAACCCCAAGTAACTTAGCAACAATGAAACACTCCAAAAGAAACACACCATACAAAGTGACTGGGCACTAGATGCAACACACGTTAAATTCAAAAGAAGAAAAATGAGAAGTGATACTCATGGGGCAGTAGGGGGTCGAAGCAAGGAATTAACTTTCCATAGAAAATGGGAGATGGCATGTACCAGGGAAGTACTGCTGTAATCTTGAACTGCTCTTTGCTGGTTCTTACATATCATCCGTTCCCAGAGAGAGCTAATACAAGGCCAAATAGACTTTGTTATGACGGTAACTTTGTTATGACAGTACTTGGGGCATTATGATACACACACTTTTACGGCATTAGAAAAACAAATTTCAAAAACCTTCATTCTACATCACTTTTCTTATGCTTGCAAGAACAAAGGACAGCTTTCATTAGAAAGCCCACTGCTGCCAGGCTAATGCTATGACTTGCAGAAGTTCATCTTCCTTGCGGGAAAGGGAAGGCAAAAGACGTCAGAAGGCAGAAAAGACTGTGAATCAGCAAAGGAGCTGACAGATCGGCAGAGCTGCCCTGACATTGCTCAGTGTTCATAAGCACGGATAAGGATGTCTCAGATCATCACAGCATGGTGCTTCACCACAGTTGTGGAATGGCTGTACAGAAATAGGTTGTTTAGAAGTTGTTCTTCATGGGTATCTTTCAAGTAAGGTTTTGCACAGCTAATTTTGATAGTAACATCCACCAGTGGAAAGCTAGAAGTTGCCTAGCTAGCTCTATTTTTTTCCTTCCCCTTCCTGAAAGGGAGCAAGAGGACACAAAACAGAGTTTGAAAGCTGTGTTTGAAATATCTGTGGCATTATTGGAAAGTTTTTTTTTTTCCCTGCTTTTTTTGGGGGGTGGGGGAGGGTGCTTTATTTTTGGTACTTTTTTTGAAATATCTAATATTCTTCTACTCTTTTTGAGTGTCTCGCACACTAAAAACAGATACAAATATGGACTTGATTTGTCTGACAATGATAGCTTGATAAATAACCTACCTTTTCAGTTCATGAGGGTACTATACCTACTTAGATTTCTTTAAAGAGTCTCAGAGTCTAATGGCTATAGAGCATGACAAAATAGCTGTATTAGTTTAGAAAAAAAAAATTATTCTTCCCAAATAAGACTTCTCCTATGAGATTTTCCCAGTAAAAAATTTTGAAAAATTGACATGGGGTTGTTGGCTGGTTTTCATTACTAGTAAAATATGTTGTTGTATCATGTCCTAAACAGAAAACTGAAGCACCCTTTTTAAATTCTCAGTACTGCTGACAATTCCAACAAGTACTTTGGTATTGGTCTTATCTGTTTCTAACAGACAGTCTCATGCCTTGGAAATTTGACCTGAAAGAAAAATTCAGCCCCAAGTATCTGCTGTCAATTGTGCAGAAAATAGGAGATGACAGCAAAGTCACTTCTGCATGCCAAATTAGATCTCTTTCCAACATCTTCTAATGTCATTATTAGCACTCAAATACACTGTGTCAAAATGCATCTGTATAAGGAAGTGGACCAGGCAACATCAAATTTATCTCTTAGTCAATATGACAAGCTGGTTTTGATTCAGACTTTTGAATAGGGAGATACTCTTAAGAAAAAGGATCTGTTCCACCATAAAGGTTTGTTTGTGAATGTAGATGTTATAATGGAAGCGGTTAGGAAAAAAATGAATTATGCAACTTCATTGAATTGCTGGAATCAATAGTGCAATATGAGCTGTTAAAACATCAGTTTGAGCCTTTGTGTCTATACTACTCCAAATAGTCAATGGTGCAATGTGAAGAGCTTCAACAGCAAGATCATCTGCAGGAAGACTACTCTTTGCTTTGGAGTTAGCCTTAACAACAAAAACTAATTTTAATACAGCCATGTAAGAGTGGCTCTAAGTGTATTATATGGTTTTAGAACAGTATTCAAAGGACAGGAGAAGGGAAAGATCTGGAAAGATTAAATTTGAATGATTTGTTCAGAGTTTTCTTTCTTTCTGACAAAACATATCCAAACAATAAGTGAATAATCAGACACAAAAGGCATTTAAGAACTGACAGAAAGTAGTTCCTGGAAAGTCAACAATGTCTACCCCTGTAACACTGAGGAGGAAGAGTGTCTCATCTAAACAGTGTCAGTGGCTAATAAATAGCAGAAACTACAGTAGTCATTACAGCTCTACTCCCTGCATCTGCGCGGCAAAGTTCAGAAGGTTAATAGAAGAAAAGAAATAAACTACAATGAAAAAGGTCTGGATTCTCATACACATGGGGCTATTAACTAACCTAAAGAGAGAAAAAGGCTATTTAATTCCATTAATAAATGGATATCAATAAACTTCTCCTAAGCAGCAAGACTATGTTATTTTATCTTTTTATGGCCTCTTGATATCCATTCCATTCAGCTAAAGGCCAGGCAATTATTATTGGGTAATGATCCCATCTCAATTAAATTAGATGGCTACCAAAAAAAACTTTTATGAATGTTTAAATATTTTGGTTTTTGTTCTTACTGAGCATGTGAAATAGCTGTAAGCCATTTACATCAATTATCCACAATGGAAGGGGTCATGTTCTGCCTTCTGTCCTGGACTCACAGATTGGTAACTAACACGTTCTTTGTCCTGAAAATGATTAGGAGGGGAAAAAAAAAGAAATAGTGCAACCATTCCACCCATTTGTATGATTCCATCTTGTGCAACAACGCAAAGTTTATGCAAGTCTTAAAACCCTCATTTCTTATCTTCTTCTAACACAGAAAGTTAACCATGATCAGACACTTTCTTGTATGGTATAACAATACTCCTTAACAGAGAAATATGCTGACATTTCCATTCTGTGTATACACGATACGCATAACGTACACCAAGTTCTGTCAGTCAGAGCTAAGAGAACTCTTTTCTCCTCTGCTTATTTCCAAATTAAGACCAAATGAAAGACTAAATGGCCAATGAGCAAGAGATCAGCAGGAGAAGATACATGCACAGATGTTATCTCATAACCTTTCCCCCTTTCTACTTCTTTTCTGAATTGCTTACTTATAAACAGCTGTTTACTTGAATGTTGCTTCCAATGTTTAAAGTTTTGTCTGCTTGTCCACTTCCATGAAAAGAGCAAACCCCCTCTTGGTTTACAGGAAAATTTGGGGAGAGGGAGGCAGCGTGCATCTCATCTGCTCCCCCATCTCCACTCTAAAGTTGGGCTAGGAAAGTTGGCACCATTTTTAATCTCATCACATGAAAACAGACCCAGCCAAAGTTGCCCCAACCCCAGCAGCCTACTAAAGATTAATCTTAATTTCAAGCATAATTTGGGATAGGGAGGCTATACACAGACAAGGCACACAGAAGCATAAGGACAAACATTGGCTACAGTTACTGCTGCTCAGCAGTATGTTTTTCAGGATAATCAATTAACCCTGCGTTAAAGAAAAAAAGCTGGAAGCAGTCTTGCTCTGTATCTTCATCAATTGATACATCTTATATGATGTGAGACTGCAGACTGACATTCCTCTGACAAATACACCAAAGAAGATCAAAGATTTTTAAAATTAACTGGAAGATGGGGGTATAAACAAGGTCACTGTTTTAGTGAAAGATGAATGCAACAAACAGGTATAATTTTAAGGCAGTTCTTTTCAAAGACTGAGCAAGAACCAGGCACTATTCACAACTACAATGACATGGGATCATTGTTAAGAAGGAAGTGATAAATGGCTTCTTGAAGGGCAGCCTTGCATTTGGGAAGGAGAAATGGCAGAAATTACCAAGCTGATGTGTAAGTCAGAGTGTTTCTTGTAAGTTCTTGTGCCTCTCCTGGGAGGGAAAGCTCAGCAGAGGAGAGCTGGGGTTTGCTCTATTCTGGTCTCCTTTCAGGGGGTAGAAGAGATTTTTCTACCTGATGGGCAAGTATGGTAAAATTCATGGTGGGAGAATACCTGGGAATCCAGTTCTAACAGGGATAGCATAGCAGGAACACATCTGGCATAAGACATCATTCAGTAGAGCCCCTGCCCCGAAGAACCAAGTCTGCAAATAGGTATAGGAGAAAGCTTTATGAGATATTTCTCAAATGCATTAATAAAGAAGCTGCCTAAATAGTCTATATTCATACCTTTCTCTTACACATTCCTCAATGAAAGACAAGAATTAGAAAAAAATAAAAAGTTTAAACTACAGGATTTTAAACATATTAATCATTTCCTTAAAGGGGCATATAGTTGTCAGGGCCATACAACTAACTCAAGAAATCAACAACATATGTTCTTTATTTCTCGCAGGGAATTTCTATGCAATGAATTAGAAATTATTTTGCCTCCTACTAAATGACAATAACAGTGGGAACCAGGGAAAATTTGTGAAATTAAAGGATCATGTAACTAAGATTGATGAAAAAAACAAAAGGATTTATCAGTTCATATTTACAAGAGAATTGTGTGAGAAGTGCCAACCAACGGTAACAGTGCTCAGCAAAGCGTAATGTTTAGCACCAGAACCAGCATGGGCAGAAGCCAGCAGCTCAACACAGTGAGTAACAGGAGAGAAAAGGGCACGTGATGAATCAGTAAGTTACCACAGACACAGAAACAGACCCACCACTTATCAAACAGTGCTCCACACAAACATCTTTACATTTAGGTCTCACAAACATATCTGCTGTAGCTTTAGTCACAATTATCCTACAAGCATCTTCATAGTTGTGTGCACAAGACAACAAACAAGATTGGCAATGGTCTGTGGACCAAAAGTTATGAACTGGATAAGTTTCAGTGGCCAAGTTTGGTGCTTTTGCCTCTCTCTAAACTCTGTGACACAGCTAACAAGCATAAGAAGAGGCCACTCCACATCCTCCCCTTATCTCCAGCCAAACACATTTCGTGATCAGATCATCTAACCAAATGGAAAAGGGCGAAAGAAAGAAGTAGGGGGGAATTGTGAAGCATACAGTATCTTTAAAAGAAAGATAAGCCTAGCAAATAAGTAATGATGTCAAAACAACCCATACGGGTACTAAGTATATACATGTTGTGGTTTAACCCTGGCAGGCACCTCAGCACCACACAGCCACTCGCTCACTCTCTCAAGCTGGGATAGGGGAGAGAATCGGAAAGGTAAAAGTGCGAGAACTCATGGGTTGAGACAAAGACAGTTTTCCAGGTAAAGCAAAAGCCGTGTGTGCAAGCAAAGCAAAATAAGGAATTCATTCGCTACTTCCCATGGGCAGGCAGGTGTTCAGTCACTTCCAGGACAGCAGGGCTCATCATGCGTAACGGTTTCTTGGGAAGACAAACGCCATCACTCCCAACGTCCCCACCTTCCTCCCTCTTCACCCCAGCTTTTATGGCTGAGCAAGACGTCATATGGTGCGGAATATCTCTTTGGTCAGTCTGGGTCACCTGCCCTGGCTATATCTCCTCCCAGCTCCTTGTGCACCCCCAGCCTCCTCGCTGACAGGGCAGCACAAGAAGCAAAAAGTCCTTGGCTCTGTGTAAACACTGCTGTGCAACAACCAAAAACATCACCACTATTTTCATCAAAAATCCAAAACACAGCATTGTGTGAGCCTCTACAAAGAAAATTAACTCTGTTCCAGCCAAAACCATGACAATACAATACAGTACTTTATCTTCAGCTCAAACAGATCTCTAATTTAACAAACTCAGCAATTAAAAAATGACTGCAGTGGTGCACAGGATGTGTATATGCTTCCCTCAGCTGAGCAGGGTCAGACAGTTTCTCATTCATGGAATAATTAAATTTCTCTAGCATGATCTCACAAGGTTTCCTGCACAAAGGAACCAGGCCTGCTCATGCTATACTACATGAGCAAACGTTTATGGAGAAATAAACATTGATCAAACTTTCTTTTAGCATTCTTAATGCTATAGAAAAGCATGAAAATAGTCACCAAAGAAAATTAAAGACTGTAAGGCTGTCAGAAACCCACAAATATAGTCATATTAATTCTCAATACTCTGTATTTACTCTGTTTTTACAAAGTGTCTTACAAAGAACCTTAAAAATAACAGACAGATCTAATGGCAATACAACTGTCCTGGACATCACCCAAGCAGTCTTATGTTACACATACTTCTGGTGTCTTACCAACTGTGATCAAAGCACAATTCTAGTTACATTTCCCATAAATTACCTGGAATACAAGAGATAACAAATAAAGGTCCTATAAGCATTCAGAACTTATCTAATTTTCCATATATTGCACCCTTTTACACTTAAAAAAAAAAACATAACATTTGAGGAAAAGCTCACTTCATTATAGACATTATAGAGGACTTTTTTTTTTTTTAAATCAAACTTCAGTTTCATTTTAGGATAGTCAAGGTTGACTTCTGCCTCATAGTAGAAAGACCTCATGCAAGAGGAAAAGTTATATATGACCATAGCCACAGAAAAACTGGCTCCACAGGTATCCCCAACATTTCAGAATCAGTTGAATCAGACAGACTTCGGCTCTGAAAAAAAGATCTACTCATATTTATTTTCACAGAGAAAAGGGCCTATTACAACAGCCAGCAAAGATTACAGAGTTACTCTTGGTGACTTGCCTAAGGGTTTTATGGATGCATTAATTTAAAAAAAAAAAAAAAGCATTCTGTGTTGAATATATAACTAACAAATATAAATTTTGCTTTATCATCATATGGTTTTGGGACCCACAGACAATGTTAAAAACAAAACTGCATCACTGCCTAGGGGAGAAAGGGGTAGAAAAATTACTTTGACAAAAGAAGAAATTAATGAAAAACACTTGATTATAAATTTATATATTTTTGGTCAATGTTTAATGCTATTTTCATAGCAATATTTCTGCAATTAAGCTTATGTGCCCTGTGCCCTATAATCTCAATGGAACAACACAAACAGCTGCTTTCATTTGCAACAGTTTGATTTCTGGAGAAAAAAAATTAACTACAGCAAAGATATTTACAACATGCTGGTGCTTGAGAAATCATTCTAGGAAAAAACAGCACAAAGTGTACTTCTCTCAAGTTTGCAGGTACAGTAGTACAAATTTTATTTAGTTTGTCCATTTGTTAGCTGATTAATGTACGCATATAGGACGAAAAACCAAACCAGAGATCTACCTTGATATTCTCATTTCTGCCTCATGTTTCAACAGACACTGCATCCCCCACAGAGGGGCCAGAAACTCTGTCCCCATCCTGAACTTCAAAAATCTCAAAAGAAAATGGTGATAGTGGCATTGGGGTGTTTGCAATTAGAATCCTCTGCAGACCTCCTTGGTACAGACAGGTTCTGCCACATGAGGCAAGGGCTGCAACATCCATCTTCAGCAGCAAAGCTCAACACGAGAATTCACTGAGCTTCTCTGCCGCAGCCTTTTCTCTGGGTGCCCCTAGTTACACCGCTGTCATGAAGTGGTTCCATGGATTTCCTGGGTTTGATATACTTCAGAATTTTTCCTAACAGCTTGAGCATCGTTTGTAAGGCACTTTTCTAGTTTCTTCTGCTGATTTTTGATTTCCTATTTGTGTATGACCTGCCAAGTTTTCAGGACTTTCCTTTGCTCCTTATTCAGGCAGGCTTTCCCTCTTCCAGCTGCTAGCAATTTTGCTACAATGCCCTCACCCGACTTTCTGACTGAGTGAGGGAGGCTCCTGGGGATGATTTAGTTTTCCCTTGTTAGTATGGGTCATATTTGAGGGCTTCTAATAAATATATTAGAATAAACTTACAGGCCTCTTGGACTAATTCTTTAAGGTTTTTTTTTATTTTGACCAATTGCCTCACAGTTCTGCACACCCTATACTTGAAACTGAATGACCACATGCTGCATATATTTACTGTGCTCTCTTCAGCTATGAAGTTCCGCTTAATGTTACGAAGGTCACTGATTACCAAGCGGCTCTCGCAGTCAGCTCCTGTGCACCGCCCCAGACCATGTCCACGATAGCACCTTTCCATCTCAGAGGTTCTAGCACCAGGTACTCTGGGAAGCAGCCACTTTGCACATCTGGACACATCCTCTCTGCCTCCCATCCCAAGGAGACACTGGTCCAGCCTCTATGGGCCTCCATTGAAACCTCCCACTGTTGCTGCCTGTCCTGAATTTGCAGCTTCTCTACTCTCATTTCATGTTTCCTGAGCACTAATATGGCTCTGAGCAGGGGGCTGGTAACACAATCTTAGCACTACATTTTTATTAGAGCACAGGATTTCTGCCCACAGGGTTCCACAGTCCTTCTCTTTTCCCATAATATTTTTATGCTGTTACACTTTATCAGATACTTCACGTACAGTACCACTCCTCTGACTGTGCATCCTCCTTATCTTTCCTATAGAGCCGATATAGCCCAGCAACCAGGCCTGTTTCTTCAAGGTTATCGTTTCACACCAAACAATTCCCTCATTTTGTATTTCAGGCCTTAAAGCCGGTGGGAAAGCACTGGCTTTTCGCCCCTCTTCCATAACTTCATACTGTTTGTTAAATAGCATTGCAAGTGCTCTCATAGGATGCTCCTACTTCTTACACTGTGTTTTTTTTTCCTCCCCCTGCAGCCTTTTTCAGCAGTACACTGAACACCAGCCACACTCGCACTGCAGCCCTTCATTTTCCTGTCCCTGAGGTTGCTCCTGCTATAGGAGCACCTCATTGCGAGAAAACACTGTGGCATCAGCTGAAGACAGCCACACCTGAGACCAGGTCGCTCTTTTCCAGTGGCTGCTTCCTTCCCCAAGGCTTGCATCCTCCTCAGCAGCAGAGGGGCTGCCACAGAAGGAGGCGGTAGTCCTGTACAACACCTGTGGAGGCTTCATCTGCAGCCCTGCTTGAGTTCCACTGCCTTGTTCACAGCTAAGTGGAAGACACCCACACAGAAAAGCTCTATGGGGCTATCTCACCAATGGTGAAAACAAGATATGGAAATGAAGCAGCCCGGAAGAAAAAAGAAACTAAAGCTTTGGATGGGCAAGGTCAGGCTATATTAAACTAGACTAGATCCCAGTATTTAGATTTAACCAATATTCATCACTTCATAAGTACAACCTTACCCGCATTCTGCACTCCTTCCTCAACAGCTACCAACTGTCAAATTAGGCACTTCTTGCTGAGACCATAACATTACAGCTGCAAGAAAGCATTTGGCCCATCATGCAAGCAACTATAAAGTAATAAATAATATTTAGGCCAAAAAAAGTGTGCCTTTTTTTTTTTTAATTGCTTTCGATGAGGTTGATGGCCTTTGCCTCTTAATGCCATGTTCTTATTGCTGCCATAGGAAGACATTTAGTTTCTAATTGTGTTCAAGACATCTGTGAGTGACTCATTACTGCTTTCCCTTCCTACAAAAGATTGGCTTCTGGCTCAGCTCAAGAACAAAATCACACTGAAACACCTGGGCACCAGAACCATGCTGCTCTGCCTGCTGATCCATCTGCAGAACAAGCTGGCTACCTGCTTGATCCAGGATAGTTCAACAGGAAGAACATCTTCATGCTTCTCTATAGCTGCACATCCTTCACCAGAGAGAGAGGGTAATTTGTATGTTATCTGCTCACTAGGTCTGTTTGTATCTATTAAAGCATTTTAGAAATCGACAAATCAACTAACTTGTAAGGGATGTCATGGGTGCAAGCCAGGTGCTGTAATGTACCAGAAGAAGAGCAAAAAACAAAGGTTTTACTGGGTGAACAAGTACTTTGACAGCAGCAATTTTGTTTCAGTGGTAGAGATTTGCTTATCAGTTTAGTTTATCAGTTCATTTCATTATTATTGAGCTTCGATAAGGCACCCGAACAACTTTAAAATATTTTAAAGTTGTTCTGTATGACATAATTTATAACCATCATTTTTCTAGAAATACACATTCCCTTTTCATTGTAATTATTATAGCAGACAGCCAACCTGAATAATCAAATCCTTCCAAAAAAGCTTTCTCTTGTCAGAAAATAAAAATATAGAATAAAAACAGACATTACATACAGCTTCTGTTTTTCTTTTTTTCCCCCCTTATAATTATAAGGGATTGTTATTCCAATAGCTGTTTTGTTATTGCTGTTACTAAAATGGTCAGGAATTCTAAAGTCTCTCTGCATATGTATACAAGTATTTCCATACTATATTACCACAAAAAAAAAAAAAAAAAACACACACTTACTATGGTCAGCAATTCATTTCTTCTTTTCATAATGGAGAAAAAATATTTCACATTGGCATTATCTCACTCCCCCCAACTGAGATCAACTAATGCCACAAACGTTTTTCAGTAAGAAGAATTTATATGAAGTGTTTCCTCCAGACTGGGAAAGAGTCTAAATGGTGTAAAGCCTCCTGCTCTGCTTGCATTAATAGTGTTTCATATTAAACATCAAAAACAACTCATTATTTCTAGCTTTTAAAGCAAAATATACCAAGACTTGAGAACCTTCTCTCTGAGATACTGGGCTTAAGGACTAAACTAGAAAGTTCAGTTTATTGAGTTGATAGGGAAATCCCAATTCGTAGTCCTACACATCATCAGTAGTATGAAAAAATTAAATAAGGGAAAAAATATCACTAATTGTCCATAACCATAACTATTAGATGATCAGTACAAGTCAACTGTACACCTGTCTCAAGTCAAATTCAGCACTTTGCAATGATGTGTGTGAAGAGATAATGGGAAGAGGGAAAGGACTGTTATTACGAGCACAAAGTGCTAATCTGCTGTCTAGGTCTTACTGAACCTCTCCCCTAACATTTAATCTAAAATGCTTTCAGCTCTTCAATTCACCTTCCAAAACCAGTAGGAGGTTAAAGCAGGACCCAATGGGAGGTTACATTTATTTAATATTCAGCCCTTTCTCAGATGAAATATTGCAGTCTATCCTCACAGGTATTTGTCAAACCATTAGAGTAATGGTTTATAGCTATTACGTGAAATTGTAGTTCTATTTGTAACTACCATTGACAAAGGATAAGCAAAGTGCATTCATTTTCTTTGAAAAATACCCAAAACCTTTGCCATAGAACACTGAGGGAATGTGCCCTGTTAACTAGTTCAGAGCTGTAAGCTGAGGTGATGGGTAATTATTGTTTAGCAAACATGAACCTGCATCTGTGTATCTGCTCCAGCACCACCTTTCATGCATGATAGCTCCATAGTTCACTGCAGATGCATCCTAAGAGCCCTCTGGCACAACCCCAGTTCCAGTACCTTCATATACTAACAAAACCTCTGAAATTTTATAACTAGATAAAGAAATCGGTTATTTTTATAACTACTAGTACTTTTAGTACATTGTATTGCACTTGCATTTTTCTAGTATCCATTTAAAAAAAAAAAGATCAGAAAGCAGTAATATCATAATGAAATACATAGAACCATCAAACTAAACCTGTCACAGAAATCTCTTGTATGCAATCTACTTAAAACTCAGCACATGCAGGTCCCATTGACTGTGGATCTCAGTTTCAAATTTGCTCTTATGCACTGAGTTTTATTTCTAGAAGTTTAATTTTACTTTACTCTCAGTAGTTTCTAAAACCTACTAAGACTTTGAAAACAAAAGTATAAAACCACCTATTATTCCTCTTCAAAGAAAAGACTAAAATCAGATTTAACACTGTCACTGCACAGGTAAAACTCCACTGACTGAACTGCCCAAAATAAGATAAACTGGAGTTTAGAGTATGTAAAGTTGCTGTACAAAGAAGTGTGATTGCCATATTTACCAGCTTTAACTGAACACTGATCATCACTATAGAAATAAAAATATTTTTTCAAACCTTTTCTTCATCTTCAAACAAGGATCAAAACTGTGATTGAGGCAACTGATTTCAAGAGACTAATACCTTAGAACAGCCATGCAGTTTTGACTTGCATTAATAATTTTTCAGTTCCTTGTCATTCTTCCTAACAGTGAATAAGAAAGCCATGGGTAGTTCTTGTTGCTAACATTCTGAAAGCCATCCTTTAATTAAAAGGGAATCTGGTGTGAAACACCTCCTTTTATTCAGAGCACCCAGTTCATAAGAAATTTTTTTTCCACTTCCATTAAAGAAGTCCACATAAATATCTAGTGTCATTTTACTTCCTAGAAATACATTCAATTTCTTATTTTGTTTTCAATTTTTGTAATTTTTCAGTCAAGAATGAACTACTGATAAGAATAAATTTAGACTTTGTGAAGCACTCTTGCAGGATCAAAATAAAGCATCAGAGAAAAAACATGTGCTCTAATGTTGATTTGTGTTTACAGAGAGTTTTAAACTTAAATGTGCCGTGTCCCTTGGCTGTCACAATGAACACAACCAGGTCACAGTTTCAGCCCTTGCCAGCCACTGGGCTTCAGATATCCTCGTGGGATGGTGCCTCTCAAAACACCCAAAACTGCAATCCACGTGCAAAGGACAGATGGAAAATTCTCAGGTTCTTAAGTAAAACATACCTTCCTTTGCTCTGGACCACTGTCTGGGTGAAGCTATATTGCTGACAGTTATGTTCTTTTCTCTCTCAGGTTGGTCCCTCTAAATAGACTTTCCTGTTATTCCAGCCCTCTACAAATATCTGCACATCCAGCTCCTACTTTAAGTATTATTTCCCCAGTTTCAAGCTTCTTAACATTAAGTGTTTTGTTGTTGTTTTGTGTTTTTGTTTGTTTTTGTTGTTGTTGTTGCTTTTTAATAGAAAGCTAAGCTTAAGGTATGAAACACCTATAACTACATTTTAAGCATAGTTAGTTTATCACACCTATTGGGAGGAAATGCTATCAAAGCCCACAGCTGAGTTACACCATTGCAGCTAGGCAGACAACCTCAATCTCAACCACTGCTTCCCACATAACTTTCCAACTCTTTTTTCAAGTCTCCTAAAACTGCAAAGTAAAGCTCTAAAATGCTACAGGTACGAACAGACCGTCTGGGCCAAACCCAGCCACATTTGCTTTCCCTGGCCTCCAATGCCCTCCCAGGCAGGTTACAATGCTGTACGAACACCAGCCAGGGCAGCTAGCACCCCTGCCACCAGTAAGCGGGCAGGGCAGCCCACATGAGCTGGAGCTAGCTGCGCAGGATGGTGGGAGGCTCCCGGCCACATGGAGCAAGCATGGCCAAAAACAGAGCTCCTATAAGGTGCAGGGCAAAGCACTAACATAAGAGTTATAAACATTGAACATTCAATTGTTAGTTTGCTTCTTGCCTTTCAATAACCAGCAACAAAATTGTTTTTCTGTTGCATAAAGTATCTTTCAAATTCAATTGCTTATCTCCTCATGCATTCAAGAAATAGAGCTCAGTTTTACAGTAATGAGAGCCCATGATACACGTATACCATGTTAAACACACAACAGACATCTGGAAAATAACCAGAACACACTATTGATTGTAACCTTCAATACTAATGTACTCTCCAGACATCTTAACTGGACCCAGGCTATAAGAATTTTCCAGTTACTTGGATGTCTATATATGGGATAAGCATTTAATTCTCAACATCCACCATAAAACACACTTTGGTCATTATTAAGGCACCATTACGATGCGGAATTGAGCGTTTCTGCTGTGAACCAGACTGCCACCGAGACGTGAGGGGCCACATCCCCAGGAGAAACGCCTGCCAGGCGGACGGCTGCGGCAGGACCAGTCTCCTCCTCAGGGAAGTGAGGACTGAACGGTGTGATGAGGCTTTGGCCCATCCTCCTGCCTGCCTGGCTGAGTGAGACACCCATCTGCGCGCCAACTCTGCACTTACAACAAGCTGCTTGAACAGTGCTTATCACACTACTTAATTGCACTACACAGGACTATATTTACAGTCCTGAGGAATATTACATCTACTTGGTGAAATATTACCTTGAAGCAAAAAGTATAAGTGTATTCTGTTTTGCTCAGCTACTAAACAATAAAGGCACAAGGTCTTCTGTTTCTTATTTTCAATCTCCACATTTCAATTTCTAAAAATCACAATGAGTGACGGAACCACAGGGTGGATGCACAGGGCTGGGGGAGGTCCCCATGGGCTTCCCCCAGAGGCCTGGCCCACAGAACCAGGAGGCCCTGCCAGGGCGCCTGCCCTGGGATCTAAGGCAGGAGGACAGCAGAACACCAGCACAGTGCTCTTAGCTCCGAGACAAACTCCCTCCTGGAATTCCTGTGGGATTTTTCTCCACAAATGCTATAGATTCTAGCCAAAAGTGAGAGCCAGTCTCCCTGTAAATCTTGCCGGTGCCTCCAGGCCCTTCAGCCCAGACATAGGCCAGCAGCCTGATGCAGGCCCCTACAGCAGAGCCCGCGTGCCCATCACCAAGTGGTTATCTGGGTTTCAGAGGCAGAACAGGAACATTTCAGGCTCCCTGCCTTCCCTCAGCCACAGAAGAGGCCCCAGAAAGCACCAAACTTGCGATGGCTTCACCGTGGTGCCCAAGTTTTTTGGCAGGACAGCCACACTGGTGCAAGGTGCTGCGGCCTCAGGCAGGAGGCCTTGGTTGCCGAGCTGCGCATTCCTGAAGAGGAGCAACCATAACAGTGCTTTGCACTTTCCCTAAGCTATCCAAGATGTACTACACAATCCTGAAGAATATGAGGTACACCAGCCTCTCGGCATGGTTGCTGCGTGACAGCTCTCCTCTGCCTCCGACCCCAGTCCCCCATAGTAAGCCCTGCTCCTGCCTTGCAGTTACCAACACTAACACAGCGATCCATTCCAGGGTAGCACACAGCAGGCAACCATTTCATTCACAATAAAAAAAAAAAAATCTCCTTCTGAGGAGCCAGGTAGGAACATTGCTTGGTACCCGTCTGACTTACCAGCAGAGAGGACTGTTAGTAAGATCTATCGTCAATTGATCCTTCAGGACAGTCAACCTAGACTTTACAAAACTGAAAATAAAATTTAGCTTGGCTTTATGGTTAAGGGCATTATCACTGGCTTCCATGGCTCGTTTGTGTGCCATGCCGCTGCAGAGTCTTACAGCGGAGAGTGCAGCTGAGGTTGCATTCAGTGATTAAAAATAAAATTCCTACTTTAATCCTTCCTTGTTTTCCCAGCACTTCCAGAAACATCAGTTTAGAGCTGTTTGGACATACTGTAAAAGGAACAAACTGTTCATTAAAATGACACTTTCCATTGTAAAAAAAAAATGTTAATCTGAAAGCAAAGCATAAATCTCACTAAGAGCTGTTAATGAAGCCCTAGCTAAGGGGCTCTGTTCCTGATGAAAGGAGAGCAATCACATCTAGAAGCAAAATAAAAGCATCTAATTTGTATACAAGCTCTCAGCCTACTGACTAATAAACTAAACTTTGAAGGTAACATGTAGATGCTCAAAATAGGCTCCTGACACATTTCATCACCTTACTTTGACTTTCCCAACCTCACCAGCAATCAGTGCTACTATTAGCTACATTCCTTCTTTCATGTGGTGAATCCTTAAGACTCTCTCCAAACTTTTCAGTGTAATTTTTTTCCATAGGGACTCAAATAATACTTCACTAATTATAACTTCTGTGACCAAATGAAAGAAAAACATCACAGAAGCTGTCTGGAAAGGACTATCCTACCTTTGCAAGCTCAGATTGACAGGCAAGGTTCCTTCCTTTTGCACAGCAAAGAATTCACTCTAATTTTCTTGCAAGGATTTTATTAGGGTCATTTTTTGAAATTAAGAACTTTCAATAAGAGACAGCAATCTTGTTTGAAAATGGGTATATTTTAGGTTTACTCCACTTTCCATGGATCTTCTAATTAAGGTCTGGAACAGAATATTTGAAAAACAGACACTAAATAAACATTCAAAAAAGTAGCCAAATAGCCTTGTTAGGATACAGTCCCAGACAAGTACAGCATGGCAAGCAGCTCTCCAAAACTCAGAAGTTTTGATATCTTGCTGTTTATATTACCTCAACGCACACTTCCAAGATGCATTAGCATAGCTGGAGAAAGGCTGTACTTTACGCATTTATACCGTTACAGCTCAAAATGGCAGTGGGTAGGACAGTCTAAAAGAGTGATTATAATGAACCTGCTCAAGGTAAAGGCAACGACATAACTTTTAATAGACTTTTACAGCTGCACCTTTATAGTCAAGAATGAGGGTACAATGTCTTGCTTTTGTAAATTTAGCTAATTTTAAACATTCTTTCAAAGTAGCTTCTAATAGGTATCATTATGAAGAAGCCACAAATTTTCTGTGCGTTCACTTTTTGTTTTTAAATGGAAGATAAGCCTATAAATTTGCTAATATGTCTATTATTTCCCACACTGAACCTAAGGGTAAAAAACCTTTATTATATATTTAAAGTAATAAAAGGGGTTTGGTTACTTTGTGTGCCAACTTTCACCCAAAGAGAGTTTAGAAAATAATGATCTTAACATACTGGTACATACAGCAGTTTGAAGAATATCCCTCTAACAATAGTAAAGAGAACCATGTTTTATTACGTTCCCATGACACTACCAAGCAGTGGCAGTGATAACCCTTCATCACATTGTATAATGAAAAAAAGCACTACAACTAAAAAAAAAAAGACAATTTACTGTAGTTTTCCTTTAGAGTGCTATAAAATGCGACCACATTCACATGACAGCATGTGTGTATGTCTCTTAATAAAGCTTCTCTGAAGGGCAATACAGCATGTACCATGGAAACAGGGGTTGCCATGGAAAGAATGCTTTTTAGTGAATAGCAAAAGAAATGAGGGCTTGGTTCTCCCCTCACACTTCTCTTTAAAAAAAAAAAATCTGTAACTATTAGCATCAGCAGAGTTATTCCTGAAAAATGCCAGTACGAATGAACAATCAGCCACAGTATATGCACAGCGGAGAATTTTTGGCGTCAGGACCGCAGTGATCTGTATAGCCCTGTATTTCCAGGGCAGCTTGCTAGCTATCCCTCTTCACACCCAGATCCGCATTCAGCCCCCCTTTGGCGTGCTTGTGACACGTGTCCATCGAAATATGGCAGGGTCAGAGCTGCAGTGAGCCACAGGAGAGCTGGCTCACAAAGTCCTCGCTCAACACCCATGCAGAAAGTGCACATCTTCTACCTGCCAAGTCTTGTCTTTGCTTAAGTATGAAACATCTTCTGTTAAGATGCATGTGGTGTTACAAATGAATGAAAAGCATGAATCAAATTAACTTCAAGCATATTGGTTTCCAGACATGCTTAAAATGAAGTCCAAATTGATGCGTTTCATCTACCTTATTCATTAAAATGGCATTCTTGATGTCCTCATGTTACTGTAATCTCCAAAGCACTGGACAAACAAGTACATTTGTTTATCTTTATCACTCTTTCCTTACTAAAGAACAAGGTTTTATTAAAGAGATCAATCACCTGTGTACAGTTTAATAGCCTGAGCTGTGCATGTAAGACAGAACTTGCTTCAGCAGTCCACAACTCCTAAAGTATAGAGGGACATGTAAAACCATTTGTTGCTTTAATAAAACAAATTTTTTTCTCAGAGCTAGCAGTACCCTATTAGAATTAGTAATTTGAGACAGAAAAGCAGTGCTTAAAAGAAACCAATTCTAATAAAAGAAGCAGAATCAATTCTGTTTGCTTACCTCCATGAGAGCCCTATGCTTCTAACCAGAGACACAAAAACACTTTACATGCTTAATGCACTGCCTTTCTCTTACTGAATCACACTTATTGTGGAAGCAGTCTTTTGAGGCTTCTAGCTGTGTTGTAGTAATTGGAGGATTGCTGCTTCTAATGAATGGCCTCCTTATAATGGAGGTCAAAGTGTTAAAAACTTAATGTCAGAGGCAAAACATACAAAAGAAAGCTTTTTGGAAGCACTGATGAACAATTTGAAATGCACTGTTTTACTGAAAGATATTATTTCTTTCTAGGTTACTGCTATAGAAGTTGTATCAGCACAAGAAACAACGTTATGTACTAATGCCTGTGGATGTTGCCACAAACTGCAGGAGCCACCCCTTTTGTAATAAAAGGCCAAAAACCCTAACATTAAGATCACAGCTTTGAAGATTCCACTTTTTCATAATCAAAAGCATTGGTTTACAGTTCAGCCCCCAAATTATTCTTCTACCTATGTTACACAGTGAAGAACAGAAACTTCCTAATTAAGATAAAAACTGTAGTTCATTGACTGTCAAACAGAGTTCTTATCAATTTCTGAACTATTTAGCTTTATAACAAAATTACATTGTCTAATTCATAAAAAATCCTTGTAAACTAACTGCCTACTTTGATTAACTAGTGGTCTTGGCAAATGAACATGGTATGCAAAGCAACTGCTGGCAGCTGTAATATGAAATACAGAAGTCTAAAAGTTATTTCAATAACATCTTAAAAGAAAATAAATCCACTATAACTGCAGCAACTAAAAAGCCACAAAGGTGATCAGGAAGTGCTTCACAGATTTTGAAAGGAAAAAAAGAACTAATCCTTCATCTCCTATCAGCTGCTCCTGTTGCCAGTGATTATGGCAATATTTCACAGAGAACATATGGCAATGTTTGTAGCCATCAGGCAGTATTTCACAGAAGCTGCGACACCATGTGTCCACCAACTAGCCTTTCTGATTGCAATTAATTAGAGAAGAAGCAGGAGGCACTTTTTAAATAACATTAAGTCTCAGAGATTCCTGAAGTTCCATGGCCCATGTACAAGACTAAGTGACAGGAAAGCCCATTAAAAGTGTAACAAGCTTCGTACAGCGAATCTGTCCTTGAGGAACAAGACCTAATAAAAAATACACTCTTTAAGGAGAGTAAGAAAGAGCAGAAGTATAATGAACAATTCTGGGTGGTGCCTAGGAAGCCTGCAACAATAAGAAAATATGTGAAGACCTTTAACATGCCATTTTACGGAACAGATTCCACAGAAAGCTGCCATGGTGAAAGCTGTAGCAGTTGTTTTATAGTTGCCAAACCCAAGAGGATGTGTGTCAAAATTACATGGGGATCCATTAAGGAGCCAAGACTTATGAAATACTCTGTGGCAGTCATTTCATGATTCCTATCTTAATAAAAGCAAGCAAGAGAGGAAAATTAAGAATAATAAAATACCTGGTAGGTTTTCATACGGCAGTGGAAAGCTGAACTTTCCCAGCCAGCCTCTGCAGTTGAATCCAGCACTTTCAGGTAGCACCACTGAGGGATGGAGCAGCAGCAGGGATGGGCAGCGCAGCCCCCACACCTCAGTACCTTCAGCAACGCTGCAGAGAGCGCTGTAAACTACAGTACAATGATTCTCACAAATAAAGCTTTCCATCGCATGGGAGTTTTCTTAACCCAGCCCAATCTGACCCACTGGGGATGAGCCAGGAGAATCACACACTGATGCAATAGGTAATAGATCTGGCAAAACTGATATTAAAAAGTTCAATATCATGTTCCTGAATTTGGAATTGGCTCATAGCATCCTCTCACCCTTACTGGGCATCTTTGTCCTCACATGAAAGTATTCCCCATGCAACCTGCTTCCCTGCTCCTCCTTGTATTGGGTTGGGATATTCCCCAGAGATGACAGATAAGAGAGCAAGGTCAGAGAAAATGTTTCCAGCTCTGGTCTTGGCAGAGCTCCTCTCTGCCAGCTGTCTGAGGTCTAATCATTAACTGAGCTCACCCTGCAGCTCTTCCCACAGCAGGGGTACAAATGCATCTTTCTATTCCCTCCAGACTCTAATTCTTGCAAAACTTCTAGAAATTCAACATCTTTGAGACCTCTCTCCACCTGTCAAATTTGGCTAAATTGGCCAGCCACTTCAGAAGTTAAGACACACTAACAGTACAGTCTTCCCAGCCTCATTTCCTTAAGAAAGACGACAAACTTCTCTACCATTATATCATCGTTATTTTAGCATTTCCTTCATTTCCCCAAACATCTAACCTCCAACTTTTATTACAGAACTCTCATCTTGAGGTTTGAGACGCAGAAAATGCAAATGGTAATAATGGAAGCATTGATTTTTATTAGTCTTAAGAGCAAAATTCCACATTACACCCATGGCAGATCTCAAAAAGGTAATCTAATGGCCACAATACACCTGCCTAATTGTGATACAATAACCTAGGATTTGTTCTTACAGATGTGACATGACAGAAAATACAAGCCATGTTTAAAAGGATGTCAGATGGTTCTGATGGGTAAACTCTTTCCATCAGCACGGGGAGGACTATTTTAAAACTCCAGATGCAGCTCTGACACCAATCAGCAGCTCAAAACAAGCCACCATTCCACCCACCACTACACTTGCATGATGACAACAGGGTAACTTAAATAAATAAATAAATGCACACTGAAATAAAATGACAGCTGGCAACTTCACCATCCTTATCTACACTTTCCTGGGAGCAGAGTTAATATTTTGAGCTGTGCACACAGAATGCTTTCAAGGTTCGTTCACCATCAAAAAAGTTCCCAAACTGTGAGGCTGACAGCTGCCACCAACTTTAACAGCTATACTTATGTTCCCAGCACAACTTATAGTGGCTTCTCTAGAATTTAAGAGGATCTTCAGTGCTGAAAGCAAATTGCAATATATTCCTTAATAAAGCACATTTCAATGAAAAGATGAACAACGGCGTTCAGAGAGAAACTCCTGTCCAATATGCTACCCACCAGCTGAGGTGCCATCGCTACAGCACCATCCTATTACTTGCTATTTTTAGGACAGTAACACAATGGCCACTGATAATCAAGAGCTGTAGCAGCGATCACCCTCCCCAATTAAGTCCCTGCTTTCTCCCCTTTCAAAAGGCTCTGGTGGGCCTCTACACCTTCCAACAATTCTGACACCACCACAAGGAGCTACCAAAGCGGTTGAGGATCAGCTGCAGTGCGTGCAGCCTGGGCAGGATATACCAGAGGGTCTGAGCTCCACCACTAGTTTACACTGCATCAATGGAAAACAAAAGCTGTGAAGAGTCATTTTAATGACTAATTCACTTTTACCACTAATATTAGAGATCTGTTGAACACTGACACACTACTAAGCATTTGCTGCTCACACCAGAATTTATTTGTTCTTACAGTACCAAGATTTAATTTAATTTTCATTTAGGCTGATACAGGAACTACAGTTAAAGTTAGGTTGAATCTTTTTTTTGTCCTGGTTTCACAGTGACACCATGAAAAACTCCATTAGATATGCCCTTCCCAGACATACCTCAAAAGAGTCAGCTGAGAAAGAACAAGCACAAATTTTAAGTTCCTAAGTACTTAAGTAGGTAATTGAAAAATACCAAAGCATAACATGCTGTTACCTGGATTACCTTTAACAAGAATAAATGGACAATATGAAATATATCTTAACAAATATGCCCTTTTATGCTTCTGGAATATGACAATATTGTAATTTTCTTGCATGTACTGTTTAGAAGGGAGAACTATTGGATGTCACAGGCTGCTCTGTCACCTTTGCACATATCACATAAGGGAACAACTGAAACCAATAAAAAAATTTAGTTGAAATCATCTTAAACATGAAACTCCAGAGATTCTTTTTGCCCAAAATACTGATATTACAAAATAAATAAATAAGTCCAATTTAGAACCAAGACAGTTTTTCCTGCTTTTACAGAAAATTGAAATAGTCTGGGTTCTTAATTTCATTCTTTGGATGGTTTTTAATGAAGCATTAGTCCTAGTAGCCATGTGGTATGCTATTACTAAAGTCAATAGTATCTTCTAGGTCAAACTCTCTCCTGGTTGATTTACACCAGGAGAGTTTAAGGTTTACATGACATTGTTGCGTTAAACAAAAACAGAAATCTCTTCTATAGAATAAATATGAAGTATAGCAGTCTTAAGCATTTGAATACATAAGGGAAATAGTAACATCATGACTAGTGCAAGAAGATTCTAATTGAATCATGTGCAAATAAAAATTAAAAAATAAGAATGAAAATGGAATTTGCTATTGAAAGCTTTCATTTGATATTTTTCCTCCAAAGAAACTGTCATTTAGCTAGCATTTCTGAGGAATTTTTTTTCTCCCTTTTTCATAGCCGCTTCAATCAAATCTATCTTAATGATTCTCCTTGTTCCAACTCTAAAGACACTTTGGTCAAGACTGGTACAGAATCAAAATCACTAATTACTGCAGAAATCTAGTATTAAGAAAAAAAATGAAAAGCAGGAAAAACCCACCTTCCAATGGACAAGGAATCACTAAGAGGAAAAATATGCATTCTATATTTTCAGCTTAACCAAGTTCAAAAACCAACCTAAGAATATGAACAATATTATTAAACAGCTTAACTTTTTGTTCAGGGTCAATTATATCTTAATTATCTATTTCAGAGTTATTTTCCTCAACCAACACCACCACTAGATTATAGTTCAGGGCTTAAGAAAGAACATTATCTTGAGTTCCCAACAGAAATGTTTCTTCAAAGGAACACGTAAAACCATTATACACCTTTTGCAAAACAGCACTTAAATATTGGAAAGTAACAAATGGGACACTTACAGCCTTCGCTACACTGTGCCAAAAAGAATAGTGCCCAGTGCATTTTGAGGGCAGATCTTTCATGGTTATATCTATGCTGTGACAGGCAGACCAAAATGTTGAAACTTCTGTTTCTGGCAGTTTGGAGACCTGCAGGGACATGTATGTACTGCACTGGAAAACGTGCACAAATAAGTCTTGAAGGCAATTCTGAAAGAGCAGCAGGGTTGTGCTAGACACCTGAGGTGTAAAACAACACAAAGGGTTGGAGTAGAAGGGGAAGGTCTGTTTTGAACTCTTTTTTTTTTTTTAACCAGCATACATTATTTGAGGAAAAAGCGTGGATCCCCATGCTTGTCTACATCTCAGTTGTGCCCAGCGCCAGGACCAGAGGCAACGGGCACAAACTGAAACACAGGAGGTTCCGGCTCAACATGAGGGGGCACTTCTTTACTGTGAGGGTGACAGAGCACTGGAACAGGTTGCCCAGACAGGTTGCGGAGTCTCCTTCTCTGGAGATATTCAAAGCCCGCCTGGATGCCATCCTGCGCAACGTGCTCTAGGTGATCCTGCTCAGCAGGGGGTTGGACTAGATGGTCTTCAGAGGTCCCTTCCAACCCTGCCCATTCTGTGATTCTGTGCCCAGGGCCTTCGAGCCCCACATCCCACCACCCCAAAGCTACACACCAAGGACCAGAAGCTGCATCCCGAAAGTGGGTGCTCATCCTATATGGGAAGGGTTAAACAAGTGTAGGTCATCAGATGATTTGTGGCTGACTTTTAGAAAGGAATGAGTTGGCTGTTTAAAAAGAAAAAAAAAAAGAAGCATCCAAGCCTGAGTAAAGCATTTTGATTTCACACATGCATTCAGATCATATTCTCCTTTGTTTGCTGCTTTAAAATAGCGTGCAAGCTTGTGTCAAAGCCGTAACACTAACAGAAAGGAAGACAAACATCTTCATCAGGATGTTTTGGCATTACCAAATGGCCCATTGCATGGCAAATCAGCCTAGGCTGATCTACTATCAGAACAGTACTTTCACATGCTTGTGCTTCTTGTTTTTTGGGTGTTTTTTTGTTTGTTTTGTTTTTTAATCTATTTTCCCCATAAGATCAGAATTCACAAGGCATCACTTTTGTTGAGAGGCACACTAACAATCAGCTTATTTATACTTTATTCACATTTTCTTCAACTGAAAACTACTGATGCTAGAATGATATTTGTCAGCTAATTTGTATCCACATTTCACACTTTGAAGGCAATGATAATTCTCCAGAAATTCAGAATTCTCCTTCACATTTCATTTTAAGGAAATGCAGCAATAAACTAGTAACTCTTAGCTGTAAGTCTCAAAAACAGCAAGGAAACATAGGATCTGTGTTTGCAATCCACAGCAGTAGCAAAAACTGAACCACCAATTCGTTAGGGCAGTCAAAGATCTTGAAAGTTCATCTAGGTTATATTTCTGCATTACCACAGGATTTACCCGATTGAACCGCAGACCTGCCTTGTCACCACAGACTTGCCCAGCAAGCACTGTTGTGTGTCTGACCCCAATCCCCATCCTGGGCCAGCCCCATGTGCCTCGCAAGGGCACAGTGGGACAGGTCCTGGTCCACAGATCCCAGCCGTGATTGCCCTTGGCTCACAGCTTGTATGGAGCAGCCAACTGGTGCTGCCACCAGCACGTTCTCTCCACTTTTTTTTGGCTTTTGTGCAGCCATGCATCAACTTTCTCAAGGAGCAATGGGTTAGCCTTCAAACCTCACTGACAACGTCCAGTACCGATATAATTTTTAGAATATTAAAAGATCCACAACAATCCTAAATGTCCGCTACATACAGACTGCTTTGGTTCACCCATATTTCTTTTGATCTTGAGACAGCTCTCAGACAACAGCCAACACCCTAAGTCAGGACAGTATTACACAGCTAAAAGCAGCTTTCATCAGTTCTCACAGTCCTGTTCCTCACCTCTAAAGGCAGGACCAGCCACCCACCTTGATTTGGCCAAATAGTCACTGACATGAGCAATGTTATGCCATGCAGCTCATGCAGATGCATGGCAACCCATGCCATGACACATGTCATTCAGACATGTTCCCTATTAAGGTTCAGCAGCAAAAAATAATGAACAGAGCAGCTGCTGTGTGGCTTGGCAAAGCACATTCTCTGTACAGATCTTAATTTTTAGGTCTCCTTGAGTCTTGAGCCACTTTTTTTTTTTTTTTTTTTAAAGTCATTGTCATAGTTGACATATTGTGAGAGGTTATAAGATGGTTATTTTAGTTGTTTCTTGAATTTTGCAAACCTAGACCAGTTTAGATCACTGAGGGTATATGAAAGGTTTCTGCTCCAGGGACCTCTTCCTTCAAGTTCCAAAAATGATGCAAAAACTGGAAGCAGCACAGCACTTGCAAATGCAGAAAAGCACGTACGCTTTCCCCTTTCCACTACACCATGGGCTTATTTTTTCTCCATAATCTTTCCAAAGATTGCAGTAACATTCCACTGATCTAACGCTCACGTTTTCAGAGTATGTTCTGAGATGGTTCTTCCTACCTTCTCTTCTCTCCTCATTGATTTATTGCATTAAACAGCCTGTAACTATTATCCCTTTTTAGTCAAAAAAGGAAGCACGGTAACTATTAAGCATTTCATCATTTTCCTCGTCCAGCATTATTTGCTCTCTTTCCCAGTAGGTAGCAAACTTTTTTTTTTAATCATTTTTTTGTTTCCTCTGTGCTCATAAACCTTTATCTTGTTCCCTTTTACACTTGTTACCAGCAGCACCTTTTTTTTTTGTCATTCTTTAGTTTGTGCCCACATATCCTTAACTCTTACTTTTTCCAGTAATTTTCCCTCTTTCAAATATTGTGCGAGTCCTAAAAAAAATCTCTGCTCTTTCATACATTTTCTAACTAGAACTGTAGGAAACATTAAGAAATGACAATTAGCCGTGTCACTGGTAATCTGGCCTTAGGAAAGAAAGAATCTGTCCCAATTTAATAAACAAGTTTTCTTACTAACCTTAAGTTAGGATCAGAACAAAGCCACCTCTAAAAATTGAAATTTGAAAATATATTAGCCATGCTAGTATTTATATACTGCATATGTGTTTTGCTGATTTACTGAATTTCCTACACAGATAACGTTGCGTGCTCAATCTTCAGAGACACAAAGTATTTCCTGAAGGTTTCTGGGATTAACATCTTCATCTTGATTAACTTTGCCTGAAGTTACAGGCTACATTGTGCCAGGACCAGGATACACATTTATTTCAGAATTTGGGAAGGTACCGGGAGACAACACAGCCAAGCTTCACCTTGACTCCTGGTGCTCTCTCTTGTCTCCCACCCACCGGCAGATTTGGCTCAGATGGACCCACAGGGAAGAGCAAGGTATTCAGGAAACTCATCTTATGTACAGTCACAACATCACTCTAATTTAGAAAAGGAAAAGAAAATTATTGATCCCTATTTCTTCTCTGGAAACTGCAGCCATGCAGATCTGCAGAAAGAAAATGCAGAGTGCTGAGCAAGGCTGATGAGAGAGTTTACAAGCACTCCTCCAGCCTGCCAGCTCTGCCCGCCTTCTGGCTTGCTCTTAAGCCCAATAGCTTCTAGTTGCTTCCCAGTTTGCATCAAGTTCCACCCAGTCCCCACTGAATCCCTGGGAAAGCCTCCTTGCTGTTATTCCCATGACCTCAGATGCTCTTCTGGAATCTCTAGGATTCCCTGTGCTGCCTCTCCTGCCCCATACTTGCCCCCATCCCATCACTCCAGGAGCTGCTGCCAGCCCACACCACTCAGCTGGCCTTGGGAAAAGGCGTCTTCTCCAGCAATATCTAGAATTTCCCTATTTTCAGGGCTCCATCTGGATGTGGATCAGAGCATCAAAAAAGTCACTGACCCCAAAGTCATGTGGGGTGACCAAGTTGGATGGAAACAACACAAGTCCCCGAATACCAGCCAGCAGGAGCTCTCCTCTGGCCAGACCCCAGTCTGAATCTTCTGACCCCTTCAGCCATTTTCTGCCTGGCAGTTGGCCAGTACATGAAACTGGGCAGGTCAATGCTGCTCTTCTGAGAATAAATCCAACAGGTTCTAAAAGCAAATGAATAAGGGCAAGTTTTTCGAGCATAGCCACTTCTACACTGAATAGCAAATGTAATGGTGACATAGCAAAACAGTCTAAATGCAATTAAACTTAAGGACAGAACATGATATGAAAATACATATCCTAACAGTTATTTCTTGGTCATTTAGTTCACTGAAAGCAGGCTCTTCTCTTTGGCTTCACAGCGTAACATCAGATTGTCCTTTCTTTTTGCCTCTTTTTCTCTTTGCATGTATTTGATAGTTTCATTTTTAATAAAAGTGGAGGTGTTCTTGGCATTTCTACTGCGACAGCAGGGCTTGAACTTAAGGTCAAACGAAAGGAACAGTGTGTTCAGTCACCATGGCAACCATACCAGTCTAATATCAGGTACTAAGACATCAAGAATGAAGTGATAAAATCACTACATTAGTTTAATAAACAAGTTCCATTGTCATCATTTTACTACATATATGGTTCCTTGAAAAATATCAAATTTTGGAATTTGCTCTGCTTGGCCTATTACTTATTATCTAACAAAAATGAAAAAATTATTTGCTTTCTCAAGAGCTTCAGAAACACAGGTACACTGGGAACTCATTAAAGCTGTTACGCATTTTAAAGCCATATTCCAGGTACACCAAATTTTGCAGACCCTAAAGCCCTAAAACCTTAATTTGACATTTAATTTCAATTCTCATTTTACATTTTCCTACACCACCTCAACCTTTTAATAAATGCATAATTAAATTTTAAATATAAGTGTTAATGTGTCCAACTACAAACCCTAGAGCACACCTTAAAAGCATTTTATACCAAGAGGATGAAACCAAACTAAAGCCCTTCTCAATGCACATCTGAAAGCCAGCAGAGAGCTACTTCATGGGCACGTCTCCCACATCCCTAGGTAGCAAACCAGTCCAGAGCCGGTTCCCAAGCCAGGGCCAGAAGCAAGCAGCCCGCTCCTGATGGCAGCAAGATTAAATTCCCGCAGAGCTAGTTGGAGCTGGCTCCAGCTACCTTTACAGCTGGTGAAGGGGACAGGACCTGCCAGGCCTGGATGCAAAGTAATTAATGCCATATGGTTCAAGGCAAGCACCCCGTGAAACCCCTGAAAGCCCGGGTAGACACTGGCCAGCGAGAGCACGCTACCGAATCTGACACTGGGGTGAGAACATCCCACCCTAGCTCTGCCTCCACACCGACCTTCTGGGCAGCCTGGAGTCAGACGGCCGATAAAGGTGCCAGAGAGATGGATCACAGCATCATGCTGAGCACGCAACTCTGAAGCAGAATTGCTTAATAAGACACAGATTTAGTGTCAGTTTTGGCTAGTGATGACAGTAGTGGCTAGAGAAAATATTAACATCAATTTCCACATTATAGATAATTCTGCAAATGAAAATGAATGGGGCCAAGCGGTTCTGAGAATTCAAGATAACTCCAGAAAGTCAGGAAATCCAACAGAGTCTGAGCAATTTCGTTGCGAAATAATTTGAAGTTACTTTGCATAGTAATAGGATTCTGGAGCTTTGCTGTTAACCATGCAGAACAGCCACATTGATTGAGAGCTGCAGTAGAGGAAAATAAAAACTTTCTTCCACAACAGAGCATTCCGAGACATTTTTGTGCATCTTTAACCAGGTGACAAGTAAAATTCACCCCAGCTCACCCACCCCAAATCACCAGCATAACTTCACTCAAAAGACCAAGATAATTCACCAGGCACCACCAAAAGGGACACTGCTTGATTTCATTAGCCAAACTAAAGCAGCAAAACCAGTCAAAATTTCTGTAGCATGTGGTTGATTTCCTTGTGTACCTCAGACATGTTTGTAACAAGATGCATCATCACTGCAAAAACTTGATCTTTTCAGTATATAATGATACTTAGAAAACATGCTAATAATTGTCATTTATCATTTGAGAAATATATACAGTTAATATTTACTTTCCAAATGAAATCAGACCAAAAATGAATTGCTGAATTACAGCAACATGCTTTTAAGCTGATATCAAAGTACTCCTGAAGCCATTCCAACTCATGCATTCATCTGCTTCTCAGAACATGCTGTTTTGTATCGATTTTATACAATTGTGTCAACCTGACATCAGGGAACTAGGAGTAGCCTATGGTCTTCCAATCGCATATCTATACACAACCTCAAGTACTGTAAGGATTATAGCTGTAACTGCCAGTTTCTGTTAAAAAAATCTCAGGGCAGAAGGACAAGCTGACCTAATCGGTGGGTTGTTTGAATAGATTTTGCAGTGGGGGCACAGCTAATCCTCAGCTGACAGTCCAGCCTAGAGATTTTTTTTTTAAATCCACGATTAATGGACTTGACATCCATGTTCCCACAGCTTCCGCTAAACATGCAGTTCAGACCTTATTGTTAAATACCACTGAGATCACAGAAAACTAAACTCTTATGATAGTGGAAGGACTGTGCCAGAGGGCAGATTTTTCTGAGACAAGTATTGGCTTACACCAGAAATAACAGAATAATAGGGCACTACAAAAAGGTTGATGATCTTGGGGCCCTGAATACCTGACATCCTTAAAATGAGACTGAGCTTTTTGAATGGAAAATAGGTTACATGAGTTAAGAGATCTAAAAAGATAACATGTTATCCAAGAGTATACTGGGAGACTGCGTGCCCATATGATGTGTTTATCCTATTTAAGTCACAGGTATGTGCAATCAACTCGACCTTCCATTTTATATTTACTCACTAATCAAAGTCTTAAAGCAGTTTGACTGAACTACTAATGGATCTCTCTCTCCTCCAGAGCTTGCAGGTTTGAACGTGAGCTGAGACACAAGATTTGGAAATAAATTTTATATCCTTAAAGTCAGAAGATGTTTGGATCCTATTAACATCAAGAGAACCACATGTTCACAGACAGAAAAGAACAAAACCTCCAGACAGATAACCTTTTTTCTAACTATTCTGAGGTATAAAATTTAATTTCCTACCTTCTGCACTACCTACACAGAGAATGTTCTGGCTACTCCATATAATTGTTTTCTAGCCTCTCAGCTTCTATTTAAAAAAGAAAAAAAGTGTTGATGACTATTTCCTAATTCCTGTTCTTCCTGTACATTTTGCACAGAAGCCCATGGTGGGGTGGGGGGAGGTGGTAAAGCATGTCAGTCTGAAATGGAGGAGCAATATCAGTTCATAAGGGACGTTGTTTAAACAGTTAGCTCTGTCTGAACTGTCCTTGTTTTAGACCAGGAAGTATTTCAAACCTTAATTACTGCAGTCTGCAAGACTGTGACAGATCTATCTTTTTCTTATGGGCATCTTGCCAAGATGAAGCATGAATTCTACTTTTGAGAAGACTGTGCTTAATTAACACTTTAGCTAACTTTACTTTGCTTGCATGATTCAATAGACTGCTTCTGGATCTGGAAAGTACATCTGTCTGCTGCAGTTTGGAGGCTTCTAGGGTCAAAGCTGTTTGGAATATATTTTCACAATTTCTCAGTATTATCTATGTATCCCTAAAGATTTTTATATTTAAATGTAAAAGTCCAGAGAACAGGAAACTGGAATTTCCAAATTTGCTTTAAAAAAAATCTACTCTGAATTCTCCTTGCTGTATCAAGATTCACTACTTGATTGCTGCTTTGGTATGCTATTGTAGCATTCTGATATGTATTTAGAGTGACAGCTCCGTATCAGAAGAAAAACAATAGAGATGGAAGAGCTGAACTCAGTAAGAATAAAAACAAACACCTTACCCACTGACACCAGCACTCAGACAGTATTTCCTCTAGAGCAGCTACCCAGTACTGGCTTGTTGCATGCTATTTCTGCTGAGAGAAAACCTAAAGGCCATATTTCGTTGCTGCAGCAGTTTTTCCACAATTAGCATAGATGTTGCCCTGCTTTCTGAACACAGAGCCTATTTCTTTTCTTTGTTTGTTGTTCCAAGCCAACTCGCTACCTTCAGCCTCTCACACCTTTTTGCTGGACACTCGATGAGAGCTACCTGGCTCTGGGACCCCTCACAATCCAGTTCCGTGGCCTTTCTCTCAGTTATCAAACACTGACACAAGTCCTTCCAAAATAACTGAGTTCCTGCGCTGGTGTTCAGCCCAGTGAAACCTGACATTACACAGCCCAACAGCTGGCCAGTACCGCAGGAAGCTGGAGCCTCACCTGGGGATGCCACATAATGGCGTCGTCTTTTACTTTTAACCATAATGCAAGGTAGTCATTATCTTCACCAGCTGTCATACCCACCACCTTCAATGAGGTTCAACTTTAATGTTAGCTGTAATAAAACAAGCCATCTCTGCCATCAGCTCAGGGTCTAAAATGACATCATATCTATGAGCTATCCCAAGCAGAGTTTTCAGATGTTATATAATACAGGCAAAACTACTTACAGATTTGCTTAGCGCGCACACACACACACACACACGGACACTTTCCCATCTCCTATCCAAACCAAGTTTCTTTCCACCCAAACATCAAATCCCTCTGTCTCTCTCTTAGCTCAAGGCCTCTCTGGCAATTCTGTAACACTGGCAGCTCTTGAGGAATACCCATTGTTTAAGTGAAATCTGCTGGATACGATCATCTGTTTTATTTCATTATAACAAGCAACTCCGTACCACTGTAAAGCTTCCAGTTTCAGAGCAAGAACCCAGTAAAATATCTGACTATGTCTCTTACAATGGAATGGGTCTTTAACCTGTGTAGTCCACATCTTCTTGCCTAGACAAGCTCCAGGTGTCAAAAAAAAAGCACATTCAGAATGCAAGAACAATGCTGAATTAAAACGCAGGAGGAGGCACAGATCATCTACAAAACACAGCCTTGCTTTAATGCCACCTACCACCTTCTAGGCCACGTCAGGGCTGCGTGACACCCCCAGTGCTGCCGAGCCCTGGGGCAGCAGGGCGGCCACCACCCCTCACCGTCCTCAGTCGCAGCGCCCAGCCTGGCCGCTGCCTGCACCTGACAGGGCAGATGACTGATTAAAGCGACAGGCAGGGCTTCAATAGGGAGAGGAGCTTGTTTTAGCACGGGCCTGTCTACTTCAGTAAATCTCTGGTTTTATCAGCTCTGTGCAACTGGCTCATTTAGAGCCGGTCGGTGGCAGTCCATCTCCTTGCAGCCCCTTGTCAGTGACAGCCCGCAGGTACCGAAGCATGCCAGGTTTGATATGAGTCAAACCCTGCTGCGAACAGAGATTAACCTGCAAAATCGTGCAGGGCTCTTTTTAAGTATATTCTAGCCAGGCACAAGGAAACTATGGACTCTGTCAGACTCACTAAAGTTTCTTTAGCTTCTCTGTGTCCTGCATCTCATTTGCATTCACTCTAGAGGCTGAATAAAAATAACCGGTGACCCAGGCAGCCCAGCTACCACACAGGAACCATGTGAGCAAACAGATTTCAAACTAGCTTTTGTATAACAGAGTAGTTTGTCAGAAAACACTGGAATGGCTTTCAAAAACCTGCATAGCCATGTAGAAGATGAAAAATTAATAGCTTTAATATTATAATACTTGATTAAATTAATATTAATTCACCATTAAATTTTAAAGAGTTTCATATTTCATAAGAAAATCACAGTGAAACTACCAACAGGGATTTAACGTGTGAAACCAATTATACAAGATCATTAAGCAATGCCTTGAAAAGAAATCTGAAACGTTTTCAGTGATAAAGATGAATTACACAAATTCTGTTTACAAACAGCACTGTTTGTGCAAGTTCTCACTAGAAAGGAGATTTGCCCTCACAGGTGTTGCATATATGTTATTAAAACATTAACACTTTAGTACACTTCAATTATTTTATATACATACAGTCCTACCTCTTTTTTTCTTTACATATACATTCACGGTATCAAAACTGTTTGTTGATTTTGGCTAGTTTTCTCTTGCCAAAAAATAAAACAAAGTCATACCAACACGGAAGAGTAAAACCTCCAAATTCTTTCTGTTATTATTGCTTAAAGCCCTCTTAGAGAAGCTAACACTGACAGCTGAAGACAAAAAGCTTTGATTGTACTCAATTATCTTCTAACACAAAGCAATGGGGAGAATGGAGAGTTTTTCAAGTGGGTCTATTCAATTTATGTTACTAGTTTCAAAGCCCGAAAGCTAAGTTTTTCTCGAGGATCCAATTTTGCTTTCCATAAGCACACCTGTATTTCTTATATCAATGTTATTTTTAAGAAGCATTCATTTTGATAACACAAGATTCATTTAAAGAATAAGCAATGAATTTTGTCCAGTTATTCCATCTCCCTTATATTTTCCTATAAAAACAATTGTTTGTCCTTTCTGAAGTATTCATAATGCCCAACAAACCTGTCAGAAATTAGTCAGTTCTCTCTATATGTGAGCTACAAATCTATAAAGTTACAATGCAGAATATCTTTCACTGTAAGACAGCGTACCCAGACTTAAATTATTTTTTTTAATAACATGAAAATCTTGTTTATATAACCAGCAACTGAGAACTAAAATGATGCATGGGGTTTCATAATTAGATAAAGCCATTGTTTAGAGTCAGATGATGCCCATTTACAGTTCAACAAACAGCTTGTCACAGTTGCTTGGTCAGAGCAGCCCTGGATGTCAATGGAAACAGTTAGCGCCAAGGTAGTGAAATAAATTGGTCTCTTGAGTAAATAAATTGAGCAGCAATGTGAATGTGCCTCATCAGTAAAAACTGTAATTTATAAAGGCTTTGTAAATGATGTTTTATATCCACTGACATTTAAGGGAATGCCTTACCTTCTCTCATGTTAAAAAAAATCTTAACAATGGTCTTTGGTCTAACAGTTTTACACTCATTAGTGTAGCTGATGCAAAATAATGCTAGCACAAAGAGAATTTTGAATATTTTTCTCAATAAATACACCATAATCTGATATAATCACTTCTGTTAACATTTCCTGTGTTGGTTTCGCCATTTGGAAGTACCCAAGAGAACCAGGCAGAAGCATGCTGAATGCTAACATGCTTTTATCCAAGTTGCAGTATAATTTCTCAGCTTCACCAGAACCATCAATATGCATCCACCAGCAAAAACTAGTGTTATGTCCACACGATGTTATGAAAATAAAGTGAAAATTTTGCCTTTTGAATGATAGTACTTTATCCTTAACTCTTCAAGTATTTAAGCTTATTTAGAATTTTTATTGTGAATAATCTCAAGAAAGCCAGTAATCTCATGCAAGATCATATGCATTTATACAGTCAGCACTTCTTACTTTCTGAGTGAAACTAGCTAAATGGCCAAGACTACAAATGATGCTAAACAGCTTGCAAACTAAAAGCTGCCCACAGAAATTTTTAGGCTTGATGAACATCTACTGTCTCATAAGTAAAACTGAAATGGTAAAAAAATTTCTAAATACTAGGAAATTTGTATCTGTGTATACGTACACACACACACACCTTTAAACTGCAGCTGCTTACAACCATGACAATCCAAGTACAAAGGTTCCTACTAATACTGCACTCATTTGCAAAGATCATCATTATTTCTGGCCTGTGTCTAGACTGACAAAAAATTGGTGGATTGTGTTTTCTAGAACATTTCCCAAACCAAAGGACATCAACAATGTTTTTAGTTCCATGGAAATAGTTTGCTTAGCCCTAAATTAAATTTCCATTTTAGCACATTAATCCATATATGTCCATAAAAAGAGAAGGTGTGCGGGTGAAAAACAATAACATTAGTAAAATTGTACATAATTCTGGAAAGAATTAGCAAGACAGACTTTGTTCCTCTATTTCATTTGTTGTTCATTATATGGCTCCCTTTGACACTTCCAAAAAGGAAGGAAAAAAACATCTATTAGGTTTCAAGTCCAAAGCAATTAATCATGTGAAAACTATTGAGCTATTTTAAAAGTTACCTCTTCAAAATGCATAATGTTTGCTTCTAAAATATTACTATTTCAAAGCTACTTATAAATGACTTATTGAACCAAAATGGTTTACTTCAAATCTGTGTATCTGTGTAACGCTTCTGAACTCAGTACACATCACTAAGCCACCACCATATCTTTCTGTTCTAACAGAAAATTAAACCACCCCATTTTGTACAAACTGCAGTACTCCTATTCACCAGCATAGAGAAACACCAAATTATTTTCTCCTGTTTCTTAAAAGTTAAATGTAACGTTCTGTATTTTTCACAAAAATCTCAATATATTAGACTTTTATTATAATTCAGCCTCTTCTGGAGTCAAGTATCTGATTCATTTTACTTGATAACAACTAGTTCTATTTTTCTTTCCAAAGGAAATCTCAGAAACCAACTCAGATTCAACTAATTACAAGCAGGTTTATTAGAAGAGAATAGATATAGGTAATTTCAATAGAAATCTCTGCAGGAAGGGAAGAACTGCACATTACCATGGAACACAAGCGACAAGATCATTACAAGCTCCCTGTGCCTCCCTTGCCGCCTCAGTACTGTTCTCCCTCAATTTCTGTGTCCTTTTTAAATTCAAAGACAAGTGTCATAGTTTCAGTTCCTCTCTTTCTGTCTCTACTATCTTAGAAAATTAATTCATTACTGTTTCTGAAGGCTGCTTTTAATGACCCTGACAGTTACTGCCCAAGACAACTTTGATTGGCTCATCTGTGTTTCTTCACAGGCCTTGATCCAATACAATCACTTCAGGGCAACTTGACATCTCTTTCAGAGGCACATTTCTTTGAAATTGTTGCTTCCATGTAAATGCCTAATAAATTATCTTTACAAAAATTTGTTAGATCATTTCTCCAGCTGCCATCCCATTTTTCTGTATTGAAACACAAGTAGAAATTCCATACACAGAAATCACAGTAAGTTTGGAAATTCAGGAGAAAATTAAGTCATTTTTGCAGACATAGCCACTTGTCTCTTTTATAGAATAAGTACACACAGATGCACAAAACTCACCAGCATCATGCTGTCTGTATCCAACACAAAAAAAAACACCTCCAGGATGGGTAAACCACACTATCATTCAAGTAACAGAGGAAGAGGAAGCAGCACAAACTCAGAAGTTGGTGGAGCTTGTGAGTATCCAGCCTCTTCTGAAGACATGGTCTTCTATTTAAGTGCATTATCATAATTTTGATGCCCAGTGAGATAGTTTTAGAATGATTGTTTTCAGTGAGTTAATAAAATAAATAAATAAATAGCATTGTTGCCACAACAATAAAACTGTAATTCAACTCTATAAAACTCAGAGACATCCTCAGACTAAGATCACCAAATACCATTGTCAGATAAACATATGAAGAACAATTCGTGCTAAAAAGAGCTCAGGTAAAGGTCAGTCACTTTGTTTCTTCCTTTCCAAGTTGGACAATAATGCCATACAGCTGTTGAAGTTCTTCTCCAATTTTTAATCACTTTACAATGAAAGATCTGCTATAAAGTGATCTCCTTCCCACTTTTAGGTTCTTACCTCTCAGAGATAAGTAATATCATAACTAACAGGAAAAAGAAGAATCCCACCTTTTCCCAAATGAACACATCCTTGTTGTCTTCCTTCAATCACTCCATTCTCTCTGGCTTAGTAGATACAAAATCAGATTTCTGTCTTCAGTTTCCCCAGGAAATCTAATGTTTCTCACACTCGAACAACGTTTTAAACTGAAATAACATTACTGTGTTGTATAACTGAAATAGCATGTAAATTGTAACAAAAGGCATCATGAGCATGAAAGTCCTAAATCAGGTGGCACTGATAATGTTGATCCTGGAATCTCCTCCTATTGAAAGTATGCCTCTGCAACCTTCACGTTCCCTTAACATGGCAAATAAAGGCAAACTCTCTCTTCTTGATTCAAGCTGTTTTTTCTTCAGGTAGATAAACACCAAAATGGAAAGAAATTGTCAATGTCATATGCTGAATGAAGTCACTATGCCTCTTATCACAGAACAGAACCAAGAAATACATCAATAAATAAAGATGTGTTATTCTAGACTGTCATTTTGGTTATTAGGCTAATGTATTCCAGAAGCAAGGGAGGAAGAGAATGCTCTTGCAGTAAATACATGGTTCTGCAGGTATTAACTGAACAGAAATACTGTAGCAGAGCTCCAATTTGCAGGAGCCTGCAGCAAGGTTGCATTCACAATAAGGTCAGTAAAAAATGGCAAACACATTAGCAAGTAAGCTACTCCCATAAGTGTATAACACTTTTTCCATCAATATTTTGTGGGAATTTAAACCACAATGATTTTATTATTTTATAAATCTAGGTTAGCATGTGTATAATGACATGTCAGTTCATGCACAGTGTCAATATAAAATGCCAGTTTTGAATTCAACCAGGCATATTATTAAAATGAAAAGTTGACTGACATTTCCAAGGAACATTAGTTCTTCCGTAAGTAACTCAGACCTCAGAGTAACCCATAAATAGAATGAAGTATATCCACTTCAGTGTCCAGCAGTCCTCCTACACAGGGTAGGAAGCAGCAAGTCATTTCCCTGTAGACCAAGGTTTTAGTCTAATATCATTCTGTCCTTTTCAACACAGACATAAACAACACTACAGAGGTATTGACCATCACCCATGGAAAAGTCCATGAGCACTTTCAGCTGTGAAGCACATGGCAGCCAATCATAGCTGGCCTAAGTAGCATAAAGCTTTAGCAACACATGGGAGAGTAACCTGTAAATGATCTAATCATTTTACAGTTTGTTGTTTGGTTGTTTTTTTTTTTTTTTAGCTGATTTGCAATCTAGTGGTTGAATCTTGGTCTTACTGAATTCAACCAGACTTGTGTCGCTGACTTCAATGGAGTATTTCCTACTGCAGAGACCTTTCTTGAAACTATATTCAGCAGAAATGTTTTAGGTGTAGAAAAGATGTCTTAACAGCCACTAGTCATAGCACAAGTTATAGTTCACTCAATTTCCTGTAACTGAAAAGAAGGATATTTTATTGAATATTTGGATTGTTTAATGCAGTGAGGCAGCATTCCCTTTCATACTGCATAGGTGCTGCCTGGCTAAAGGAATTGAAAGCGGACCATTACCAGCTGTAACTGCACCAATAGCAAAGTTGAGAACAAGAGGTCAATGCAAGTGGAAGCGGTTAAAAGGCTGTTGAGGGATGGTTGGATGCCATTCAGTTTCTAAGGACTAACTCGGAGAGCCAGCTCAAGACTTTTTAGCAGGAGAGGGAAAATCTGGTTTTCCTGGAGCTGTGGAATAGATAGCATGAAGGAGCAACAGAGGATTATAAGAGGTCAGTGGGTAGTCAGGTGTGAAGGCAGCTGGAAGGAGCTTAGGAAATCTTGGAGGCTGTGAATGGGGAAGGGATGGCGGTAATAGGTTTTCTTGGGGGGTGGGGAGCTGTGAGAGGCCATTATGGCTCCAAAGATAGTGATCCTTAAGTAGTAAATTCCAGTCAAATATTGCTTACATATATTTTTATTAAATATTTTTGGCTAGTTCTTGTCTGAAGCCATCACCATTCAGATGTCTCCAGTTCCTTCTCTGGTCATTTATAACCAATGAAGCATAAGATCTTCTCGCACAATCAGGAAGATACTTGTCTTCCGTACACATGCCTTTCCCATACCAAGAAAACAAACTTGAAATCCAGCCATCACCTAAATACTTCCTGCAGAGCTGAAAATACATTTACATAACAAAGTATTGACATAACTACTTGAACCAATCCATCAAGATCTGTCAAAACAAGCCAGTGGTTATGTAATGCTACTTTCTACTCTAAGCAACTAATATTATGAGCATCGGAGTTCTCCATCAATTCCAGCTTTCAGGTAGAGTTTAGGGCAATGCTAAGCAGAAGACAGCGCAAAATACACGTTTGAAGTTTACAGGAAATGTGACTCTCTATTACTAGTTGTGACAAGGAAAAAAATTAGTACCATCATTTAACAGTCAGATGAAAAGTGGCATCTTAGGTGGCACATCTCTGGTCTTGTGCCCAAAACAAGTTGGCAACAGAACTGGGAGGTGGTTCACACCAAAGTGCAGATGTCCTTAATCAAAGGGGAAGATAACCACCTGCCCACCCCTCAGAGCATTTTGCACCATTGGCCTTCAGCACTTCCACCCTTTATGGAGGGAGCCAGGTATTTTTCAGCCAGCTTCCATTTCACTCAGGTGCATCAGCGGTGTCTGCATTTACTGCGCCTCTTCCGCTGAAATCGTAGCTGCCCATTCCAGGGGACAGAGCTTTGCTTCCCCATAACCGGGCTGGCATAGTGTACATATGACTTCAGAAATTCTATTTATATTCGCAAGTTCCTGTGGAGGCTGTTCCCCTTCTCCACCCCACCTTCAATTTATCCTGCCCTCAGACCTACGTCTCACCTTGCCCCCCTGCTGCGTTGGACATACTGATCTGGGCCTGCAGCAGCAAGGATGGGCCCTCCCTGGAGCTACGCTATGGATCATGTCTAGCAATGGCTGTCCTGTTAAAAAAAATTACAGCACTATAATAAAGTGTTCTGGTTTACATGATAATGCTATTTTTCAGTGCCCGTCACACCCAGGTCTCAGGTTCTGTTATTTGATCTGTGTCCATTCATTACACTTCTAGGAACTTCTAAAGCTTTATGCAGAGCATGGCTCCGTCCTGCCACAGGACAGAGCAGCCCAAACTCCTTTAACTCCTTTACAGCCCAACCTGAGACACTGCAAAGGTAGTCTGATTTTTACAAGCTTGTGATTACATATTGTAAACAAATTTGCTAATAATGATTAAAGTGATGTTTTGTTTGGGGATTTGCAGATTTTTTTTTTTTTTTTTGGATGGAGAGGACTATCTTCACCAGGAAACAATTATCTCTTTAAGAACTAAAACACAGATGTAAAAACTAAGTCACTCTCACTGCAGTTGGAAATTACTGATCAGTAGTGTTGATTACCGCTGCAGTTTTTCAAAAAGCTTTAAGATTAAGAGATGTTCACTGGTCTTCTACTGTCAGGTGCCTCAAAAGGAAACCATGAGAAGAGAGACACAATGAAAAGCAGCAGGTAATACCATATGAGACTCCTTATTAAAAACATAAAATGCCTTTCACTCTTGCTTTTATTAAGTCTACTTTTCAAGCCAAATGAAAGTTAGGTGAGATGATTATAATACAAGTCACGTCTAACTATTTCATTATCCGTGTCCTGCAGCATGATAGCCCACAGAATACCTTTTGAAAGCTCCAGAGTGATGGCAGCAGGTTGGATATAATGAACAGTGTTACAAATGGGGACACGAGACGACAGGTCTGGTGAAGAAGGAGTCTCCTGGAAACTGTACGGCTGTAATTACTGAGTGCTGGTGCTGTCTCAGTTGGCTTCGAACAAAGGTAACCGCCTTCAGCGAGTTATATTTCCTCAGCCAGCTAAAATGAAACCAGTCAGAGACACAAATATTTATGATACACAATACATAACCAAAGTCATTGTCTGCTTTTATTACCTTATTTTTGCTGTAGCTTTGAAGTCTCCCAGATCAACAGCACAAGAGAATTAAACAGTAAAGCACTGAATTATTTTTAAATTAGACTTCCAAAACTAGAAATGTTGAAGTCATATTTATAGGAAGATAAAATGCTCTTATTTTAGGCACTTTGTCCGCATGTCACAATTGTTTCTCAATAATTCATTTGGTTTGCTGATCACAAATCAATCAAGCAGAAGTCGGTGAGATAAGACCTCTGCGTTCCTTGCACAGGAGCTCACTGAACTGCCCTCAACAAACACTGAGCAGGAGTAGTTTTAGGGATGAAGAGAGTTTCAGGTGCAGAGCACATGGTGCAGAAGGATAGTTGTGGGAGATGGCAAGACTGAGAACAAAGGTCAGGCTTATCCACGTTTTCTTACCCCAACCTGCTAAATCTCAGAATTGGGCTCACTTGGACTTCACAAATGTGATCGATTGAGTAATAAACCCCAAAGAAATTACACATGCTGTAGTTGAGCACAGTCACCATAAACACGCCTTCACTTGTATTACCATCAGAGAAATAAAATACCGCATAGCCAAAGCATTAAACCTCACAGTCCCCAACTACATGCAAGTGGAGAGGTATTAGCCACACAGCAAAAGTCATAGATAGGGAACAACAGACAAACATGTCATAACTAAATAAAGAGATAGCAAAGTGAGAAAGAATATTGCCTCTGTCAAAATTATTCCTTGGTTAGTATCTGCTGCCATTTGTCCTACCCCTTTCTCCTGGAGAAATCATGAATTCTGAAGATGCACATCCTAACACTAGTGATAACCATTAGGTCGTATAAGAAAAAATAAGACAAGCTATTATATCATTATTCCTTATCTTGATACCTTCATGGTCAATTATTTAAGGAAAAAACACACAAAGCAAAAATAGAATAGGTTCAGAGAGGTGCAATAAAAAGTACAAGTTTGGAAAAAAATCTTTATAATGAGCAATTAAAAAGGAGGAGAAAAGTTAACTAGTGAAGAGAAGACAATATGACAAACTGTAATAAATGGAATGAGAGGTCAGCCAGGTGCACCTGTGCAGCTATCTTTTCAAAAAGATTGTATCACTCAGTGCTCCCAATGATATTAGAAGGCAATACATTTAAAGTGATCAGAGTGATATGTAAAATGAGTTTGCAGAAGTTACTGCAATGGCATGTGGGTTGCATCTGTGGCAAATTCAGAATTGAGTTCCATTTACTGATTACCGGTTATGGTTTACCTTTCACTGTGGAGGAGCAGAGTCAGCCACAGCACAGTTCTTGATCAACTCTCACGCAGTTACGGCTGTCACGGCACAAACATATCAGCAGATGGTACACCAAAATTGCCCTGCAGAAGCAGAGCAGCAAAGAACGAGAGAGTTTTTTCACATGCCCACACTGAGAAAGAGAAGCTATTTTGCCACTATCATCACGACACGAAAACTGGAAGGAATGCACCAAACTAAGGGCTCACAAGGTGGTAAAAACAGAGGACTCACACTGTTGGTCACATTTCCACTCACTTGCAGGTCCCCCATTCTCATTTAAGTTTTGTCGACGAGACATCCATTTGACAAAGGGTTTTTCCTATGCTTTATTTCTCTATTATTCCTGAAGAGGTGTAACCAAAGCTATAAGGCAAGCATGCTTTTGTCAGATATAGCAGCAAACATGAGAAGATTCTAGGACTATCTGGGGAGTCAAAGTGATGGAATTGCTGGCTCCTACCTGAAAAGAGCAGCAGCTGCTGCAGAGTCCTTCTTGGAGGCCCCAGATGAGGAGAATTGACTACTGGAGCCCAAGTGCATATGAGATAAGGAAATGCGAGCTGGTCTGAACACCTAAGCATTTCAAATGGAAAGCAGGACCAGAACTGGCCAGATGATGATTAGGTCACATCAGAAGCCAAACATGTAAGTGACGGTCAAGTTCATAGGAAGAGGAATATCATCCAACCACAGAATCAACCGTTGTTCTAACCATTGACTACATAAGACCAAGGTTTGTGGACCACATTTCATTTGTGGCTACTGAATCATGAGCTGCCCTTGTATGCATCCGTGCATGTAAAAAAAGTCTCCTGCGCAACTAGTACATCTTTTTCCACTAATCACCCACACTTACACCGCATCTACCACTTAACCAAAGCACTGCAAGATAAAAAAAAAGCCTTGAAATAAGGCAAAGAAAATAGTGACTGTTAGTAAGACTTAACACAAATATATAGAAGCTAAGAAAAGCAAATCTAACTGTCAGTACCTATTCTCTGCTTCTTCCCCAGAGGCTCACATCTTACCATAACTGTAACTACTGTGCCCTAAAGGCCTGTGCACCGCAACCACAATTCTGCCTTTTTTAACAGATGCCTGCCCTCCATCACACCAATTACCACATTACATCCTCCCACTGCTAGTTTAAACACTTTCTATTCATAGTATTGAGAATGGGCCATTTCACAAGGAGGGTAAAAGTAAGGCAGTCATGTTCAGTCTGGAACACGCAAATTAACTGTAAACAACTACATTCATACTGTTAGTACTTGCTAGCATGGCATTTTCTTTGAGGCATTTGGTACTGCCGATGGCCTGTGAAGCTGAAAAGCAAGCCTGATTGAGAGCTGAAATTCATTTCCTTCCCTCCTGTACGAGCTGCCAGCATCCTGCAGGTTCCAAAAGGGAAAAGCACCTGAAATATCAACCCATATATTTCGTTTCAGCTCCCAACCACTCCATCTTAGCTAGCCAGCACAGAGCATCAGGAACAGATGAGACGTGCTCCGGTGTTTGACAGAAAGAAACACGTGCCCGAGTCACACAGCACTGGAACGGACGCCGGCAGAGCTGCTGCCAAGCCCTTCCTGCAAAGGCCGCCTTGCTGCAAGCTGTGTCCCCCGGCCAGATGCGACTCACCCAAACCTTAGTGTACTGGGAAGACAGGATGGGAGAGGACTGCCTGGGTGATTCAAATCAGTCTCCTATCACTGGGCAACCAAAGCATATATGGCTTTTTCTAAAATACCTGTTAAACTACACCTTAAAACCAGTTAGGTTTTAACTTGAGGAGGAGTCAGAGAGGTAGATGAAGGCAAGGTAATGTATGTCTAACTGTGAGACTGAAGTTATTGCATCTGCAACTAAGATATTTCAATCTATGCTATTAACAGGACATCCGAATTTGCTTTTGGAAAAAAAAAATTCTTTCTGCAGAAGCTGTTCAGTTCAAACAGATAAGATGTAAGGCGTAGTACAGCTTCATTCTGAACACTGAAACACCAGCTGATTTCAATCACCGACTCCTAGATAAAATATTCAAATAAGTAAAATGACAAAGAAGATTGAAAATCTTTTGCATTCTGATAACAGCATGTGTCACGCGTGGTTACTCAGGGCATTATCAACGCACACACCATGATGAAGATTTGAGGTTTTACTATATGTGATATGTAGGTTTGTAATTTTTTCATAAAAGCCATTAAAGACATTTGCTACAGATTTTTGCTGACTATAATATTTTATATGACTCCTTACATGGAGTGTGAAGGGTTTCTGACAAATTGGTTCCTAATTGTACCTCACCAAATACAACAAACCCATCTATCAGTGAAGTGATGTCTGCTACCATGTGATTTTCATTCCACAAACCATTTTATGTCAGACTTACAGAAATTTTGACTGAAAGCAAGAATTTACACTCCTGGTTTGGGGCTTCTGGATTTGTCTGACATGTAAGCAGGCACTGAAAGAACCATAAAAATAAGGAAATCTCAGCCTGCAGCATTTTCCAGTGAAGTTGAAAGCCTTCTCATTTGTGTTAATCACAAAAAAAGAACAGCATTTAGAGGTACTACCTAAACAAGTTCAACAATCCCTGCACTATGCTACTAGCAGTAAATATTCATCGGCTGCCATTTAAGAGCCCCAGATGACCAAAAGAGATTGTTCTTAAAATAATGTCTCCAAACTCACTCAGATGACAGTTTCTCTCTCTCTTTCTGATCAAGAACTTAGGATGCAATTGGGAATACACAGCACAGCAGATTTGTCCTACAAAAACTGATACTGGCAAAGCAATTGCAATCATATTTTGAGCAGAGATTCTGAAAGAGGAAAAACAAAGAGCAAAATATAGACAATAATTGCTAATGTCAGTCCATTCAGACAGTATTATCTTTTATCTGCAGACTGCCTGTAACGTTCACGGTAATGACTCGGTAGGCAAGGCAACAAGCAATATCCTTTCCTACCTGGTTCTCAGTTAAAGACTAGCCCTTCCTACATACTACATCACTTACATTGTTCATACTCCTGTTGATATCGCATGCTATGCTGCAAGCATGCTGAAGAATTCAGCATCTGTTATGTATCTTTTCCCTATGTAGGGTAAACAGTATGTGTTTATCAAGAACCTCGCCTCTGCTGATTTAACCACCCTGTTTCTCTCTCCCTTCCCCATTTGCAATTCTCTTCCATAAAATTTCTGTCTGGGCTAAGTCTCTGCATGCACACATACCATATGGCGCAATGATACAAATGAGATGAGACTAAGTTAATTGGTCATATTAGACCACATGAAACAGATTTTTAAGTTCAATTATGAACATTTTTGCACCTATGCAGAACACAGAGGCATTGCCCGAACAACAGAGGAAAGGTCTCTTGCACATGTAAGTTGTTTGCCCACAAAAAAAAAGTGGATTTTTTTTTTTCTTCGTGAGCTCACCCATCCAGCCCGCCTGTTCCTTTCATAAAATGGAGATGAAAAAGAACTGCAGACTTTGCTTCTGTGTTTGCTCTATGAAAACGTATTTGTACCACTGGAGTGAGCGTAGCTGTGAACACACGCTGCAGTTTCTGGAACTCAAAGGGTAAGTGCAGGTGGTTGCCGAGCAAAGCAACATGAATCTGGAGTCCAGCAAACACATTGCATCAACTTTACTTGCAGAGGTATTAGAACCAGGCTGAGAGATATTGCAAACAAGTCCTTTTCTCTACTTCTCTTATTTTTTTTGAACCACTTGAGTATCTTGGGATGCAGGGGTACACACAAGCCCCATGAGCGGCACTCATGTAGTTTCACTGTCTGTTAAATCTAGCCCCCTGCCCAAATTGAGTGCTTCAGGTAATGAAATCCAAGGAAAGGGAAATCTGTCACTTTAATACAGCTTCCAAATCACAGCAGTACTAACAAGATATTTTAGATGAGAAAATTTTATACCTATTCAAAGAGAAAATATGAAGTACTTTTCTAAATAAAAAAAATCATAAGAACACTAATGATACAGTAATAAGAGAAATACAATGTTCGTCTTGAGCATGGGCATAAATCAGATGCTGGTGTGCTCCCTGCTGCTTATGTGTGGTGTTGCTCATCACTACTCTAATTTGCACTCAAAACAAAAAAAAAAGATAAAAGATTTCTGTGCAAACTCAGAAAGCTCAATAATACCATCATAAACAAAACATTTTCAATTAAGGTCACCAAGCAACCAGGAATTCTGGGAGAACATGACCAAATCCACCTTAGGAGAAACCAAATTTCACGATTTGCTAACTCAAGTATTTCTAAATCTTTTTGTACTAGATGTTGTAAAGCAGTTCCTCCTTGGTATTTTTGCCTTCCGCCAGCCACCCCCTAGTGGAAGAGGAAACACAAGAGACATGCTACAGCCCCATGAAGCAGAAGCCAGCCCACACCAGCGGATCGCCTGCCCGACATCAGCACACGCTACGAGCTGAACCCATCTCCCTAGGCTGGTGACCCTGGCTACGTGGGACACAAGCGCATGCACAAAGCTTCATGGCACCTGGGGGCTTTGTGCGGGGCCAACACACGCCAAGGACTCTGCAATGGCACGTCAGTCGCATCAGCAGAGAAGGTGGCCCGGCGGTGCTGTGAGGCAGGTGATGCTGGCAGGTCTGTCCTTTCCAGCAGCGCCCGACGCAGCCTGTCCGCGGGCACCCCCAGGGGGCACGCCGTCCTTCGCAGCAGCACTCCTGCGTCCTGGGGTCTCCTGGGGACAGCCCTTTGCAGGCAGGTGTCCGCTTCAAAAAGCGGATGAGCTTTTTACCATGACTCCTCCTGCATGAAATGGATTATTACGAGGCAGAAGAGCACCCAGGCATGCCCTAGAGAAATGCGGTCTGCTTTCAGCTAAGTTATTTTCTTGGCCCCAAGTGTTAAGCCTTTCCCATTCAGAAAACCAGAATGAACAGCATAAGACTGGGCAATCCTGCTCTAAATGGAGATATCAAAACAAAAGGAAAGTTAAAAAATAGCTCGCCATTTCAAGTCATTACCAAGAGAAAGATTTAGGGCTAAAGTGCTGCCAAGCTTGGTACCACAAGGCAAGACACTGCTTTCGTACTGGGCACGGGGACAGAGACCACGCGTACACTCCGTGTAAAGACAGCACCGCATCAAAGGCTCACCTGTCTCCACCATCCTTTTTTCCACCTAATGGGAATAACCTGGAGGACCCCAAATACTGCCTAACAGTTTGGATCGAGGGGGACAAAAGAAACATTCACTGTACTCCAGCTGAATTGGAGTTTGCTCTACAAGATAAAAGAATATTTGTTTTTCCTAAATATATGAAGTTTTTCAACAAAATAATTAACTGTAGCATAACAGAAAGAAAGCTTCATTGGATAAGATTTTTTTAAAGCATGTATTGAAATGCCACTATTCCACTGAAAATGAATTTGAAAGTCCATGTAGGAACATGCAAAATAGATGGATTTTAGAACTTTTTTTTTTGTATATTTTCTACCCTCTTAAAAGCATAACCATCAAAGCAAATAAAAGTTTAATAAGAAAAAAAACATTTTAAATGAAAAACCATGATTAACTTATTAGGACCCATTAAGTGTATAATTACAAGGATTCTATTACATTAAGATACCAATTTCTTTAAAGCCAGAAATAATACCTGCTGAAACTTTAATTATTTAAATGAGAAGAGAAAGAGGCATGTTATCTTCTCTGACAAAGATTAAAATCAATTTAATTGCTTCTCTGCTGCATTGACATGATTCTTGCTGTGAGTCAAGCAACCAAAAAGGGAAATTAATACTGCAGCTGTTAATCAAGTGATATTTGTGTGCTCCATCTTATTATAGCAGGAGAAAGAATAACTGCTACTTTGGAGAGTTTGTCCACACTATATTTCATAGGATTTTTTCTTTTTCTTTTTTGCTTCAAAGAGCACCTTTACTTAATTTGAGTTGCAGGCATCTCCAGGTGACATGCAGCCTGAGAAAATTGTATGTTATATTGTTTGATCCCCTTGCAAAAATTGTTCTGCCAAGAGTAAGGTTTGTTTCAAATTAAATTCACCCTTGGGTATCTGACTTGCTACTATGAAATTACGAAGTCACACCAAAAATGGATAAAAATACAGCCAGAGGAGGGGGTTGCCAATGAATCATAATATATTTTCAAGGAAGAAAGCAGGTCAAAAATCAACAATTTCAGTAAAATTAAAACATGCATTGGAAAACATGTAACAGCTGAGCACACAGCACAACCCATGGCTTCTATCCACTGATTTAAAAATATTTATCCTTGCAGTGCCTTTGTTAAACCTCTGCACCAAGTGAATATTCAGCAACATCTACAGTCGACAAATTAATGTATCTGATTGTAAGAAAAATGGTATTGTGAAATATTTATGAGTTCTGAAATACAAACCCGTGTGGTGCCTCATCATCTCTTATCAGCACTTGTTAACTTTACAGATGATGAGAAGCACCAGAATAACTGAGGTTGTCAAAACTAATAGATCTCAGAAGCTCGGCACCGGCACAGTTCAGTTCCATCTACAGTCCATTTCTGAGAAGTTTTAACTCCTTCACTTCTCTTCATTGAACACAAATCAATTCCATTACCTGGGCTGTTATTTACTGTCGATAGCACCGGGTGCCCCAGGCACTGCCATAGATGTTTCAGAATGTGCAGGTGGCATTACGTGGAAAGAAGCTGTGTTAATAAACTGACAGACAAATACCAAGTAGTTTGATTTAAATAAGACCCAAAGTTGTCTGGATCTTATTGGAAACTCTTGGATCCAAGGACAACAAAATTAAGGTAAAATTCTTAGAGGTGGCTTTCTTGGGACAATATGTATTTGCTAACAGGGCTAGAATTGTTTGCAACACTATTTGTGTCCTTCATGCACTAGCAAGTGTTACACAACTAGTTACAGAGTTGAATGAACATTTTTAAACTGCAGAACTCGTTTGAGTTAGGTTTTTTCAAAGAATCCATGAACAAAGAGTCAAAAGCCTTTTTTCCTTCTAAATGACTTAAGCAGTTTTGGTTTCTACCTAGTGCTCTAAACTGGGGAATCCGGTCACTTCCCAGCCCCTTTCTGCAGCTGACCATGGTACTATCCACACCACTGGAGTGACTTCAGTTTCACCAAAAGCGGCTGTGACAGATCCCTGAGGCTGATTTAAATATAAGTATATAGACACATACATATAAAAAAAATAAAAGTTTCAGTGGGTTTTGATATCACAATGCAGCAACCAGCCTGGGTTTGTGTTGTGACACTCGCAGAGCTCAGATGTTATTTAAATAGGAAGGCTGGGAGCCTCATTAGAAGAGATTTTGGTTCCATTTTCAGATCTTGTCCATAAGCACCAGAAAGCAGACCTAGTTTTGAGCCTGTCTTTTGGTTCACCTGGGACAAGAACAAGCCTCTGTCCGTAAGACAGCCGCATTACCAGCCTTCATTACTGCCTCACTTCTACACTACCACCCTTCCCAGCAAGTGCCAGGGCTCCCCCATCCCTGGGGGATGGGACAACCAGGGGGACATTGCCCCTGGCAAGACCCAAGCCTCGAACCCTGAACCTGGAGATTTCACCAAGTAAATCCAATATGCTTCACTCACGTGGGCCCTGGCAGCCCCAGGATTCAGGCCAGGTGGGACCCGCTCCCAAGGGAGATGGGAAATATTTTCGACCCAACAGCAGGGAGGAAAGAAGGTATCATAAGATGAGGCAACTAAGACTGCATACGTACACAGCTTTGCTTCACAGCATGTTTAGAATCACAGAATCATCTAGGCTGGAAAAGACCTTCAAGATCATCACTTCCAAGTTTACTTACTTTCTGTGAAACATAGATCTAGTAAGCATAAAACTGAATTCACAAGACTTCTGGAGGCCTTGCAAGTCACACAACTCCCCGGGGAGCTCAAGTAGGAGCAGGCTGGCAGAGTGACATGCATGGAGTGACACATTGACAGCTGCAGGAGACACTGCAAGCTAGAGGATGAGGCTGGCATGCTCTGGAGCAGCAAAGCAAGGCCACGGAGAAGAGGTCAAGAAATCTGAGCCACTATTCAACCCGGGAACAAAGCCCATGTATCCAGAAGTAGTCTCCAATCAGCATCAAAGATTTCCCTGGCCTGTTTTGTAACTGGGTGAGTGGAGCACCACCTGCATTAGACCAGCCTCAAAGCAGGAGGCCATTGCAGCTGAGGAGGACAGAACACGAGCGAGAGTCACAGTAACCACACAGAGGAAGATAAATCTGTCATGGAGGTGCCACAGGAATAACAGCCAGCTCTTGCCTGTATGCATGCACGCACCTGCAGGCTGGGAATGAAGCACTGACTGAACACAGCATGAGCAGGGTACAGCATGAAAAAAGCCGCACCATCATCGGAATAAAACTTTTCACTCGACTGACATGGCAAACAAATATATCCAATAACAATCCTATCCTCTGGGGTGCGCAGAAGAAAAAACAAAGAGAGTTAGAGAGGGAGATTAATAGAATGAGTCCAATTTTATTTTCTGCAAAGTGTGACACAGCAAGCTTCACTTGCTTTGACACCTGTCAGAGGGTCTTTGTCACCAAGAGACAGTCTGTCCATTTTTTAGCAGAAAGTTGGATTGACTTTAGTAGTTGCTTCTCATAAGAGTCCTAAATGCAATCCTACGTATCTCTAGGAATAAACAGAAGTGATCCATCTTGCTTGACAAGGATAACATTATGTCCTCTTTCTTCTTTGCCTCGCATCTTGTCTATCCTACTTCTAGCTGCCTTCAGTGTCAATGGGACTTCACAGGAGTAAAAGAGTTCTCAGCTCACGCTATGAAAGCCTCATGTTTGGCAGCAACATTCTTCTTAACTGCATGGTTACACCTTGGTCAGTCAGGCTACCGTCACCATGCATAGTGATCAGTATGTGAGGGTTTTGTGGCCAACCATCTTGCTAGACTCAGCAACTGACTAAAAACAAAGAAAAAAACACAAACACCACCAGCCTGAGACAAATGGCCAAAAGCCATAAAATAATTTTACACAGTTCAGTACTATCTTTTGTCCTGAACCATCAAAGTAAAGTGCCCAGAGTTATCGGGTACACGTCATCCAGCACTTCTGGTCAGTCTGGTGCTCACCTTTGGAAGAGCTTCATCTGCCAAAACCTGCATACCAGCCTCCCCAGGGCATGGGAGCTCAGCTCTGGAGAAGCAGAGGAGGGGGGAAGAGAAGAAGATCATTATGGGACAGGGAAAGCGCGTTGGGAAGGGGAGAACAGGATAAAAGCCTCCTGACTCTGGAGTACCCATTTGAATCTGTCATGGGAGAACAGCATCAAGCATATTGCATGCACCTTCAGCAGCTTGCACAAAACAGGCTTGAAACCGCGATCCAGTTCACAGCACCACCTTCCCAAAAAGCTCTCCACATGGACCCTGGAGAGCAATGCATTTGGAGTACCCAAGCTTCCCTTCACCAGCTGAAACACCATCTCACAGCTGAGAGATGCAACCAAAGTAGAACCGAACAATGCTCTGACCCAGCCAACATCACCTGTAAGTCATAGACTTCCTTGCAAAATGCTAAGCCTAAATGCTTCATGCTGCTTAGGTCCAACGCAGACCCAAATGTATTTAAAGGATCCTGCGAAGGAGAGAAGAAAGTAGTTTCAAAGGATGACAAAGATACTGGAGGAAGTATTCTTTCATAGGAACCTACCGAGTGAAAGCAGCTTTTGTTATTGATTTCAAATAAAAAAGAACAAAGTAGATGCAGGCCTTTCTATCGGACATAAAAATGTTTTCAACGTGTATTTTGATACATTACTGCAGGAACTCTTCCAACAGCCATCTTTCTTTCCCGAGTACTTCACTTGCTTTTCCAAATGGCAGATATAGTTGATAACAGCAAGTCATGTACTGGACTTATAAACCCTTCTGCTCCTCTCAACAGCACTAATTCCCATTGGATTTTTGTACTTTCATCCCTCTTTTTGTAGAGGTGGAGAGAAATGTTGTCTAACTGCTCAGCACGGTGCCCAGCTGAATCTTTAACACGTACAATACTCTATAGTCAAGATCATGATCATGCTAGAAGTTGTGATGTTTGTGGTAGGGGCCGGTGGAGGTAATGTAAAGAGAAATAAAAGCTGATTTAATATTTTTTTTTGTGAGCATAAAATTATGGAAGGAAAATGAGTCAGAAACCAAGGCCAACAATATCTGTTTTTCTTGAGCCAGGCAGATTTGGTGAAGATTTCTTCATGTTCTTGCCCATCATGTAGTGGTTCTGACACGGAAAGCACTATTAAAGAACACATCAGTCCTCTTGCATAGAGAGAGGATCTGCTCTGTGATGGCAAGCATGTGCAAGAACTACTGCTTGCCATTCTGGCACGCTGAGGATGGAGTTGGGTTTCTCTAATTCTCCACTGAATACCAAGGCCCCATGTCGGACAGTCACTTTCTTTCTGGACACTACCAGCCAGAATAAAAACAGAGATGAGGCACGTTTTATAACCAACATTTCAGTCTCAACAGTCTTTTCTCAGCCCACTTTTCATGGAATTAAAAATAGTGTGTTCAAAACAGGTTCCTGGTCCCATACAGCCTTCCAGGAAGTAGAAGGACATTAGAAGCTTATCAGCTTTCCAATATCTGAAGTTTTCTTCAGTCGTGCATTCTCCCTTCTCTCCTCATGACTTCTTTCAACACTGATAATTTGCAGCTAGGCTGACAGAAAAAGGAAGGAGGGAGGAAGGGAAGGGTGTCCCCACATTTTTCAGCATTGGTAGTTTCTATATTCTGACAGCACGGGAACATAACTAGCAGCTTAGTATGCATCACCCGATAAACAGTCATCATCAGGGATGCGGGAAATAACACAAAAAGGAAAAAATATGAAGATTAGCGGTACAACTTAGAGATTTGAGAGCTGGGAAATCCCATACTTCAGATGCCTAACAGGATTCTACACTAACAGTTCTACAAGAATGCTTGCAATGATTAATTCATGCTTATTGCTATATCACTGAAATCTGCAACAAGTTAACCTCTCTGCCTCAATTTTAACTTCTCCATATTAGAGATCATGGTTACCTACAAACGATGGGCTAGGAACTAGTTAATATTTTTAACTGGACCTAAGGCTTGAAAATGCACAGATTGACACTAGTTATCAGAAAAAAAAAAAGAAAAAAGAAAACCAACTTTTTTTAAGATGCCCGTGGATATGTAATTCAATACTGTATGAAAAGAATGCTCCCCGGTTTGTATATGATACATTCTGCACAAGGAAAAAAAAAAAAGAAAAACCTTTAAAGATAGATAGCAATTGTGAAAAATGTATACAGCAAGCTCAGAGAATAACAAATGCTGTGGATTTATGAAAAGAACAACTATAACCATTATTATTCTATGTCCTGACAACCCTTAGATACAGCAATGCAAACAGGTTCCACCTGGGAGGTTAAGTGTGGATTTACAGCGCATTTACTGCTTTGTAATGTCTACCCACATGTATGCTTTTGTTGTGCAGTAAATACAAGACAGCATATATCACATTCATTGTCCAGTTTATGTAAATTCAACTATATTTGAATCTCAGAATATTATCATTAAAAACACATGCATCTGAGGTGATAACAATAGCGGGTCCTGTATGACACCAGCAAACAAACCTGAAATTAAATTCAATACAACATAATGTAAGCCAATGCAAGATTATGTGAAAATGGCCTTACCACAGGTCCATGCATTGAACAGGCATTTAAATCTTATTATGCGTGGTACATTGCACTATTTGGGCACATTTCTAGATAGCTATAAAGAAACATTATGCCTAGTAATGCTAATTCCCCATGCACAGCAGATGGTTTCACCATAGTGAAAAGGTGCATTTCAAAGTCAGACCCTATGTAGGAAAGGTAATGATTGAAACTGTAGCATCCAGTTTCAAAGTAATACAGCTCAAAGGTACAAAAAAAAAAAACAGGCACAGTACAGGCAGAGAATATAGGCACTGTTTTACTGGAATTTTTGCAACAAGTAGGGGAGCCAGAAGTGAGATGTTGAGGCTTTCTTTACCTTTGCCATTTAGGAGCATGCAGATGCACAGAATATGGCTAAGATGTAGGAACCCAAACAACTGGAAGGTATTTTATAAGCCCGGGGTATCAGAAAGGGGAACTGCCAGTCCTAAAGGAAAGCTCAGCAAAAGCACAATAAGAAGCAATGCCACCCCGTAATTCAGTGAAGGAAACAAGTACCTTTCTAAGTACCTGACCACATTGAGTTCGGCTCCTCCTGAAGACACTTGGTCTTGGAGGAGACGGGGCGAGTTTGTTTCTAAGAGATTTCTCCATCAAAAAAGAACCTGCCAGCTTTTCATATTAGAGAATAAAGATGCTAAATATGTGTACTTGAGGAAACTTAGCCCATCCCTGTCACTGTCCAGCTCCCTGCAAGCACGATGTTTTAGTGCCTTTTATGCCATAACCCTTTAGGTAGAGAAATGGGCTTGGCAAACTTCTCACTAGCTCCTGTGAATTTATGCTCTTTGAGACCAGCATGAGTGAGGACAAGCAGGCCCAGCATTTTATGTTTGATATCCAAAGTTCAAAAGGAATTAAATGAACGTGAGGTTTTTTGTGGTGGGAGGCATTTCCCCAGAGTATCTTCAAAGAGATTGGCAAAAGACATCATTCCTTATTCCAGTCCTGACTCCTGGCCCAGAGGAAGCCCGTTCACACAGAGAATGACCCTTGTACCTTGCTGAAGGGAGCAGGTCCATGTAGGGGCTGCTAGAGCACTTCCAAGCTCAAGGAGGAGCTGGGACCTCTCCGTGCAGCCAGGGATAGGCTGCAAGTGCTCAGCGCTGCCTGCAGCACTCGGTGCTGGTTGTATTGCAGAACCAGCAAGAGTTCAGTGGGGTTTTTACTACTTGCAGAAGTTTAATAAAATTTTGCTGTGATTACACCCACTTCAGATCTGTTTAAGACTTTTAAGGTTTCCACATTCCCTGCTGGGATATAACTGAGCCAGACAAGATTCACCAAGATCTACTCCCTGCTCTGCCAAACAGGGCATGTCTTGTACCAGCTACTTCAGCTTCCCACAGACCAGGTAGCAGTCTTTTTCATCCTCAGACCAAAAACCATACTGAGGATATGCCCAAAGCTTTTCCAGAAGCGTTTCACAGAAAATGCCACACTCTGAGAAAGTTTTGCTTTCAACAAATTGCCACTTTCTGACATTTGCTTTGTTGAAAAATTCCCAACTAGTTCTGTGAATATAACATTAAATCTGCTGTACAAAAATAAACATTTACAGTAACTAGATAATATAAATTTGGAAGTGTTAATTACAGCTAAACACATAAAACATATGTCTGTTACTAATATTAAAAACAGTTTATATATAGCAGCTTGTTTTCCATCGCTAGAGCTATGCAACGGCTTGTGCAAAATGAGATGCAAGAGGGCAATATCTTGAGACAGTACATTAGTATCTACTTTGGTCTCTTTACTGGTGTCCTATGGATGTCACGTGCTGAAGACAAAACACCACTGCTTTTCATGGGCCTTTGACATGTAAAATGCAAGTATCATCTCTGCCCCCTTTCTTTCTGAAGGGCCATGAGTCCAGGATCAAAAGCACTTCCTCAGAGCTGTCATTGCTCCACAGTGAATGAGCCCAAAAAGTCTTCGGTAGCGGCTTATGGCAGGGATTGATTATACATGCAGAATCTATCACCTTGGAAATGTTGTTGGGTGTCTGCAGAGACTGCTGCTGGTGGTTCATCAGAAGTTATGGAAACTCTCCTCCAGAGTTAAGAGCTGAAAAGTAGTATATCGTGTAAACAGAGCAATTAGCATCAGCTTTAAAATAAATGAAGTGACTTGTCATTCACAGAAACGGGCCTCACAACCTTTTCCTTTTAAGTGTCATTCATTGCTGGGCAGCAGCCAAACTCCTCATGCGGATGGGGAAAAGGTGGTGAACTGTCCGAGCTCTAACCCGCAGTCTGCACCCAAAAGCGAACTGGCCCACGGCACCATTGGCTTTACCACAGGCAGGGAGCAGGTCTGCCACTGGAGCCAGCCACCGCAACCCAGTGCAAGCACATACTTGGCTACTTCACTGCAGGCTTCCCCCAGCCAGGCTGAACGCAGGCATTTTTACACTGGTGACCACATGCACTCAGTCCACTCACAAAAGCACAGCTGCCAGGAGGAATAAAGCCAGGACTTCCCATTACAGCAGCGCGCACACGCACACACACATAGTCACTTCTGAAGTCTGATCCGGTTTCCAGCAAAACAGAAACCACTACATCAAAAAACCTTGGATGAATAACAGCAGAATAAATACTCTGAAACAGCAGACTTTCTAGTCACTTTTGCACCAACCCAAGTATCTCATTGGTATCCTCCAAGGTAGAACTTGCTCTTTCCCCATCAAATGCTTAGTTAAAATTTAGAAGCAATCAATAAACATTCCAGAGCAGATACCATTTTCTGTATATGTGAAGTTTCCTCGATCATGTGTGTACTACACTGGGGTTTTCTCCTCCTCCTGCCCAGAGGCCAAGCCCTCATTACACTAAACAGAATTACAAAAAGCTGAAAGTGTTCAGAACATGGGGTGGGCTGCTTCTGTCATATTAATGGCTTTCACACATTTAACATCTATGAAGCTTGTTGCGTATATACATATATATATATTTTACATACACACACAAGTCAGAACAGATATACACATAGTGCAGTCAAATGCAATAAAATGAATTTGATGTTCCTAACTAGTAGCTACTGAAATTGTTTGGTAATACAACAGAAAAGTTTGAAAGTAGCCATAGAAAAATATTTGTTTCTGTACAAAAAATTAAAACTTAATATTGCACAAGAAAACCTCATTGAAGTTTTATCACATTTTGCCCTTGCTGAATAGCCTTGGCTTCAGCAGCTGCTACATGAAGTGCAACTGTCACCACAGTGAATAAATAAGTAAGTAGTGCTATAATGCAGCTGTCCCCAATAACAGCATTAGTATAAAGCCTTTAGTGGTAACCACTGGCCAAACCAGAAATGCATTCTGACTTTATAAATGTGTTTTCATGTCAAACATCTCAGTACGTAGTCTATAAAGTGTGTGTATCAGAGCTTATCATTGATTTTTCTTCTTCAGAGAGCATGGGAAAAAGAAGGCATCTTGCCTACTGCTGATTCTGGTTTCCAGCCTGTAAGACACTTCTAATACAAAACATGAACTGTTCAGGTCCTCTGTACCCCAGCACATTTCTCCAGTACTACAGAAAGAGTTCCTCTCATCTCGCCCCAGAACTAGCACTACCACAAGCCCTCTTCTCCCTTTCACATGGTGCAACACAAACGAGGGTGCCAGAGCGATGCCACTGGGTAAAGAAACAAGGCAAGACCAGCTCCCTCACCTATGCCAGTCTGCAGATTCACCTACACAAATAGACAGCATTGAAACAAACATATTTGGGCAGTATGAATGAAAATGGTTGCAAACAAACCATTTTTATTATGGTTTCAAGTTGAATAGCTTGTACTTATTCTGGTTTAAGTATTTCTTTTTTAATTCTCCTGTGGAGTCTAATTTAAATACAATCACAATTCTTCAAGCCAAGTTATTTCCTTGGTAGACAAGCTCTTTTCATAGAAATGAAAGACCAGTCTTTTATAAGGTCACCCTCAGTGAGCTTGCCCAGACAGAGAAGAAAACATAAAAAAGGATCTGCTCTGCATTCTAGAGAAAAATAATATATATATTTAAAAAAAAAAAAAATCAGACAAGCAAGAGCCAGGTGGGAAGTCTTGCTATCTACCCATTCAGCACTTCTGAAAACAAATCAATTTAGTCATCTGCAAGCTTGGCCATAAGCTCCCTGCAGGAATTTTAGCTCATGCATACACAAGCCCCAAAGAGTTTTGTTCACAAAGTTTAATCATATGGCAGAAAATATCATCAGTTTTATTGTATATGCTAGCTTAAGTTATGAGATAACATCACATTTCTGAAAAGGTAAAAGAACTGTGTAGCAAGTTGGATTTACTGGCAAGGTGACAGAAGTCATTTTAAAATGTTCAATTCAGCAGTTATTCTTGCTGTTATTCAAGATATTCTCATAAAGAGTGAAAAAAACCTAAGGCAGTTATGAAGGAAGGTATGTAAGTGTACAGAAGTTTAAGTGTTAAAGATAGGAATAGGACTATAGCATCAAATATGAAATTCAGATGAACCCATCAGGACTTTCTCCTTTCCCCGCTGCAAGGACACAGACAATAAATTCTGATTTATTTTTTTTTTTAAATTATTGTTATTGTTTACCTTGACTTGCAGGTCAACACATTCAAGTTTTGGAAAACCAGTGGGGTTAATACACCGCAGAGCGAAGTGCCAGAATGGCAGAAAGCCTCGCTCCTGTTTTGAATGGCTCTTGAAGCAGCTGGCTGTCACGTTAAACATCGCAAATTACCTCATTTGTGGCAATATCACACTCCTTTATTCTCATTAATTTAAAATCATCACTAGAATAAGGAAGTACCGGTGTTTTCTGAAAGGAGCTCTGTTTCTCTTCCCCTGCCTCACTCATTCCCTTTCGCATTGCTGGGTTTTGTTTCTCCCTCTCACAAATCATAGTTTTATGCAGGAACGTGGTGAACAATTCTCGTGCATTTTTTAAAGTACTTGATTTGCTTGTAAGCTCATACTGCTTCTGTTTCAATATTTCCTCTGTCTTACTTTGTAGTCTACAAAAAGAATGAGAAAACTAAAAGGCAACAGCTACCTCAAATGCTGCAGAACGTATGCAAAAAGTTCATTTGTCTCAGACACAGCACCTTTTTCCTCTGCAATGGTATTTCAGCTTCACCTATCCCTGTCAAACCTTTTAAAATCATTTTTTAATCATTTCAAGTCCAGAGTAAACCACTGAGGATGTCCATATGTAATCATTTGATCTTGGCTCAAGCTAAGTAAGCCAGCAAATTCACACTTCACAGCTGCTCAGTAACAAAGTGGTCAAAACCATCTGAGACACGAGGAGCCAGCTCTCAGAGGACGGGCCCTTGCAGCGGTGCTTTGGCAGCAATTTGAGATCCCTCCCCACAAGTGTCGGGAGGGACCTGTCCTGAAATTTTGTTTATGTGATTATGGGGGCTTTGTGATTACATCCAGATAAAAAAAACAAATTCTTGAAGTATTATTCAGAGCTTTAAGGAGAAAATTCATAATCCTAAAAGCCCACTGCCATTCAGAAGCCTCACACCTCTTCGACACGCTGCACGCAGGCCAGCCTCTCAACATGTGCTGTTGTTAACCCTGGGAGGTTTTTGAGATAAAACAAGGCCTCCAACTCTAAATTATCAGCTGGATTTTTAAACATCCTTTTTACAGTTTGAGGATGCTGCTTTTCCTTAATGAAATAACTCTGCAAACCCTTCTGCTTAAAAGAAACTTGTCCAGGGAGGGAGTAAACATACTGCATGCAGGAATTTTAAAATTTAGGTGCATTCTAGAAATGGCTGAATTATAGTCAAGCTTTTTTCAAGAGGGAGAGGGAAAAAAAAAGCCCAGTTCAAGTCAGACACCAGCTTGAAAACTTCAGACTCAACAGTTAAAAAAAAAAAAAACAGACCAAGTCATAAGAAATAAGAGTCATGACCTAAATTACAAGGCTGCCCTTACACCTGCACAGTACAGATTACACGTGACAGTTTTACTACACTTTTGCAATAGTATCAGTAGTAAACAGTGTGACAGACAGATCTTGGACTGTGATGCTGACTCATAACTGCACAAAACATCTCTCCTCCCCTCTGCTTAGAGATTATGACATCGTATGCGGAAGCAGAGAGGAAAGCCAGCATCTCCCAGCACACCTTCACAGCCACCGCTCAGGACAGCCCGGCCCAACGAGGAGTGCTGCACTTACACCACGCTTCCCTTTCCTCCTCTCAGCCATTTTTCCCTCCTCAGCCTCTTCACCATTGTTTGAAAAGCAACAATAACCCAACTAATGTTTAATTTGAATTTTAAATCCATGATGTTTTCAATTTGTCCTCTCCAAAATGAATCTTGAATCAGAAACAGAAAAGCACAAGCAAATTACTGCCCTGTGTGTAAGCACCCAAACAGCGCACAGGGCACTCAGCTGGCCCCACTGTTAGGAGGCTGAAGGAGGGATTCAGAGCTCCAAACACCAGAGGGAAGCCAACCTCCTCAAACCCATTTTTAAGCAAGCAGCCTGGTTTTTCAGAACAGCTGAGCTTGCAGCTCGCATGACTGAAGAGGCAGCATTATACACTGAGGCCACATGCTTAGCCGCCCAGTTTCATGCTACTATTTTTGAAAGTTGTACTATAGATTTGCTTATTTTGACTCTTTATGTGGCTTTTACCGCTGTCCTCATTACCAGGTTTCAAGAACTTCCAGATGTACATATTAACAACCCTGGCAGCTTTTCTAGAGGGGGAGAAAAAAAAAAAAAAAAGTCTCATCTTTGAGTTGTGCTTGGCAACATCCAACTTTCATGAGCGTACATCTACACTGTCTGTCACAAAGACAGAGAGCCACCTTGGGTCCAAACTCACCATTCCCCTGGAGAGTATTATAGATATGAAAAAAGAAAATCAAAAGGCTTTGCAATTCCTCTGTGGCACACTAAGCCTGTAAAACTAAACCCATTTTATTTCATCATATTCAAATCCCTATAGTTCCAGTGAAATTTAATTATACCTTCACTTTGCATAATTAAACAGCCATTGCATAGCTTTATAAAGCATATAAAATGACTGATGAGTGTAGCAGAAAAACTTTCGGAATTACTCAGTGGTTTAGGAGGCTGCGGGTACATCTAGACAACAGCTAACTCGTATAAAAGGAGCACCATTTTGTTTGCCCAGCAGGATGAAGTAGCTCTCCACATATGCCATTTTTTTTGCATCTCAACTATTTCAGTTGAGAGTGGGTATTTTATCTACCCAATTTACAGCTAGCTTAAGTAATTGCATCATGCAGAACAGATATATCTGAAGTCCTGCCAATTATCAGATACACTTCACTATCTCAGCCACAAAGGAGCTCTTGCAAGGGTTGGTGTTTGTTGAAGTGGTAGCTATGGTACCATCAGCTGAATCCTTAGCACCAATTCATTCCAGTATGCTGAGTGAGAAACAATATTTTCCCCACACACACTAAACAGTCATATTATGTGAGGCTTTCTAACTCATTTTGTATGCCCTTGAAGACAGCATAGGTCAAATTCACCGTGTTTTGGTAGGTTTCTTCGTCCCTAGTTTTCTATGCCACATCCGTCACTGTGATATCCAACTCTGCCTTCTTTAATTCATTCCTCTTTGAGAAGAGGTGCTAATGAGCTGTGATATCTCTGACAGAAGAGCATGAAAGCTTTTTCTGACTTTTTCTTTATTAGAAATCTGATACTTTGTAAGCAGCCAGAATATGATTCCAACATACCATTTCAAGGAGCATCTCTCTTTGTGTTTTCTTGCTCATTCCCTTGTCTTTTCAAAGAGATTTCCTTTGCTGATAGAACTATTTCTGAAGCTAAAGTATACATCCTCCAAAATCCTTTCTTGAAGCAGCAGCATAGGTGATAGGCTTTTCAGTCACTGTGTTGAACATGGAATGTAATTAACAATAGCCTGCTTTGAGAATGTATTTTGTTTCATACACCAGGTGAAAAGCAACTTTTTTTTTTTTTGTAAATCTTTCTTCTCAGAAATTCTGCAGGAACTTCAGTGTGCCCATAGAATGCTACCGTTTAATATGTAAAATTACTTAGATGAAATGACTGAGAGTAACACAAGTCAATTTAATTATAGCCAACATTTGTTTTTTTTTTTTAATTCAGTCTTATTTTATCAAATCAGTAGGTCATAACCCAAGAAAGCATTTCTGTTGACAATACATAACCTGTGAATGTACTAACTTGCAAGAAAACTGGAAAAACATTAGCTATGACTTCTGAAAAATATATCATGCTGTAATTCAAGTAGTGAAGCAGGTGTTTTAGCTTATTTTACGTGCTTGTATTCAACTACACTTCCAATACAGAATAGTAAAGACTAAATGGAAAAAAACACAGACGAAGTAATATTATATATGTGCAAAAAATGTGGAAGTATAAAGAATGTAGATTTATAGCATATATTTGAAACCGCTTAGACGATCAGGCAAAAATCACATAAGAGCAGCACTCTCTGTTTTAGTCTCCAGTCATAAGATGGACAGCCTTTTCATATCTTTTAGAAAGGTTGGGAGTATTCCTTTTTCTTGACAGACTATTACCACACTCCCTAGATGAAGTGTTTTTTCCTCAACTTCCATTACCCAGTTTCCAGAAGCACTCCTTAGCCTGGCTCAGCTGCTCACAACCGCATAGAGCACGCAGGCACGATCACAACAGTCCTGTGATGTAGCATTTGCACCCACACATGCGTAGCCAACAGACGTGCATAGGAAAACTAAAGTTTATAGTGTACACGAGGAGAATGACTATACAGGAGAGATCTTGATTGAGGAAAAGCAACCTTGAAAGTCCATCAGATTGCATAAACTAAAAATAAAATAGTTATGGTTCATGAGAGTCTCACGGAAAAGCAGAAAAAAAAGTGGTTTTGGACAGGAAAGAATGGAAAGCTGAAGCAACATATCATCCAAAATTGCAAGTCAGATCATCAGGTTTGAACCACAGCACAGTAACAGAGATTGCTTCTGCTCTGACCCTGGGCCAGGTCACGTTTTGGTAAGAAGATACCAGAAGCCAACACAGAACAAAGTGGAAATCTCTGGACAACCATTGTCCAACAGGCAGCTGAAATACACAAACATAGAACTGAATTAAGAAAAATGAGTGACCTACTTTTTCTTAGAAAATCCAACCTGAAGAGCTGCAGCACTACAAACACCCTGAGCCTTTGCAGACCTACTCAGCTGAGCCATCCCTAAATTACTCACCTGACACCTGGTGCCAACAGGACCTTGGGCTGTGACTGGTGCCCCTGAGCACACAGCTGCAGCAGTTTAGCAGGATTGCTGCCTCCACCTGCTTCTTACCACCCCTGGGGGGAGGCTGCTGTCTCTGCAACACGATCAGAGCAGAGTTCACATGCCAGCACCTTAGCTGCCCCACATCAGACTCTGTGTTTTAGTGCTAGTCTGCCTTTGACTTCCATTTCAGCTACGTCTGATCTCACTGGACCAGCTGAGGCACAAGCATATTGTTGTTCTGTGCATAAAACAACCAACCAGAGACAGCAATGGCTTAAACTGCTGCTGGAAAACTTGCCACCACCACCATGTGAGAAGTGTCACATGCAGGGAAATAGAGCAAGTGCCTAAGCAGCTCAGGCACCGGGCTTTCTTCTCACCTTTGTGCTGTACGTTATGTCCTCTGCTAGTGTGATATGCCATCGCTCATGGGGAGGTGGTTGCCAGCCATGCCCAGAGAATGATTTCCTACTGGCTTTGTCTACCTCACCTGTACTTTATGCAGTATTGTAATCTACAAAGGCATTTGTCATGTGGGTTCCTTTTACTCAAGCACAATGCCAGTTTGTGCAGGTGGAAAAAGAAAATAAGGGAGGAAATTCAGTTGCCTGCTCTAGCACTTTCAGACTAACTCTTGGAAACAAAGGCGTAGCATTCACTGCAAGTGTCATCACTATAAAACCAGCAATGAACACAAACGATTTAAAAAACAATCCTCACTTACAAATGCACATTGATTTTCAATAAAGCCATTTGCACATTTTTTTCCTTGGACTCCAAGTTGACCGTCACCGCTGATTTACAGACAAGATATCTCTACATAATACTATTACTATTATTATTTTGTAAGCATTAAGAATTTTTTAAGCTTTTTTTCTGCTTCCAGCAGTGAGGAAAATAATATGAAAGCAAAAAAGAAGAGAAGAATGCTATTTGATTTTCTTTTCTTTCCAAGCAGAATTGCTCGGAAAGCTGAAAGAACACATAACCTTACTGGATAAAGAGGCATTTGTTTTGACACAGCAACACATCATATTGGCTTTTCACCAGAAATGCTGCTAACAGACCCAGCACAGGAAATTAAGAATGGACAGCTCTAGGAAAGCTTTTTATGATTCACATGCTAGGTGAGTGGAAATTTTTCTTCCTCTCTTTCCGCTACAAAACATCCACATACTAGAAGGCTGCCATGCAAGAGCAAGAGGTCATGTGAAGAAATTAAACTAATACAACCAGCTGGTATAGGTCAACCTGGTGACAGCAGACCTTCCAATTCAGTGCTGCCTTAATTTGGCTAACAGGCAGGATAGCCACTGATAGAGCAGTCAGAGTAAAAACATACTAATAAAAACAGGGCAGGGAAGTGAAGAACACCTGTTTGGTGATGCTGGACACTTCACACACACACACACACACACTTGGAAATACAAAAGGAGAAAACCTTACAACAAATCCCATGGCTATTTTTCATTCACACGTAGTACCTATGGGATCTGATTTCACTTTCCAAATAGATGTAACTACAGCTGCTTCACTCATGAACTGTCTCCTAACACTGCTGATGAATAGCCCTACATTTATCACATGGGGACACTGATCAGAATCTGCCTTCTGCTCCAAATTTCAGGAGAAGTGCCTGAAACCATGAAAATGCCACAGACAGCCATGGATTCATCTGGGAATAATGACACCATTGTTATGACTCCTAAAGAGTTTTCAGATCCTGTCAAAACATAAAGTGAGCATGTGTGCAGAATGGTTAACAGTGACCAAAGGGGTTTACATGGGAGCCAGGTCCTCTTGCAAGCCCCTGACTTTTCCCCACGTGGGCCCCTGGCTCTTTGCTGCAGGCTGCAGGGAGGGCTGCAAGCCTGCCTGGCACCCTTTAGGGCCAGGAACTGGGTACATTCATAAATTGTGCATTTCACCCATTAGTATCAGTGTTTAATATTAAATATTTAGCGTCAATATTTAACAGGGATAAATGAGATGACCTAGATAATTATAGACTTCTCAGCCTGACATCAACCCAGGGAAAAATAATGAAGCAGCTGATACAGGATGCAGCTAAAAGAAGTGATGAAAGGTGGTATAATTTCAGACAACACAGTTTTATGCAAAAAAATAGATCTTTTCAAGCAGTTGTTACCTTTCTTAAGAAAAAATACAAGTTTCACTGAGAAGGGTGATAGACTTAGACTTCCGTAGGGTACTTGACTTGGTAGTTCTGGTAAAAGAGCTTGAATGATACAATGTCAACCCCGGAAGTTTTAAATTTAAAAAAAAAAAATCCAGACAATATGTGGAGGTCATAAAGCTCCAGCCAGCTAATTTAAGGGGAGGGAAGGAAGAGAAATCCTGCAGGAGATACAGAGGGGATAAAGCGGAGTGTCCCTGGTTCTAGAAAGTGCCCCACTGATGATCCTGCATTTTGCATTGTTCCCGACGCCCTGGAAAGTCCTGTGGCTGTTCCCACCTGTTGTCTCATCATTTTCAACAAGTGAGCTCTAAATATCCCTTTTCAGGACAGCAATGCAGCACATGCTAATTAAAGTATACTTCTGCCCTTAAATCGTAGCTAAATATATGCTGCCTCCCGCTGATTTTTGTGTTTGAGAATGATGGATTCACACACGTGCTTAAATCAGAGTCAGAATCCTTCACTTCTTGGCTGAGCAATGAGTGTCAAGTAAGGGAAGGGGAGCATATTTTTGTTGTATGAACATATGCCCAAAGGGAGTAGGACTGAGCCCAAAAATCATCAAATACGGTCCTGGATGTTGCCTGAGGGTAACTTTCAAGTGATGTCAGCTTGGCCCAGACTCGAAGCAGTAGCTCTGAGCAGACAGGCACACATAACCTGCCGCCCCAAGAGCCATCGCTATGTCCTTCCATCACAGAGGGAAGCAGGTTAATTCTGGTTCAGACAGCCTGGCAAAATCCTATCCCTGCTCATACGAAGTGAGCAATTCTTCAAGGCTTGTTTTGAAAGGTTTTTCTTTAATGGTTAAATAACTATTTGTTTTTACATTGTTATCAAACATCCTAGTGAATGGCCAGTGATAACAGAAAAAATTGGATGTGTTCAGAAGGAAAGTATACCTGGAGAGCAGGTTATAAACATTCCTTAGAAAAAGCATCCTCCAGAAATCCAGTTTTTATACCTTCGAAACGCATATCTCAGGCACGCTGGCATTTCCTGAATAACCATTTAAACTGTTTTAATTAAGGAAATACAGGTAAGCCATCACATCCAGGTAAGCTTCTGTCACTTCTGCTGAACGATGATGGTAAAAGCAGTATTCCCAGAAACTTGGGGGTGGGGGCATTTTTACAAATTATTTACTTTCTACTCTGTCCGTCACAATTCTTGTGCAAGACCAAGTTTGTGGTCTCCTCTGTACTGAAATTCACTGAGCTAGAAAATGTAAGACTAGAAATATCCAGTCATCAATCCATGCTAGAGCATCAGTTTAGAAGACACCTGATAAAAATTTTATTGGTTTTAAAAGCTGAAGTCTGATATCACCATGTCCTCTCTCCCCTCCTTTTCAAGGCACACCAGTAAGTCTCATTGGTTTCAGAAGGAACTGTTTCTATCATAACAGCTGAAATTCTGGCAAAAATATCTAATTATGGAGGAGGAAACAACAGACTGCTCTAGGTTTTAGTATTTGTGCGCAGAGAGCAGTACTTCGTGTTTTAAGAAAAACAACAGTGGAAGAATAATATCCTGCATTTTGCGTATGGCAATTTTAAATGAAGGAGCTGAAAATGTTTATAAACATAAATGATAAAATCCACAAGAACGTGAGCAGAAATGTCAGGTGTAGGCAAAAGTGCCATTGCAAAAACATCTCTTGCAGGCATGGATTGTGTGTTCTGGAGACCCACCACCACGAAAACTGCTTCATTCAGTGAGAAACCAGCCTGGAGACCCTCACACTGAAATCCAGCCTCACAACAACCAAAACCAACTCAATTGGTAGTAACAAGTTCAAAGACTACAGAGGATCACCTGGCAAAGACCAAGTTTAGAGTCTGGGCATTAAATAAAAGCAAAGTAGGTTTTTTAGTGTAATGAAAATAGTTTCCAGAAGGATTTAAACGTGCCTTCATGGAGTCTTCTTCCCAGCATCAGCAGAGTGCTGGAACACGAGGATTACACCAGTCTAGTTTCACCAAGTAAATTTCACCTGTAACAGAGGCAATCTAGGCTAATTCCAGGACCACAGAGGAGATGTAGAAGTTATATGCATGTGAGGGTCCTGACTAGAAGGTTAATTCTGAATTAGATGTAGCCTGCAAAGAGGGACTAGGAGAAAAGAAGACATACGCCTTCTTACATTTCTTTATGAAATGCATTCTTCTGTTTACACACATGTACCTTCTTAATTCTGATTTTTATGGTTAAATTAATTACATTTCTTTAGTAGCTGGCTTTTTACCCTTAGCCTGCAAAAGAACCAAAAACTTTGAAAGAATAAATTGCCAGATCGTTCTGGAGATTATACCTTTGTCCTAAAAGAGTGAGAGAAATTGTATCTCTTTTAAGCTGAGCTTAACTATACACGGAGAAAATGAAATTATAAGTCTCATCAGCTTCTGAGGGAGATGCAGCTGAGGGGTGATTCTGTGACCCAAGGCACAGTGACAGGCAGCACTGACGTCCACTTGCCATGTCTGTACTGCCTCAAGGCACTCTTTGTGCACGCAAAATCCCATCCCCTCTGGCTGCGAAGCTGGGGCCTGGCTGTGCCTGCCACGGCAAGAAGACTGGAGATGGAGAGAGAGGGGACCGTCTTGAATACCAGGCTCACTGCTCTTGCACCACAACGAGGGATGAGAGGGCTTGGGGACAAGCACCAGGATGTCCCTGCCCACAGCTGCCACCCCCAGCCACCCCCTGGCACAGGCAAAGGGGGAGCAAGGCCACAGCTGTTTTGCCACAGAAGGAAAACAGCTGCCCAAGGCTGCTTTTTCAGTCTACACCGAGGCTGGCATCAGACCACACGCAGACACCAAGCTACAACAGCAGCTGGGTCCTGCAGAGCTGCTGGCTGCCCAGGGCTCTGCATGGCTGTGACCCGACCCAGCCCCTGGCCGATGCAGGGGGCAGAGAGTGAGCCCCTGCCCTTGGGTCTGCCTCAGCACGCAGCACCCAGCCCAGCGTGTGAGCTTTCCCCCTCCATACCCCTTGCCATCTGAGCGGATTCAAATATTCATACAGCTAGCCCAGACAGAGCTCCACCGGCCTGCAGCAGTACTGCTGTGTGTGCTGAGATCACCTGCTCTCAGGTTCACTTTGACAAGCACACATGAACTGCAATTGCACCTTGAGCTCCAGCGTAGCATAAGAAATCGGCTGGGGTGACCTGCCCGGCCAACACACCCTGGTGCTGTGGGTGACCTTGCTGGGACATCAGTCCTGTGCACGCACAAGTCCCTGGGGAGATGCCTTTGTCCCCCTGCTTTACAACCTGAATCTCTCGTGTTGCGCCTCCTGGGGCATAGCAGAGAAGCCTGGCCAGATGTTTCAATTTCCTCATATTCACAACTCTGATTGCATTAGACTAGACAGGATTTCTCCACTGGCACTACCCAGGGGTAATGTGAAATGAGTTATGAACATTATCCACTCTGCAGTGTACATACCTGATGCTGAGAAAGCCTTAATAGGGTCAAGTGGAATTTCATGCTTGAAGAATTTCATATGCTTGGACACGACCCAGCTTCAGAAAATGAGTTGGTTGTATTTCTGTACAAACACTTTGGAGACTCAGTTCCCGGTAGAAAGCATCTGCTGGCTGAGGAAGCCCGTCATTACCTGTCCTGAAGGGGAGCCCTGCATGGGGAGGATGCTTCTGTCATTTCACTATAAACTGTTTGCTGCTTTAAAGAGCTCTTATTCTTTTTGAAAGAGTGACTTCAGCAGTGTTTGGTTTGGTTTATTGAAACAACCCAAACTACAAAGGAAAGAAAAAAAGCTTAGCTTTTGGGCAAGTGGTAACCATGACTCAGGTCTTCACATGATCTCAACATTTCAGGTATTTAACGGAGAGCAGAGGACACAGCATTTCTTCCTAAATCAAAAGCTGAAGGTTTTGTTAAAATCCTCTAAATTGTTCAGCGAGTAACAGAATCAGTGAAACCTCATTCCTGCACACGTCTGCTCCCAAGGTGAGCATCTGCCAGCAGTCTGGTGCCCGGTCTGGTTCAGCATAGCACTGCCCTCGCTGGTGTATCAGGAGGGTTTCCAGATGCCCTATTTAAACGCATAAGGACTCAATGTCTTTGAAACCTCCACCCTCAGTCAAAGCAGATTGATGCTGACTGAACCCAGCAGGTCCAGGAGTGACAGGGCTGGGGCAGGGAGACAACAGGCAGACAGAAAGACCAATCACATAATGTCTCACTTTGCTGAGAAATTAGGCTAAAAATAATTAGCTAATTAAGATGATCATTTTTGCAGTCGAAACACAATACTTTTGTATTGACTGCAATATACATGATTAATAATAATATTTAGCATTGCCGTGATGCTTTTCACATGCAGCATGCACTGATTTAATGACTGACCAAGCAGTGCTGAGGGTGAAATTCTGATGCCTGCTGAGTTTTTACATAACTGCAAGGGAGACTTGCCTGACAGAGCCTGGGTCAGAAAGAGTTAACGAGTAGCGCACAACTGTCACTAAAAGAATGGGTAATTGTCTGAAGATAAAATATATTTGTTTTCTTTTAACCACAATAGCTCACCCAATATGCACACCGTTACATCAGCATGCCAAAGATTTGATCCAAGCCAGCTCAACAAGCTACACTTATTATTAACTTTGCTTTGTGTAAATTCATGGATTTAATAACAGAGAAGCTTGGGGAGCAGACTGTCCAGCAAGCCCTCCACTGCTGACAGAAGCCAGCTACCACACGCTTCAAAGGCAAGTACAAGAAACCCTTCATAGACTTGTAAGGAATAGGCTGCTCAGAGAAAAAGCCTTAATTAGTCAGAAGATGACTTGTACCCTGAAGCACAGGAGACATTCTAAGGTAATTAAATATAAAGAAAATTAGCATGTAGTTCATGAACCACAAAAGCAATACGAAACAGTGCCTGGTAGCACTGAAGCGAACTATTCTGGTTGCACAGAAATTAATACTTCTGTTATTAGTGTGACCTTTTCCTCAGCCCCAGTGTAAGTCTGCAAGAAAAGGAGAAGTAAGGAGGAGAATTCAAGAGTGACTGCAAAAGACACCGAGACTCACCAGCAACAAACACGGTGTGAGGAGGAGGCAGAAGCAGCAACTGCTGCTCAGCCCTGAGCAGATGCCTGCTGGTGGATGCGGGGCCAGTCGCTGCTCCTGCCTCCGCCAAAACCCTGTGGCAAACACTCCAAACAGAGCACCAGATGGTCTCCACTTCGAAGGAAGAGGTAGAAAGGACTTCAAACAGCAGCTAAAGTTACTCAGGAAAAAGAAGGGGGAAAAAAAAAAAAGAAAAAAAAAAAACATATTATGAAGGAGGACACAATACAGGGAACACACCAGGCGGGCTGGATAGGTGCAGAAAAGGGAAAGGAAAGGAGGAACACAGTTGAGATGTGAATTTCCAGTAATGTCCAACTCATAAGTCAGGATAAAGAGACTTAGAGACAAAGACATGCGGAAGCCTGACAAGCAAATTAAAAAGTGGCACTGAAACAATGAGAGACAGGTAAAATGATCTTGACAGTACAATACAAGTGGTAAAATGTGTATGATACAGATCATGAGAATAACAATGGCATCACAAATGCAAATTTGTACCGCTCGCCACCAAACCATGCATATGAGAAATCAGAGCAGAGCATCGGTGCACATAAGAAGGATATGCAGAGTAAATTCAAAACTGTATTAAAGACTGCAATGTTTGCTAACAGTCTCGACGAGCAATGCACACCAGGGTGCTGGGTTTTCCCAAGTCATACTGCATTTTGCGAGGATGGGAAGTTTATTTGTTTGGGTTTTTTTGTATATTTTCCTTTTCCCCTCTAAGCTGAAGGCATCTTTCCTCCTGCACTATAATATCTCAGCACAAATGCCCCTGGACAATTGTTCTCCTCTCTTCTCGCTAGCAGGCCTTCACTGCATGCCTTTGCACTTTGTGCTATGAAATCCATCCCAATTTTCTACTTCAGTGTGCGCAGTGACCTATCCCTGCCCATAAAATATTCTGATCCTCATCTCTATTGAGAATGCGTCCTAATTTGTATCTTTGTATCTGTCCAAGAACATTGATTATTTTCAGCCCTGCTATTATTTTTCAAACTGTAAATCAGTTCTCCTTTGGGACTCCACATGAGGTACAGTCTCCTGCATTCACCTATCCTGTTTTTCTTTGCAATTAAACTTTTATGTTCTAATTCCTTGGCATTGGTCACAGCCCTCATATTTGGCTTCAGACCCTTCTTCCACATGAGCATTTCTCTGGCACTTTGACTCTGTAAGGAATGGCCTTAGTGTCCCAGACAAGTCTCACAACCCCAGGGAGAACGAGCTCTGCTGAGTGACCATCCCCTCCACTTCAGTGGAAAGTCTTGAAACTTTTGGGGAGGAATGAAAGCAAATTTCAAAATCTCAGTATTTTTCCCAGGAATGCAATTCCTATTTCCTAGCCAGCCGTAATTTAGAAACAGAGCGACAAAACCAGGGGAGCATTGTGGAGGCAGAGCTCCATGATTACCTCCCAAGGTCTGGCAGACGGGCTGTTTTCCTGCTCCTGTTATCTGATACAACAAAAGAGCACACTCAGTTAATCCCTGCTGGCAGCTACCATTTCAGTTGTTGGGTCTGGTGGCAACGCAAGGCAGCTAATGCCCCTTTAATGCCTAGGAGATTCATGTGAAAAGAAATACGGGCACCTAACTGGAAAAAAAACTATAGACCTATAAATCCCGAGTTAAATTAGGAAAGACCTTCTCACACAGTACTGCAGGCAAAGAAAAAAGTGAACATATGTATAAATGGTGACAAGTTGCGTGTTTACAGCCACTCATCTTTGAGTAGGATATCTTTTGTCTTCAATAAATATACACAGCTTTTTATATATGTCAATGCAGACATACAAGGCGATTGATAATACTGTTCAAACAGTAGATAGCAAACCTGAATGAGTAATTTTATCAGGAGTTTATCAAAGCATAAATACAAAAGCCACAACGTTGTCTTAAAAAGCTATTCATAGCTAGTGTAAATTAGGAATGACATGGCTAGCTGAAGGCTAGGCAAAGGCACAAAAAAGCTAGAACCCACCTTAGGTATTAAAAGGAGACCTGATCTTTGCCCTTTATTCAGACTACCCAGTGTAGGTGCTGATGCATCTGCAGTGGCTGCAGGAAGCCAAGGTCTGGCAGCCGTGGGGTACAGCTTGTCTCGGTCCCTCGCTTTAGGTGTGGACACAGACCTTGTGATCAGCTCCCGAACCTGCTGGCACCCAGGTCTGCAGCAGGTGCTGCCAAGACAGCCTAGCCTGTAGCCTTAACAGCCGACCACGGTGGGTGCACCGTCCGTCACTCTCCCACCATTGCCAGTCCTCAGTATTCTCAATCACAAGCCGGAGTCTCCAGAATCACAAGATTTCCAAAAAGCTAATTTATTTAGCACCACCAGACTGGTGCAAATGGGGTTATCTTATGTGTAGACCCTGCGTCCACCCTGACGTGCCTCCTCCTGCAGCTACAGCCCTGCACCAACCTGTTCCTTGCCTTCCCACTCTAGAGTAGCCCATCAGCTCTCCAGCCCATCGCCTCGTCAGGTGGCCCAGCAGGTTAGAGGACCAGTGGAGAGCTGGTGGGACGTCTCATGGTCTCCACCACCAACCTCTTGCTGGGCAAAGCAGAGATCCGCTTTTACTTCCTTTCTAATCCAAAAAACAGTTTATATCAGTTTACATTTCCAAGGCTATCATGGCAAGGAAAAGTGCCAGAAAGTTACTTTTTTAAAACGAAAGCGTACTTTACATGTTTAGCTTCTCCAAATAAATGCAGCCTTCTTTGTGTTTGGAGAGGCCTAAAGTCTAGCTCTGTGCAAGTGAGAGAATAACTCAGGGCCTAAATCTTCTTGAAATACATGCTGAGTGTCTGTGATTACCAGTGGAAACGTGCCATAACACGCGTCAATCTAATTTTGGAAGCAAAATGTCCAACCGGATGGCATATTGCTAATTTTTTCTCCTTCCCTGTGATTCTATGCAAATTCTGTCATTTCCCCCAACTCAGAGTTGTCTGCAGCCATCAGAAACACTGACTTCTGTGCATTTAGTATTCGTGTGAGCTTGACAAGAGCCAGCACTTCTGATCAGTGCCAGTGCTGCTGAAGGAGAATTTGACAAGATTTACAGGCTACAGGAGTTTGCACCTTTCTTTTCTTTCCCTCTCCCTAACCGTGTCTCTGTAAAATGTCCCAAGCCATTGTTTTCTGTTTCTGTCACTACACCATTAACCTAATTAGCCACAGGAAACAAAGAAGTCGAGACAGTGGTCAATACGCTGAATCTTCTGAATGACTTGCTGCAGTTCTGCCTGTGCACAACAAGAAGATGCTGTAAGAGAAAAAATAAAAGTTTATCTGAATTAATCTCTGAGAATCAGAAATAAGAAACAAAGGTAACAGTGATCTAAAAAAGCCTTATTCATTTTTGCATCAGCCTTGATTTTTCTGAGAAAAAAAGTATTTTCAGTGTTAGATTTTCAAGATTTAAAATTTTAGCCTGATAGAAGTGCATAGTGACATAGCAACGTTACTAAAATATTAACACCTTGGGATTTGTTTTTTTGTTTGGTTTGGTTTGGTTTTAAGGAGCTGGCCGTCACTCTTTTAGCATGTATTTGTCTGGTTTATCAAGTTTAACAATTGTGGTGTGTCTCTGGACTGTAGAGCTAATATAATTAAATCCTATTAACACATCAGGAATAAAATCCTTTAATAGGCACACGAGGCTTTGAGAAGCAGCTCATTCCTGAGCAGATTTAATATCCTTAAATTAAGCAAGTGTGAATGGGAGGATGAATCTTATTAAAAACTTAAATCTGATTATATTTGAAAATTATTGGTTTCTTAATGTAATAAATTATCCAATACAGACTAGAACAAATAATATATCCTAGCTTCACATAACTCCACTCTATAACAAGTGACAAACGAAATTAAGAATGACTGTGGGGCAAAAAGGAAGGTCTTTTTATAAAAGTCATTTTGCATAATGAAATACTTAAATCATTTTAACAAACACTGGGGGAGGGGATGGAAGATATATGTGCAGATGAGGGCATCAGAACAGGACTCATTTTTCCTCTTCAAAAAGGGAACGCAAAGATAGTAGGATTGGTTTTTTTCCTCTAAAAATGCCATTCTGACGAATTTGTTGTAAATTTTGAAAGGAAAAGCTGAAGCTTATGTTGGTGGGAGCTGATTCCTTTTCCAGAAGGCTAATGCAAATGTAAACCATCTGCCACACATTCTGCTGATAAAGCTGTACTTCCGAACAATGGACCAACAGCACTGGAATACTAAAACATTAGCTCAACATTAGGAAAAAGTTTTGGAAGAGATTATAACTTCCAGAAAATGTAGGTATTTTTACTGTTCTTTCACCCAAAGAGGGATTATATAGTTGTGTGTGTACATACATACATATACATATATATATATACATACACAGACATTTTCTTGTGTAGCGATACAGAGCTTAAATCAGGAGCACTGAGGAAGAGGCAAAGGTGACAATAGGACGCTCTGATAAGGTATAAACCACATTAAATCACTTAAGTAAACAAAGAGTTCAAAGCTTATAAATAGCTTGGCTACTTCAAATGAAAACTTTAACCCTTGAATGCTGAATATTTTTAAGTCTCTTCCTTCTAACATTGGGTCGTTGCAAAGTGTTAGCCAGTAATGGCCAAGCAAGGAAGTAGCGTGATTAGCAGTAGTCTGAGGTCTTTCAGAAGCAGTATTAATAATCAGGACAATGGACACTATCTGAATCCTAATGAATCAAAAGGAAAGGCCCAGTGGATTTTCAGTCTGGTCTTATGTAATATAGTTATGAGTGGAAGAACTGGGGACCAGAGAGCTCTACTTCTAAATCAGGTTACCAAAACTGCTTCCTGCAAATGCATGCAAACAAAAATAATTAACCTGAAGAGAAAAACACAAAAATGTCTTTATGGATATACTGTAAATCTACACAACTGATTAAATATCATGCATAAAATGATATACTACCTTGATGTTGGTAGACACCAGGATAAGGATCTGCAGTGAAAAAGTTTATGATGTATCTATCCTGTAGTACAGCAGCTTAAAACCGTTCCACTATTTCACTGCTGTGCAATATCCTTGAGTGCATTCCAGGCATGCGTACACAGCTAGGTATGTATCCACTACAACAACAGATCTGGATATAATCTAATGTAATCTTAAAATGCTAGTGATCTAACCAGAAAACTTCCGTATCCATAAGTTCCCCCAGCTGTGTTAATTATTCAAACATCAAGGTGGGGATGGGAACACAAAACTATATAATCACAAGTTAAAATTTCTCTAAAATGCAATGCCAATAATATAAGAAATATATATACATATATATATATTTACGTACCTTCCTACTAGAGCTGATATGGTTTCAAAGCCATAAAAAAGGAATCCTCAATATCCCAAATCACAGAGATATTTACATGATTCTGCAAGTCTACCTCCACATGCATTTCCATAATATGAATGTCTCTTTAGCCAAAAAAAGTGTCTTTTAAAGAAAAACACATAATGGTGACTTCTTTAACAGTAGTTGTCTTGCTGTTACTAAAATTTCAGCTTAAAAACCACTATTAGTCTTTCTGAAATTACTGCCTCAAGTTCTGTGTTTTAGATTACCAGTAATTTTTCCCCATTCTTTTTATTTGAGTAAAATATCTGATACATGTGTGTTCAGTACACAAAATAGGTTATTCTAGAATAAGTAAATTAACTCTCCCCCTCCACCACCTTTGACTGCCAGTACTCATTTCTCTTTAAATCTGGGGGGGGGGGGGGGGGGTTCTGGTTTTTTCTTAAATGGATGACAG